>JAPDOI010000351.1:0-400000 GCA_029168955.1 Aplectana chamaeleonis
CCCTTACTGGGGGTCCTGCACAGGTCCCATGATGTCCCTGCACACACTCCTACTAAGGTCCTGTACACTCCCTACTGAGGTCCTGCACACATTCTACGGCGTCCTGCCCACCCCTACTGGGGTCCTGCACACGTTCCACTGATATCCTGCACCGCACTTCCTCACTGAGTGTCCTGCTTACAGGTCCCATAATGTCATGCACACTCCTACTGGGAGGTCCTGCACACCCCTGCACTGGGGGTCCTGCACAGGTCCCATGATGTCCTGCACACTCCCTACTAAGGTCCTGCACACTCCCACTGAGGTCCTGCACACATTCTACGACGTCCTGCACACCCCCTTTACTGGGGTCCTGCACAGGTCCTGGGCAAAATGTCCCTGCACACTCCCTACTGGGAGGTCCTGCACACCCCTGACACTGGGGGTCCTGCACAGAGTCCCATGATGTCCTGCACACTCCTACTAAGGTCCTGCACACTCCTACCTGAGGAGTCCTGCACACATTCCACGACGCTGTCCTGCACACCCCTACTGTGGGGTCCTGCACAGGTCCCATGATGTCCTGCACACTCCTACTAAGGTCCTGCACACTCCTCTACTGAGGTCCTGCACACATTCTACGGCGTCCTGCACACCCCTTTTGAATCCGCTTTACATTCCATGAGTCACACTGCTCACTGAGGTCCGCAGCACACATTCCATGAAGTCCTGCGCACTACTGAGGTCCTGTACAGGTCCCATAATGTCATGCACACTTACTGAGGTCCTGCACACCCTACTGGGGTCCTGCACACTACGGTCCTGCAGTCCATGATGTCCTGCACACTCCTACTAAGGTCCTGCACACTCCTGCACTGGAGGTCCTGCACACATTCTACGACGTCCTGCACACCCTTACTGGGGTCCTGCACACGTTCCATGATATCCTGCACTCCCTACTGAGGTCCTGTACAGGTCCCAAAATGTCCTGCACACTCCTACTGAGGTCCTGCACACCCCTACTGAGGGTCCTGCACAGGTCCCATGATGTCCTGCACACTCCTACTAAGGCTGTCCTGCACACACTCCTACCGGGAGGTCCTGCACACACTCTTCGACGTCCTGCACACCCCTACTGGGGTCCTGCACAGGTCCCATGATGTCCTGCACACTCCTGACTGGAGGTCCTGCACACATTCTACGACGTCCTGCACACCCCCTACTGGGGTCCTGCACAGGTCCCATGATGTCCTGCACACTCCTACTGGAGGTCCTGCACACATTCTACGGCGTCCTGCACACCCCTACTGAGATCCAGCACACACATTCCATGAAGTCCTGCTCATCCTTACAGGGGTCTTGCACACGTTTCATGATGTCCTGCACACTCCTACTGATGTCCTGCACACATTCCACGAAGTTCTTTGATCACATCCTTACAGGGTCTTGCACACGTTTCATGATGTCCTGCACACTGCCTACTGAGCTGTCCTGCACACATTCCATGATGTCCTGCACACTCCCTATTGGGGTCCTGCACACGCTTCATGATGTCCTGCACACTCCTACTGATGTCCTGCACACATTCCACTTGAAGTTCTGATCATCCCTTACAGGGGTCTTGCACACGTTTCATGATGTCCTGCACACTCCCTACTAAGGTCCTGCACACATTCCATGATGTCCTGCACACTCCTATTGGGGTCCTGCACACGTTCCATGATGTCCTGTGTAATTTTACTAAGGTCCTACACACATTCCATGACGTCCTTGCTCAACCCTACTGGGGTCACTGCACACGCTTCTCATGAGGTCCTGCACACTCCTACTGATGTCCTGCACACATTCCATGAAGTCCTGCTCATCCTTACAGGGTCTTGCACATGTTTCATGATGTCCTGCACACTCCTACTAAGGTCCTGCACACATTCTACGACGTCCTGCACACTCCCTTACTGTGGGTCCTGCACAGGAGTCCCATGATGTCCTGCACACTCCTACTGATGTCTCTGCACACATTTTCCTACGATGTCCTGCACACCCCTACTGGGGTCCTAAGCACAGGTTCCATGATGTCCTGCACACTCCTTACTGGGGTCCTGCACAGGTCCCATGATGTCCTGCAACACTCCTACTAAGGTCCTGCACACACTCCTACTGAGGTCCTGCACAACATCTCTACGACGTCCTGCAATAACCCCTACTGGGGTCCTGCACACGTTCCATGATATCCTGCGCACTTGCCTCCTACTGAGAGTCCTGTACAGGTCCCATAATGTCATGCAACACTCCTACTGAGGTCCTGCACACACCCCTACTGGGGTCCTGCACAGGTCCCATGATGTCCTGCACACTCCTACTAAGGTCCTGCACACTCCCACTGGGAGGTCCTGCACACATTCTCTACGACGTCCTGCACACCCTTGCAGGTCCTGCTGAGGTCCCAAAATGTCCTCACACACTCCTACTGAGGTCCTGCACACCCCTACTGGGGTCCTGCACAGGTCCCATGATGTCCTGCACACTCCTACTAAGGTCCTGCACACTCCTACTGGGAGGTCCTGCACATCTCTACGACGTCCTGCACACACCCCTACTGGGGTCCTGCACACGTCCCATGATGTCCTGCGCACTTCCTACTGAGGTCCTGCACACTCCCTACTGAGGTCCTGCATTCACATTCTACAGCATCATGCACACACCCTACTGAGATCCTTGCACACATTCCATGAAGTCCTTCTCATCCTTACTGGGGTCCTGGGCACACGTTTCATGATGTCCTGCACACTCCTACTGATGTCCTGCACACATTCCACTGGAGTTGTCCCGTGATCATCCTTACCTAGGACGTCTTGCACACCCTTCATGATGGGTCCCTGCACACACTCCTACTAAGGTCCTGCACACACTTCCATGATGTCCTGCACACACCCCTATTGGGGTCCTGCACACGCTTCATGATGTCCTGCACACTCCCTACTGATGTCCTGCACACATTCCACAGTTCTGATCATCCTTACAGAGTCTTGCACACGTTTCATGATGTCCTGCACACTCCTTACTGGGAGGTCCTGCACACATCTCCATTGATGTCCTGCACACCCCTATTGGGGTCCTGCACACGTTCTATGATGTCCTGTGGCACATTTTACTAAGGTCCTGCACACATTCCATGACGTCCTGCTCAACCCTACTGAGGGTCCTTGCACACGCTTCCCATGATGTCCTGCACACTCCTCTACTGAGTGTCCTGCACACATTCCATGAAGTCCTGCTCACTCCCCTTACAGGAGGTCTTGCACATGTTTCATGATGTCCTGCACTCCTACTAATGTCCTGCACACATTCTACTGGGACGTCCTGCACACCCCTACTGGGGTCCTGCACAGGTCCCATGGGATGTCCTGCACACTCCCTACTGATATTTCTGCACACATTCTACGAGGTCCTGCACACTCCTACTGGGAGGTCCTGCACAGGTTCCCATGATGTCCTGCACACCCTTCTTACTGGGGTCCTGCACAGGTCCCAAATGGGTCCTGCACACTCCTACTGGAGGTCCTGCACACTCTTACTGGGGTCCTGCACAGTCCCAAAATGTCCCCTGCCTCCTGAGGTCCTGCACACCCCTACTGGGGTCCTGCACAGGTCCCATGATGTCCCGGGCACACTCCTACTAAGGTCCTGCACACTCCCTACTGAGGAGTCCTGCACACATTCTACGACGTCCTTGCACACCCTACTGAGGGTCCTGCACAGGTCCCATGATGTCCTGCACACTCCTACTAAGGTCCTGCTCACTCCTACTGAGTGTCCTGCACATTCCCATTCTAAGTGTCCTGCACACCCCTACTGGAGAGATCCAGCACACATTCCATGAAGTCCTGCTCATCCCCTTACAGGGTCTTGCACACGTTTCATGATGTCCTGCACACTCCTACTGATGTCCTGCACACATTCCACGAAGTTCTGATCATCCTTACACAGGGGTCTTGCACAACATTTCCCCATGATGTCCTGCACACTCCCACCAAGGTCCTGCACACATTCCATGATGTCCTGCACACCCCCTATTGGGGTCCTGCACACGCTTCATGATGTCCTGCACACTCCTACTGATGTCCTGCACACATTCCACGAAGTTCTGATCATCCTTACAGGGGTCTTGCACACGTTTCATGATGTCCTGCACACTTACTAAGGTCCTGCACACATTCCATGATGTCCTGCACACCCCTATTGGGGTCCTGCACACGTTCCATGATGTCCTGTGTAATTTTACTAAGGTCCTGCACACATTCCATGACGTCCTGCTCCAACCCTCTACTGGGGTCCTGCACACGCTTCATGAGAGTCCTGCACACTCCTACTGATGTCCTGCACACATTCCATGAAGTCCTGCTCATCCTTACAGAGAGGGGTCTTGCACATGTTTCATGATGTCCTGCACACTCCTACTACGGGCCTGCACACACTCTACGACGTCCTGCACACCCCTACTGAGGGTCCTGCACAGGTCCCATGATGTCCTGCACACTCCCTACTGATGTTCTGCACACATTTCTCCTACGATGTCCTGCACACCCCCTACTGGGGTCCTACACAGGTTCCATGATGTCCTGCACACTCCTACTGGGGGTCCTGCACAGGAATCCCATGATGTCCTGCACACACTCCTACTAAGGTCCTGCACACTCCTACCTGAGGTCCTGCACACATTCTACGACGTCCTGCACACCCCTACTGGGGTCCTGCACACGTTCCATGATATCCTGCGCACTCTCTACTGAGGTCCTGTACAGGTCCCATAATGTCATGCACACTCCTACTGAGGTCCTGCACACCTCTACTGGGGTCCTGCACAGGTCCCATGATGTCCTGCACACTCCTTACTAAGGTCCTGCACACTCCCACCTGAGGTCCTGGGCACACATTCCTACGACGTCCTGCACACCTTACTGGGGGGTCCTGCACAGGTCCCAAAATGTCCCTGCACACTCCCTACTGGGAGGTCCCTGCACACCCTACTTGGGTCCTGCACAGGTCCCATGATGTCCTGCACACTCCTACTAAGGTCCTGCACACTCCTACCGGGAGGTCCTGCACACATTCCTACGACGTCCTGCACACACCCTACTGGGGGTCCTGCACAGGTCCCATGATGTCCCCGCACACTCCTACTGAAGGTCCTGCACACTCCCTACTGAGGTCCTGCACAATATCATTCTACGGCGTCCTGCACACCCTACTGAGATCCCTTTGCACACATTCCATGAAGTCCTGCTCATCACTTACAGGGGTCTTGGCACACGTTTCATGATGTCCTGCACTTTTACTCCTACTGATGTCCTGCACACATTCCACGAAGTTCTCTGATCTATGCCACATGTGGGGTCTTTTTGCACACGTTTCATGATGTCCTGCACACTCCTACTAAGGTCCTGCACACTTTCCATGATGTCCTGCACACCTGGCCTATTGGGGGTCCTGCACACGCTTCATGATGTCCTGCACACTCCTACTGATGTCCTGCACACATTCCCACGAAGTTCTGATCATCCTTACAGGGGTCTTTGCACACGTTTCATGATGTCCTGCACACTCCCTACTAGGTCCTGCACACATTCCATGATGTCCTGCACACCCCTATTGGGAGTCCTGCACACGTTCTATGATGTCCTGTGTAATTTTACTAAGGTCCTACACACATTCCATGACGTCCTGCTCATACCCTACTGGGGTCCTGCACACGCTTCATGATGTCCTGCACACTCCTACTGATGTCCTGCACACATTCCATGAAGTCCTGCTCATCCTTACAGGGGTCTTGCACATGCTTTCATGATGTCCTGCACACACTCCTACTAAGGTCCTGCACACATCTCTACGACGTCCTGCACACCCCTACTGGGTCCTGCACAGGTCCCATGATGTCCTGCACACTCCTACTGATGTTCTGCACACATTCTACGATAGTCCTGCACACCCCTACTGGGGTCCTACACAGGTTCCATGGGGATGTCCTGCACACTCCTACTGGGGTCCTGCACGTTCACATGATATCCTGCACACTCCTAACTGAGGTCCTGTACAGGTCCCATAATGTCATGCACACATTCCCACGACGTCCTGCACACCCCTGCTGGGGTCCTGCACAGGTCCCAAAATGTCCTGCACACTCCTACTGATTTGGTCCTGCACACCCCTACTGGGGTCCTGCACTAAGTCCCATGATGTCCTGAACACGCTACTCCCTACTAAGGTCCTGCACACTCCTACTGAGGTCCTGCACACATTCTACGACGTCCCGCACACCCCTACTGGGGTCCTGCACAGAGTCCCATGATGTCCCGGTGCACACTCCCACTAAGGTCCTGCACACTCCTACTGAGGTCCTGCACACATTCTACGCAGCGTCCTGCACACAATCCCCCTACTGAGGGGTTGCTGTAGTCCCACGACGTCCTGCATACTCCTACTGCGGTCTCGCATAGTCAACCGACACTTCCAGCACACCCTGCGACGACTCTCTTATCTTTGGTGCGCATGGTACAAACACACGCCACGCTCAAAAAACAACCCTTCCGCATAGCGTCCTGTCTCCAAGCCGGACGTTTAGAGTACACCACCCTAGAGAGCAAGGTATTTATATGGAGTCTCTAAGAAAACAATGACTGATAACGAAAAACCCGTCATTTTTATAAACTAATCTTGAGAGGCCGGTTTCCGAGTTTCAGAAACGTCTGTTAGGGGCCCAGAAGTCATTATGGTGAGTTCTGACAATTATTTTCGTCATTCCCGTGGTCTAATTACATCCAGTCACAAATTTTCGAGCGATTTGGTCCACGCCTTCCAAAAAAAAATGGTTTTTCCACGACGGACTGGAGGTGGAGGTGGAGGCGGGAGGCGGGAGGCGGAGGCGGAGGCGGAGAGCGGAGGCGGAGGCGGAGGCAGAGCGGAGGCGGAGGCGGAGGCGGAGGCGGAGGGCGGAGAGAACGTTTTGCGTACTTTGAGAGGTCATAACTTCAGAAAGCGGGGGACCAGTTGGGATGAAAAGTTGCACACATATGTAATTTCTTGCAGCGCGTCGAATAAGTGTACAGCTCATACCTCTGTTGACGGTATGAATAGGTGTGATCTCATTGTAGGGCATCCGCGCGGGAAGAGATCAAAGCCAAATCCTGGGTTAGCGCTTCGCGCTCACCCACAATTACGCTGTAGCCAAATAGTACTAATGTTCTATATCTATTGTAAAAGATAAAGTAAGCTTCAGGAATATCGAGAAACGGGTATGGTTATGTTTTTAGTAAAAATCCTGCAATAACATTCCTTACGCCAACGAAAAATTGCCTGATGAATAAATATCATAGCCTAATACCCCTCATTCTGAGATGTTCGAAGTAAAGCTTCTCGGGCTTATCATTGGTGCCGAAATCTCCTTATTATTGTTATGTTTTTTTTTTTTTTTCATTTTGCCGTGAAAGACCGCTCCGCTGCTTGTTCTGAAAACTGCAACCTCTTAACTAACCCTTCTCGGAGTTTTCTTCGGAAACTAAAAAGCATCTATTTGGAAACAGTCAATAGTAATCGCTAAAAGACTGGTCGGTAACTGGTCTAGTAAAAAAACAGGCACTGCAAAACTTACACTCCTAGAAAATTAGCAGAAAAAAAGCCAATGGAAATCATGGTAGAAGCGGACAATTTTACGTGTCAGCCTTTTTTAATGATTCATCGATCATTCAAATCATTTTGCCGTATCAGAAAGAACATATTGGCCAATTGAATTTTTGCAGATAAACACGAAAAATCCCGTCCACGAAGTACAAAATCCGACTACGGACACACAAATGCAAGGCGAGCGGATTCAAGGGAAGGAAAACCTCGCGTCCCAATGTGAACGTGATCGCGCGACCGCGTTGCGTCCGAACGAAAGATTTGGAGTGTCCGAACCGGTTGGCCAATAGCTCAGAACGTCGGAGGGCCGTGCCCCCGGGAATTTCCGGACCATGGGCGAGAGGCGGGGGGCCATGTGTTTGCGAGAGAGGAGAATTATTAGGCGCGAGGCGGGGGCGCCACCAAATTTCACCCCGTTAGCTTGGTCCTGCAGCTAAAATTCGAAACAGAGGAAAACATGTTCGCCTCAGAGCAAATCACATGATACGTTGAACGCCAGAATCAAACCCGTGCCAGCATACGGGAGCACAATTTTATGGTGACTTCCACTGCAGGCACCACTGAGTGAGTACTTACATAATCGCGCACTTCTCTCGAGAGAATCTTTCCGCGCTAGTACCGTGATGCTCCCGTGATTCCGTGCGATAAGTACCGTCTTCGTCTCCCCTCTAGTCCCATACGATCCGCGTTCGTTCCGCATGATAAAGTTACCCAACTGACTGATCCGTTGCGCGATTTCTCGTTCTCGTATCAGTGATTGTACCGCGATCGTTGAGAGGTTTACCGCGCTAGTACCGTGGTGCACTCGCGATCCGCAGGTGGTACCCGTGATTGTTTTCCGCCCGGTTCCGCGTTCCTCATAATGTGCAGTATTTGCTAATGGAGCACGGAATCACAGGCAAGCGGCAACACCTTTATAGCTTCGTGCTAATCTCCGATGCGTAGGCAACACTCAGCTCGGGTGAAACATCGAGAGGGCATGGATGCGGTAACGATCAGGAGGTGGAGACTGGCAGGATCTCGCGACCGTCCCGCCATAGTTCCGAGGCTCAGTTCATCTCGGTTCCGCGATGTAACAATCCAGAATACATCAATTTATGAGCACAATAACCCGCCCTTAGGTTGAAGCTGGTAGAAATCTTCGCGATCGTTCCATGATAGGCCCATTTGGCTCAAATTCCTCGCGGTCCCGCTATAGAGCAGCCGTAACCTACCATGTAATTTTGATGTAAACAAAAAGTCCTTTGAGGTTGGCGCAACGGCCTGGTGCACCTTGAACGGGAGGAAAACGCTCTCCTGCTCCAAAACATATTTTTCGCCCCCTGAAGCTCCGTAACTGTACTCCCATAGAAGCGTCCCATTCCGTTTCAGCAAAAATTAAAATACCATTTCCCAGGAAAAACCTCTCTGAAAATCTCACCCATTGCGCTTTTTCATCAATCAGGGCCTCTCCTTTGTCCCGGAATTCTCCTTTTCTGCTCAGACAATGACTCAGGAAGTCCCGGGTCTCGCCACCCGCGCGCATTCCCGTGCCTCGCTCGCCACCCGCTCACTTCTCATTTCCGAAGAGGTCGGCACTCCGCTACCCCTCGTCTTTGTTGCTCGCCACCCGCTATGGGTATAGCGGGTCGCGAGCGCGAGGAGAGAGTGGCATAGCGGGTCACGCGAGCTGTGTGCTAGCGAATCGCCCGCTGAATTGCTATCGTCCGTTATAGATGTTTCCGAAACATCCGGGAAAAGGTATTCTCCAATCCCCCCTTAGCCTCCTGAAAATGATAGCCCTTCCCTCTCTGTCCTCAAGCCTCCTGCGGGAATGATGAAAAATTGACGTTTTTAAGTTGGTTGCACTTGGAAGAAAGATTAGTGAGAATACAATGGTATTGGCAGAATTTGAACGACCGAGATACGGGAATGAATCGCACAAAAGGAGAGTTCTTAACCTTTTAGGGTACGCTAAGGAAAGCTAGGGAACTTAAAGGCAGTGGTCACGATAAAAAGCGCGTTATCGAAAAAACTACAGAAATCGGCTTAGATCAAAAACAGTTGAAAAACTTATGAAGGTAGCGCGGTGAAAAACGGGCTAGGAATTAGAGTTTTTAGGGCCCAAAGAAGTTGCCAGTTCGTGCACACGTGCACAGCGATGACGAAAAGATCGCAGTCTCACTGCCGAGCTGGGTCAAAAATCATCGACATCTCAGAGTGAACGAAATAAAATGCAAATTTAACGAGAATAAAAACAGCTTTGAAAGCATCACTTCAGTCAATGTTTTTGACCTAGATGTGTACATAAATCCGAAAGCATCATTGATTTGAAATTCAATTTCAAACCAGCTGATGTTTTTGATACAAGAGGTCATCGATGCCTATAATGTGGAGTGGGCTCGTCCACAATCAAAAGACAAGAAAGTTCAGGCTTCAAATTTGGCTTGAAACAGTGGTTTTTTCGCGATTTTTTTCTTTTAGGTCCTACTACTCGAGACCCAGAAAAGGATTTGGAGAGAAAAAGTCGACGAGCATATTTGATCGCGACCACTGCCTTTAAGAGAGATTGGAGAATACCACTCTCGACAAGATGAGCTATAGCATGAATACCGCACCTAGAAATCATCACCATTCTGCACGAGTCGTAAGGAACAAATGCGATCCAGCAACTCATTCGCATCTGATATCTCATGAGTCTCTTTCCGCATGTGTAGCTGCCCAGTACAGTGATTCCATTTACAATAAATTTGTTCTTCCCACATTCCCTCGCTACACTCTGTTTTGTTTGAATCCCTATGGCGTTGTTCTGCTCCATGCATACCAATTACTCATTACTGTTCAAAGGAATTCTGTGAATTCTTCGTAGACTCTCTTCTTTTGTTGATCTTGCATGCAGTTGTAGGATAGCAGTAAGATGAGCTATAGGTTGAACACCACACCTACCCTCTACTTCCCCACAGCTCGCACTTAGTTTGGCTGCAGTTCGGACTGCGATCCGCGTGTGCGCTGCGGTTCGAAGAACAGTTCGTGCTGTGGGTGGCCGTTTGTGGGATGCCAGCCAGGTGGCCATCAATCGATGCCACACGAATTTTCGCAGTCTCAATCATCTGTTTTAGCTCGGTGACGAACATTTTTTAGTGCTCTCCTCATTTCGTTATCGACTAATCTTCCATTTTCAATATTTTCTGCTGCCATATTCAATCTCTGCTCTCAGTTTGGGTAGGTTTTTTTATTACTTTCATTGTTTTTGGAGTAATTAATTATTTTTATTCATTTTTATTCGTTTATTCATCTGTTTCTCGGTAATTTATTCCTGATTTCATTCATTATTAATTCATTTACTATTTTATTTCTTATTGACGATTCAATGTTTCCGTTTCTGGCACATTTGAACATTTATATTTTGTTAATTCACATTCGCTCATTCATTTATTTGCTGTCTCAGTCATTTGAATAATTTAAATTGATTACCAAACAATATTTTATTTCGTCCAAATATTTTGTTAGATATTTGTCGAAATTTTCCTGATCATTTTGAATAGGGTCTCTTGCTCTATTTAGACTGATTTTTGGTATTCTTTTTCACATTCTCTACCTTGACAGTGTAACAATTCCCACAAATTCAGCACCACTCTCGTAGGCATCGCAGGTAGTTCACATTTCAGGTAATATTGAAAGCCGGTGCCCAACTCGTAAACGCGTGCGAAAACAGAATGATATTCACAAATGATACACTAAGAAAAATCAAATGCAAGAGCATAACGTCAGTTTATACAACACAGTTCTAAAGCGCAAACCAGCTCAAAAAATTGCTTCCAAGTCAAGGTAGAGAATATAAAAGAATAGCCAAAATTAGCTGAATGAAAACAAGCAAACCTTGAATCGAAATTACCCTACATAATGATCATTTAAAATTATTTTCCGCTTTCCAGTCAGTAGCGAAACTGTTGAAACGCCAAAACAATACAATTGGAAAAAGTGGCCCCATATGTAATTTTCAAACAATATTTATAAAACTATTATTTGAATACATAAGTTGTTGATTAGTAATAACTGAATGAGGTAATAACAAACGAAATAATCAAATGGATACACTCAAATGTCTAAGACAGCAAATAAATCAAATAATGAATAAGTAAATGAACAGTTTATAGATTAAAAAGGTGAAATAATTGCGTAGGAAAACAAAAATACCAGTTCCTAAGTAACTAAAAAGTTAATGAATGACAAATGAATGAAGACAAAAATAAATTAGCGAATAAACGAATAAAAACAAATTTAAAAAAACTCACTCCAAAAACAATGAAAGTAATGAAAAAACCTACTCAAACTGAGAGCAGAGATTGAATATGGCAGCAGAAAATATTGAAAATGGAAGATTAGTCGATAACAAAATGAGGAGAGCACTAAAAATGTTCGTCACCGAGCTAAAACAGATGATTGAGACCGCAAAAGTTCGTGTGGCATCGATTGATGGCCACCTGGCTGGCCCCCACAAACGGCCACCCACAGCACGAACTGTTCTTCGAGCCGCAGCGCACACGCGGATCGCAGTCCGAACTGCAGCCAAACTAAGTGCGAGGTGTGGGGAAGCAGAGGGTACCCTCTACTTCCCCACAGCTCGCATTTAGTTCGGCTGCAGTTTGGACTGCGACCCGCGTGTGCGCAGCGGCTCTGAGAACAGTTCGTGCTGTGGGTGGCCGTTCGTGGTGTGTCAACCAGGTGGCCATCAATCAATGCAGCACGATTTTTCGCCGCCCCAATCATCTGTTTTACCTCTGTGGCGAGCATTTTCAGTGCTCTCCTCATTTTATTCTCGACTAATCTTCCAATTTCAATATTTCCTGCTGCTATATTCGAGCTCTGCTCCCGGTTAGGGTTTGTTTTTTCACCATTTTCGTTCTTTTTGGAGTAATTAATTATATTTATTTGTTTATTTACTTGTTTTTTCGGTAATTAATTTATACCTTCATTCTTTCGTCACATACTAACTTTCTATTTACTTAGGCACTAGTATTTTTATTTTCTTACCCAATTATTTAACCTTTTAAATTTATAAATTGTTCATTTACTTACTCATTATTTGATTTATTTACTGTCTTAGACATTTGAGTGTATCCATTTTATTATTTCGTTTGTTCTAACCTCATTCAATTATTACTAATCAGCAACTGAAATATTAAAAAATTATTTGATGATTATTGTTTGAAAATTACATATAGGGCCTTTTTTCTACTGTATTGTTTTGGCGTTTCATTATTGACTGGAAAGCGGAAGATAATTTTAATGATCAACAAGTACATTTCGATTTTAAGTTTGCTTGTTTTGATTGGACTAATTTCGGCTATTCTTTTTCGTATTCTCTACCTTGACTTAAAGCAAATTGTTTGAGCTTGTTTGCGCTTTAGAGGTGCGTTGTCTAAACTGACGTCATGCTCTTGCATTTGATTTTTCCTAGTGTATCATTAATGCATATCATTCTGTTTTCGCACACGTTTCCGAGTTTAGCAGCGGTTTTCGCAATTACCTGAAATGTGAACTTCCTGTAATGCCTACGAGAGTGATGCTAAATTTGTTGGAATCGTTACAGTCAAGATAGAGAATGTAGAAAAGAATAACAAAAATGTATCTGAACAGAACGAACAAGCGATCCTATTCAAAAATATCAAACACTACTTGTTGATTATTAAGTATATGTAAGGATTGATTATTAAGTATAACTTGTCGTTCTCCGGTCAATAACATAATTATTGAAATGCCAAGGCAGTAAAATTAGAAAAAATGAAGCTATTTGAAATTTTCGAAAAATATCTAACAAAATATTTGTAAAATATTAAATGTTGTACAGTAGCTAATGAACAAGGTAACAACAAACGGAGTAATCGAATTGATTTATTCAAATGACTGAGACAGCAAACAAATGAATGAGCGAATGCCACTTATTAAATATAAATGCTTAAATAAATGTGCCAGAAATAGAAACATTGAATCCTCCATAAAAAAAAACAAAATAGTAAACAAATTGATAATGAATGAAATTATAAATTAATTATCGAAAAAACAAGTAAATAAACGAATAAATATAATTAATTACTCCAAAAGAACGAAAATGGTAAAAAAACAAACCCTAACCGGGAGCAGAGCTCGAATATAACAGCAGGAAATATTGAAATTGGAAGACTAGTGGAGAATAAAATGAGGAGAGCACTGAAAATGCTCGCCACCGAGGTAAAACAGATGATTGGGACGGCGAAAAATCGTGTTGCATTGATTGATGGCCACCTGGCTGACACCCCACAAACGGCCACCCACAGCACGAACTGTTCTTAGAGCCGCTGCGCACACGCGGGTCGCAGTCCAAACTGCAGCCGAACTAAGTGCGAGCTGTGGGGAAGTAGAGGGTAGGCGTAATTATTCTGCACGAGTCGTGACGAAAAACGTGCCGACTGTCAAAACGTGAGTGCACAAGTTGATAAAGTGGTGGTAACACCTGAATAGGATCAGCCTAATTTAGGATTCACAAGAGCGTCGAGTCGGTTTATCTCCACGATCAAGATATTCCAATCGGAGAACAGCAAAGCTGTGCTCATGGTATATCTATGGAAATCATTCCAAGCATTGATGCCATAGCTTACTACAAACCTTCAGATGATGTAACTAGGACCCGGAGCGACTTGCTCCCGCAAGCTGAGCATTTCGAAATGGATCCAATACCCACAACGATGAAAGATTGCATTTCGGATGGAGAATTGGATCTGTCAAAACTTGCAGTGCTTTTGGATTCCCTAAAAGCTCAGCAGCGATTTAGTCAAGGAGCTTATCAGGTCATTAAAGGCTTCTCTACACGTTCAGTTTGGTGTCTCGTTCATACTTGATTTGGCCCAGCAATGAAACGTTGAGTGGGGATTGAAAAAGTCCCGAGAATTTTGGTTACCCAGGGGGGGTCGTTTCTGAGGGAACATAACCTCTGGTTCCGGGCCTGATTTAGTGTGAGCGATTGCGGACTTGCGTCGTGAGGGCGCGACGCACCGCTTTCGTACCATCAAAGAACTGGGAAAACCCTTAAACATGTAGAAAAACACGTACACGAACAGCTGACGAGGGGCGGGCGCGGAAGGTCGTACGAAAGCGATGCGTTGCGCCCCCCACGACGCAAGTCCGCAATTGCACACACTAAATCAGGCCCGGAACAAGAGGATATACTCGTGCATGCATACATTATTTTATTTAGGAATTCGTCCATTGGGTGGCGGGGACCCCCACGATGGCCTTTTCATTCAGTGGAATCGACAGAATCCACGATTCTCGCTCATTTCAACTCTTGATGGTGCTCGCGAACCAATTCCATGTAGGTCTTGCTATAATCTGTGCCTTCGAAAAAAATGAAGTGCATCACATAATGCCATCTTTTCAGTCTGATGTGTATCGATCGAAGACCCTGCTTCAAGAGAGGCGTTTTCTTTCCTGCCAGAAGACTCCCGAAAGTGCCGCGAGTAAGGCCAGTTTCAGTGTTGCGCACTGTACGAAAACATGGCTTTTGGAGGAACGCCCCCCATTCATCGAGGTAAACACGTCAATACTGGAGCATTGTGTGGGTTGACCAACTCTATAGATGGATCACCTTGACGTTGTGGGCCAATGGATGCCTCGTAAGCGCGACACCGTTCTCACCCACGCGGTCTCTCTCTATAGGTTCATTCTCATGAGGGTGAGTACTGATTGGATCATACATATACGTTGTGCATTGAAGTCTGTTGCAGATCACATCCCCAGCCGTGAGAATACGTGACTATTCAATAAGAAAGAACGGTCAAAATGCTAAGAAGGAGAACCTTCTGGACTTTCCGCACGATCTATTGTTCAAGCTGATAGGTATATAAACTTTAACTACTCTTTTACTCCGAAAATATATTATTTTCAGATTTCGCTGAGGATCTACTAGGCTACGGCCATGAAGAATTGAAGTCCGCCGTTTTGATAAACGGTTCCAATTCAAGGTAAGTGAGAATACAAAACATAGTGGATGCAATGTCACAAATTTACTTATAATTTATTCCCTTGTTAGATGTATAAAGTATTTAGATTCTTCACGTCGCTGGGACGAACGGACGACGAACGGCTGACGGTGCTGCGAGAGCTTTCCGCAGAATGCGACGTGTGGAGGAAGCATCTATTTGAGGCCCTTGAAAGAGCGCTGTAAGTTCACTTATCTGGTCGTATTATTGTTCGCCTCATCTCTAGACACCACCGCACCAAATCAATTACAGGCAAGACGTTCGCGGATACGATTACGATGATGTCTCCGCCAAATGGATCCCAGACAGAGTAGGTTTTGTATTTTCAGCATTTCGAGATGCACTGAATATCAACAGTTATTCCAGCGTTTGGGAAAGCGACGTGCATCGCCGCCCGAAATCGACGTTAGCCAGTGATTTTCAATGTTTTGTTTCCAAAATGTTCTCATTTGAATTTTGTCTCGGGAAAAACCGTCATCTTTTTTGAATTTTTCTGTTCGCCTAGACTTTAGTTCTTCAGTAGGAATAGACTGTTTATGATTATCTTGTTCATGGGTCGTTTGTGACGAGTTGTTTTGCTGGGTTGTCAAACGAGTACTTTTGCAATGTTACCGGTGTTCATCATTAGACGTCGATGTTACAAATATCAAACTTCTGTGGTCTCTTGCCTGAGAAGGCGGAAAAACTGAAAGTTTTCTTGTCTCTTCGGTGGTTGTCAGCGCTATCGTAGAGAACATGATGCGTCATCAAAATCCTGTATGTGTGTGAAGCTCAGTTTTGGTGGTTTCTCAGAATCTAGTCGATACATGACAATTGTCCAATTTATTCTTCCGAAATTACACTATTTCCAACTTTCTGGTGCAATTTCTTCCAGGTTATCCTCTGTGTCGCAATGATTAGGTCAGGGTATCTGTTTTATTGCATAAGATCTACACTTCTCGCCTTTTACTCAAAGCCTTGAGTTATTTCACATAGTCACGACGCAAGTGTGAGCAATTTCAAGATGAAAAATCACACGTGTCAGCAGTGAATAATCTCTTGACTACGAGTAAAAGCTTCCAAGTCAAGAGATCCTATGCTAAACAATATTCCTGATTTAATCTTAACGATTCAGCGGGCGATTTGAAAGAAACTGCGTTAGATCAGTTGAGTACATGTGGGGGAACAGCTGTATGATATCGACCAGAAGCTGAAAAACTACCTAGAATGACTTTTACTCAGCACATGCAGGTTTTCGGCAGCGCGCCAAGTTCGTCGCGGCAAGCGAGGGACTTCAAAGAAAAAACTCCGAATAAAAATGAGCAACTTCGAGAATCTGTAGTTATTTATGTCGTAGATCGGGTGGGAGGCGTTTGTTATATTTGTTAAGTTGAAAATCTATTCTTGTTAAGAAATTTCGCTTCTTGGAAGCTTTTGTGTAAGCCATCCCTCATATCTGCCTTAGAAGTGCTAGAAAAAATCGTGTTTCTCATCTTCTGGACCATACTATAGTTGTTTTTTATATCGTCGTGCTTCATTATTAAATGTCATGCATTGGAAGTTTATTTGTGAGCAAAATAAATCTGCTGTCCTTTTTTCGATTGTGGAAAAATAGTTTAATTAGCTCAGCATTGTGGCGATAATAGGTTATTTGGTACCTCATTAACAGCGGACCGCTTCTTATTGGGGTGCTTCATTCTCCTCTAATTGTTACCCACAATGCTAGACTTTACACACCACTGCAACGGAAAAAGGCGGTGGTGCGCTTGCATCCTTTCACCAAGCAAATTGTAGCCATGGCTTTGACTTGGATTTAAGAATCGACCGTGCACAGCAGATAATTTTCCCCTTTTTATGGTTTCCTGTGCTTCTCTCATTTTTGTCTTGTTGATCCTGCGTGTATCTATAACAGATGATTTAGTTGTGCTCATATTGTCTATTTGGAGGGAAACCCACATGGACAATATGGACATAATTAAATCATGCACTATAGATAAATCAGGGAAAAACACAAAAAAAAGAGAAACAATAAACCATAAAAAGGGGAAAATTATCTGCTGTGCACGGTCGATTCTTACAACCAAGTCAAAGCCATGGCTACAATTTGCTTGGTGAAAGGATGCAAGCGCTCCACCGCCTTTTTCCGTTGCCGTGAAGTACATAGAATCGGTCGTACTACTGCAGAGTGAAATCGGTTGGCTGGCGGTGAATCAACGGTTTAACGGCGGTGAAGCATCGGTTGAGTAGCGGTGGAAGATCGGTTATACGCTGGATGACCAGGTAGGGGCGACCGACGTTCCCCCGCTGAACAGCCGTCAGCGTATCTGAGCGGTTGTACGGCGGATAAGTATCGGTTGCGCGACGGATGACCCCGGCGGGGCCACCGACGTTCCCCCGCTGAGCATCCGTCAGCGGTTGTACGGCGGACCAGTATCGCTTGCACGACGGATGATCCTGGCGGGGCCACCGACGTTCCCCCGCTGAACAACCGCCCTCGTGTCTGAGCGGTTGTACGGCGGATAAGTATCCGTTATACGCTGGATGACCAGGGGGGGGCGACCGACGTTCCCCTGCTGAACAACCGCCCCCGTGTCTGAGTAGTAACAAATTTCGTGTGAGCGGTCGCCGCGCCGCGCGTTCTCATTGGGGCGCGCCGTTCTCACTGGAGCGCGCCATCTCAGCGCAGCAGCCAAACGACGCCAGGTGTAAGGTCCCTTTATCCCCAAGCAAAAGCAGAGCGGTATACAGCCACAGGTCGCCACTAAAAACATGCGCCGACGCAATTCCGTCAGGCTGTAATAGACAGCCGGGGTTAAATAGCTGGCCTGAGTAAGATCTAGAGGATACCGCCGGCTGTTCTGCTTCCGACCACTGACCCTTGACCCGTCTCCATGGTTCCCCCTGATTAGTCTGATTTCCCTTATCTGCAATTCCTATCATGGCTCCTGCTTGCCGCCTATACGCTGCCTCAATATCTGTGTGTTCTATACTGTTTAATTAATACTTGTATAATAAATGATTGTTATCGAGTCTCGTTACGACCGCGTAAAACGAAGGTGATCGAGTGTGTCAAACTCTGTGTAGAGAGAAAATGAAGGGTGACAGGTACACCTTGTTGACGTATATTATACCATGTGGTCCAGAAAATACACACCGAAGGGATAAAACGTTACATGGAGGTCCCGGAACCAGTCTTCTCTCCACAAAGCTGGAAACGAACTTGAGAATCTCAACCTTTTGACCACCCCAATAACCCTTCCGTATCACCCTATTTCACCCCAATTTTTGTCTCTCTCCTCACTATCCCGCCAATTGATATCAGTATCCTGTCCGAGACGCCAAAGTGTGAAAACCAAAACTTATGGAGAACTTTTGAAGCCATTAATGCTAGGTTTAAAATGCTATTTCTAAAAAATTATGTTTGTCCCCTGCCAAATTTTTTTCTCTTTCTCCAAAATAAGAATATTAGCGGTAAAGTCACGAAAATCCTTCGAAATGTCACGACAACGGCTATGCCGTATTGATATTTTCTTTACCTTACACTGTTCTCCCCGAGCCCCTGTAGAAGAAAAGAAAGCGCTAGTCACACAATGCTCATTTCGGCACGAGGCCTTCATGCATAGAATATGAAATTGATTGAAAAAGATATAGTGTGACACCTGTCGTACCTTCGTAACCATTTTTCTTGAGCATAATGAGGAAAACCTGGCCAGGTAGCACCACACCTCGTACAAATAACGTGAGTATATATTGTAAATGAAGAAGTATCAAAAATAAGTGGTTGCTGATTAATAAGCGCAATATGAAGAATATATTATGAGCCCGTAAGTTACAGTGTAAGGTGTTTTTTTCTTCTCTCGTTGCCAAGAATCAGATTTTTTCCCCGCTTCTCATTCTAGCCCACTCTCCGATATTACTAGAAGTTACGTCTCAGACAGAGGATTCCCGGAATATCTTTATCCATCCCTTTCCCCCCACCTACTACTACCTTTTCCACAACTTCAGCAACTCTTCAACTTGTTCAAGCCGCCAACGGAACAAGTGAGTACTTACTGGATATTACTAACTTGACTCACACAAACTCTATCTACTATTTTTTTCTCTTCATTTTTTGTGCTAGGACCTAGGCCCCACTTGCCATATATAGGAACTTCATTTGTAACACTAACAAATAACCAACTCCTACATTGCCAAACCATTTTTTCCCAACTTCGATTCCTCGATAGACAAAAAAAAATTCTATTTTTTTTTGAATTTGCTTCTCAGACCCTATATAATTCTGGAAATTGAATAACCCCAACCCAAACTCAACTAAATACATCTCAAAAAAAGAGAAAGGAAAAATCAACCAATGCCCCCGTGAGAAAACGTAGACGTTCTCTTGAAGCAATGGGTGAAGAACGCCAAGGAAGTTGCCTTAATTCTCCAAGCCTGTGCAACTCTTGTAAATTTTTGGATGGAAGAGTTGAAAAATTCACCGGCGAATCCGATAAAACATTTGAAGAATTTTCGGAGGATTACACCGAACTAATCCAGCGCCTACATAGGTATACCACAAGACCACGCAAAAGCCCTCCTATCCCTGTATCTGACCGGGGCAGCGAAATTGAAATACCAAGGACTAGCCGCCGACTACAAACTCTCATGGAAATCCATGACCACAGCTCAAGCCAAAAAATTCAAGAGCCAATCCCTTCTTTCTAACATCCGGGACGAACTTCTTAGCATGAAACAGGGAAAAGATTCAGTAGAAGTATGTGCCAGAAAAATCTTGACTAAAGCAAAAGTTGCATTCCAAGGTGAAGAATCTACCTTTCCGAGAAAACTAGCCATTGATTTCTTTATCAAAGGACTCAGACCCGATATTCGTACGGTACTGAGACGCAGTGCCGATAATACTGACTTTGAAGAAGTTGTCGCATGCGCGGAGAAAGAGAGCTGCATCCAAGACCAAGAACGCGAAGAGGACCGTAGGTTAATAGAAGGTCTCAACTCCCTGACAATGTCAGATAAAGTAGAGGACCTTCAGGAACAGGTGAACAATTTGAAACTTCAAAGAACCCCGCAAGTCAGTAACAGAGGCGTCAGATTCCGAGGAACCCTCGTTCGCAACCAATACCCCTCCCGGAATTTTTCTAATCCTTTTTATAATCAGTAACAGTTTCCAAGAAGAGGATTTTTTCCTAATCGTAGACGTGGATTCGGCCGATTCCGTGGTAGCTGGAACCCTAGAACTTCTAATAATCCCTTTTTGCCAAGGCCCAATCCAAACCCACCTCAACAATTGGAATACTCCAGGCGCACCGGGTTCCCAGCAATTCTGCCGAATCCCAATCTGTTTTGCGTTCTCGCAGTATTTTTGATCTTTCAACTACCGCTTGTAATGCCCAGAGAATTCCAAATCTGCGGACTGAATTCATTTTCTAACGCGTTTACACTACCTAAACAGGTGCAATGCTCAGTATCTGTAGATGATCCTATGCTAAGAACCATTGTAGACCTGTACGCCCCTAGAAATGACCCTCTAAAATTACCTGCGTACAAATGCTACAGAGACCTCGTCAATGTCGCCATCCATAACATCCTCTACATTCGCGTCAACCGTACCATAATTGATCGTGAACGCGTCTCCATCCACCATGAGGACTGCAAAAAGGCAAAAGAATCAGGAACTATGTATATATGGACACACACTTTTGGAAATCTCCCCAGGACTATTCACCACAGAGGACGTCGAAGACGACTCCAATAGTGCACGGCCCCTATGAGGTAGTTCGGTCTATTTGCGAAGCGTCTATTCCATCGAAACAGGAGAAATTGTATCATTTGACAGTATCGCAGTCTATAGCTCCCTGGGAAATTTGGATAATTAAACTTTGAACTACGGCAATTGCTTTCCATCCTCCGGAACAATTGTTTGGCAACCTACGTAACCTATGTACCCTCAATCTACCCTCCTACCCACTAAAATTAATTGACTCCTATGACTCCTTGGTAACCCTAAAATATGTAATTATAGAGAAACAATAATTAACCTTCGAGTTTAGTACTGACTACCTCCTTCAATCCAAAATGCTTCAATATTGTAACCTTAACCAAACCTGGGGGTGTGTATACAAGTCTGTTGGTACCTGCTCGTTGGTGCCCCTGCTTCTACTGAACCCAGCAGACGTTTGAGTGTACACAGGGAACGTTCGAGCGATATAGCGTGCACAACTATATCGCGAAAGTATCCCGCACATTGCATAAAGGTGTCACCGTCCGGCACACTAAGGCCTCTGGTCCATAACACCTTAGGATCCGTACCTAGGGAGTCATGGAGTCTTTGGCCACAAGCCACAATTTCGCCACCCTGAACTGTCGATCGCTGTCGAGTGATATCCAAAAAACTGCGCTATCCAGACTTCTGAGCTATTTCCATGCACCGTTTGCTGCTTTGCAGGAAACCCGCCTCAAGGATAGACCCGTCATCAGCGTCGGAGAGTACACCATCTACTGCGGTAACGCTGACGATAGGAGAGTGGGAGGCTGTGCAATAGCTGTAAGGTAGGATTTCAATGGTATGGTCAAGGAGTTCGGCTCAACGTCGTGTCGGAATGCATTCGTACGACTGCGGGATCACAGAGGATTCAATCTGTGGATAGTGAGTGCTCATGCGCCCACTGAAACCGCCGAAGACAATTCGAAGGATGCGTTTTATGAGGAACTCAATACGTTGCTGGCCAGGATACCTTGTCAACATGCTGTTGTCGTGGGGATTGACGCAAATGCGAAGATGGGACTTGATCAGGAATCCGAAGTACTCGGTAAATGGTTCTACCCAGTGGAGCAAACATCGGACAATGGCTACCGCCTTGTCGACTTTGTGAACGCAGTGGTCTGATTATGGCATCGACATTCAAGAGGAATCATCGCCGCCATCAGCTTACGTGGCAGGGACCAACCCGGCTATCTCCAGAAGAGCAGCGGAAGCGGAAGATGACAACTTTGAAACTACAGCTTGACTATGTCCTGACGAGGAATATTCCAGTATCGGACATTCGAAGATCTAGAGCTGTGTGGGATGTCGCATTCGATTCGGATCACCGTCCTGTTCTGTTGAACTTCACTGCGAGGATTCATAAGAGGAAGCGAGGGGCTCAGCCTCTCCAGAGGATTGACATGACAAGTCTCAGAGATGAAGAGTGCAGAAGGAATTTCCGACAACGCGTTTCTATTCACATCGGTGTACGGACTAAGAAGAAACTTTGCGACGCGGATTCTTTTGTCAAATGCATCCAGGACGCTTCGAAAGAGGCACTCCCGGTTGTACAGCCTAAGAAGAAGTTCGCCTATGTCTCAGAAGAAACAACATCTACCTACAACAGAGTATGTGCTCTCCGAACTGCAGGAAACTTCGTGGAGGAGAAGCGTCTGAGGAGGAAGTTGCGTCGGCAGCTTCAAAGTGACCGCGAACGAGAGTGGACGTGTAGAGCTAAGGAGTTCGAGAAGGCTTGGGAGGAGAAGAATCCGAGGAAAGCCTACACGTTGCTGCGACAGTATAGCGGGAAGATGAAGAGATGTTCTCCTGTCTTGAACACTACCAATGGAGTTGCAGTTGGTGATGCGACGCTGCCAATATGGAAGGATTACTTCAGTTCACTACTGAATCGTCCAGCGCCATCAGTACCTGAGCTCCCGCATGTTCAGAGAGCACATTACGATGTCAGTGAGGAACCGCCGACTGAGTCTGAAGTTTTGGATTGTGTCCGGAAAATGAAGAATGGAAAGGCAGGTGGAGATGACAACATCACTGCTGAAATGCTGAAAGCTCTTCCTCCGTCCGGGATTCGTGAAATGACTAACACCATCCGTGCCATATGGATGAGCGAAAGGATACCCGATTCGTGGAGACATGCGATCATCGTACCTCTTCACAAGCAGCTATCCGTCACGGATCCTAAGAACTACAGAGGAATCTCTCTACTTCGTGTCATGTACAAGGTTTTAGAACGTATCATTCTCGAGCGACTTATCAAACATCGTGAAGGAACGACCAGAGATGAGCAAGCCGGTTTTCGACCTGGAAGATCGACCATCGACCAAGTGTTCGTCGTGAGAAGAGTAATTGAATCGTGGCAGCGGTTTTCGAAGCCATTACAGCTTGCTTTTTGGACTTTGAAGCCGCGTTCGACTCTCCTCATCGTGATCGATTGCTCAATGCTCTGCGAGCAGATGGAGTCCCGGAAAAGTATGTTCGGTTAATCGAGGACATGAACAAAGGAACAACAGCAGCAGTTCGTACACCTGTCGGATTTACGTCAGCTTTCGAGGTGAAAACAGGAGTAAGGCAAGGAGCCGTTGCAGGACCTTTTCTTTTCAACTTCGCCGTTGATGACATCATGCGTAGAGTTGCAGAACAGTTTCCTGCGGATGTGATCCTAACACCATCAGGACGCTCCCTTATCGACCTGGAGTACGCCGACGACATTGTGTTATTCGCTGAAAACAACGCAAAACTGCAAAGGATTGTGAACCTCGTTTCGAAGTATGCCGCAGCCTATGGACTTCGTCTTCGTCCCGACAAATGCAAGCAGATGTGGGTCTCTCAGAGGCCTTCAACTGGAGTTTGTGTGGACGGACAACGTATCGAACTGGTGGACGATTTCTGTTATTTGGGCTGTTTGCTGAAGAACGATGGTAGTTATGCAGCGGATATTCGACAACGATGTGCGAAAGCTACGTCTGCATTCAATTCTCTAACCAAGTGTTTGTGGTCTACCACCATCGCGAAGGAAGTCAAGTTGCGCGTCTACCTATCCGCTATTCGCCCTATCATGATGTACGGATCGGAGACGTGGGCAGCACCGAAAACGCAGTTGGAAAGGTTGGATTGCACGGAGAGGAAGCTTTTTAGGCGTTTGCTTGGATATTTCTGGCCGCGTGTATGCCATAACGAAGACCTTTACAAGGAAATCGACGCAGTACATCAACGCTTGACACGAGGGAGGTGCCAGCATCTCCTAACGCCATCTCAAGCAGCAATGGAAAGTCGACTTCGACTGCTCGGGCATATACTAAGAAGAACGTCGGATCGTCTCGTACAACACGCTTTAAAAATGCTTCCAAATCCTGTCTGGAAACGGCCACCTGGGCGTAGGCGAAAGTTCTGGACGGATGTGGTTAAAGAGGATTTAAAGTCACTCGGCATCGAAAGACAGTTCAGGCGCGATGTTTCGTTTCGCAGGAAATGGAATAGTGACAGCTGGATGGAATGTGTTCAAATTGTGGCTGAAGACCGTGAAAAATGGACACGGCTGACTACTAGGACGGCACACCTCGGTGAAGATGCGGAATGACCGCGTCAGGCGAAAGCCAACCGATTAAGTCAAGTAAGTCAACCAAACCTACTTGACCACATCAAGGCACATTTTGGCTTTTCCAAATATACCCAAGGATATAATGCTTCAGGACTTTGTTCTTGAAAAATCTACCCTTTACAGAAATAAAAGGGATGTGAAGTATTCAATTGACGAGCAGAACAGGAGATCCAAATACGAACGAATCCCAGCGCAGAAAACCGCACTGATTGGAAGAATTTTCAATAAAACGTCTATATATGACATACCGAGTATTGAAACCCGACCTATCAATAACATCCATATTCTCAACGGAGTCAGAAGATGGAATGTAACTAAACGGGATTTTTGCAAGAGCTCGTCTTCACGCTGAAGAAGACCCACGCCTCAGCGTACTACGCACCATTCGATAAGCGGAATATCGTTTACGTCAACTTGTGCGCTTCCGCCTTTTGGAATCCCGACGAAGTCTGAATTATGCGGAATCAGCGATGAAAAGGGATTTAGAAGAATGCACTACTGATATTTTTGATGACTATCTTAACACGATTTTTGGAAGTTTTTTTGCCGTAGCTGCAGTTTAACGTCGCAGTGCACGTTATGGTATGTTTACACAAGGTGTTGAGTTGATCGCAAAACGCTTGGCTCCGGGCGAGATTGAACCAGCATATTCCCTTTCCGGGGGAGCGCCTTATCGCACTGCACCACCGAAGCCCAAGCGCCGCTCTCACTCAACTGCTCGGTAAATCTTCACCGAAGCAATCATCCTTTCACCCGCATAACGGGATGAAACAGGTATACCGTCAGAGACTATCTAACAGTCGTAGACCTGTCAAGATGATGCCCTAGTTAAGTCTTACACGATTTTTGGAAGTTTTTTGCCGTAGCTGCAGTTTAACGTCGCAGTGCACGTTATGGTATGTTTACACAAGGTGTTGAGTTGATCGCAAAACGCTTGGCTCCGGGCGAGATTGAACCAGCATATTCCCTTTCCGGGGGAGCGCCTTATCGCACTGCACCACCGGAGCCCAAGCGCCGCTCTCACTCAACTGCTCGGTAAATCTTCACCGAAGCAATCATCCTTTCACCCGCATAACGGGATGAAACAGGTATACCGTCAGAGACTATCTAACAGTCGTAGACCTGTCAAGATGATGCCCTAGTTAAGTCTTACACGATTTTTGGAAGTTTTTTGCCGTAGCTGCAGTTTAACGTCGCAGTGCACGTTATGGTATGTTTACACAAGGTGTTGAGTTGATCGCAAAACGCTTGGCTCCGGGCGAGATTGAACCAGCATAGTCCCTTTCCGGGGGGGCGCCTTACCGCCCTGCCCCACCGGAGCCCCAGCGCCGCTCTCACTCAACTGCTCGGTAAATCTTCACCGAAGCAATCATCCTTTCACCCGCATAACGGGATGAAACAGGTATACCGTCAGAGACTATCTAACAGTCGTAGACCTGTCAAGATGATGCCCTAGTTAAGTCTTACACGATTTTTGGAAGTTTTTGCCGTAGCTGCAGTTTAACGTCGCAGTGCACGTTATGGTATGTTTACACAAGGTGTTGAGTTGATCGCAAAACGCTTGGCTCCGGGCGAGATTGAACCAGCATATTCCCTTTCCGGGGGAGCGCCTTATCGCACTGCACCACCGGAGCACCAGCGCCGCTCTCACTCAACTGCTCGGTAAATCTTCACCGAAGCATATCTTCACTATCTTAACAATGAATTCGGTAATCTCAAATTGCATCTGTCGGTAAGCTCTAGAAATAGACCTATCCCGTATTTCGACTCAGAGATTACGGCCTCCAACCCTGTCCAGTACGAAGCACTGGCAGCAACTCATGTCCTACCCTCCTCTACCACTTCCCCGCAGTTCAACGCGCCTCCACCCCAGTTTACGTAATTCCCACCCCTTTTTACAGTAAACTGTCTACCATCCTTCCAACTGGACGATATGACGCACCTGCTCTCACAAGTTCAACAGAGAGCTCAACTTCGACGACACCCGAATTAAAATATAAAAATGCCACCCAAGAACCGCTGTCTATAGAAGAACTTTTTAACTTTGATGACTTTGAAGAACCTACTCGTAATCCACTGGCCTCCGCGCCACAAACCTACCAAGACGCTATCCCGAGAATAGTACCACGACAAGGGCCGACGCGTACCAAGGCATTACTAACCTTTAATGTCCCCATACGTCGGACGTTCAATAGCATATGCATCCGACAGTACAATACTCGCCCTAATTTACTCAAGAAAGTCGCGAAAGTCGCGAAATCGCGACTTTTCGCCATAACTCGTTTCTTTCTTAATTTTTCCCTATAGTATGTGGCACCATTCGAACGTACGCGTCGCCCTCTATCCGATTCGATTAAGAAGTTCTGAGAAAGTTCATTTTCGTACTGCTCGCCTACTCGAAGTACCTGAGGTGAGCCATAAACGGGCGCTCTCGAGATAATTACTCTCCTGTCGGCGAACGCATGCATGCTCACGAGAAGTCGACAGAGTCAGTCACTCACGTTCTTTCGTAGAAACATTGTAAATAGAGATTGGCAGAGTAGTTGTTTCACGGAATAAAAATCAATTCACTGGCATTGAGGTTCAAACTTTGAAATGTAATGGCTTTTTCTAAATTCAGTTGAGGGGCTGCTCACTTGTCACCGCACACTTTCCGCTAATTCGGAGAATTTTCGCAAACTTCCCATTTCATTCTCAATGCGAAATTCGTGACCTTTTGAATAGCTATTTACACTTATGTATGCACAATAATTAACCGTATAATATAATATAATATATATATATAATTATAATTTTTTCGTTTTTTTTGAAAATTTTCAATTTCTTTCGGATTTTGAGAATTCGAGTTCAATTCAAAAATTTTGCATCTGATTCAATTTTTAACATTGGAAACTTATTCAAAGTTTGGAATTTCTGAGTTTTATTTAAAATTAATCGTGATTTTGAACTTCCCATTTTTTCAAGCTTTCGATTTGATTGTTTTGGGAAACTCTTCCTTATTAAAAGTTTTGGGAGCTCGGTAATATGTTCGACTTTTTAATACTACAAATTCAATCAATTTCAATTATTCAGAATGTAATTGATTTTTTTTCTGATTTTCGAATTCATTTCAGATTTCGAAACCCGCTCCACGCAGGCAACAACAATTTGTATCCACTTCAATAGAATCTGCGTAATAATCAATTGCATTTACCAACAAGTTTTTTCGGTTTTTTTATTTGCGACTTGTCTCAGATTTTGTTAATTTGAATTTAGAACGAAAACCGCGATTAATTCGATTTTTTAACATTAGAAAACTAGTCGAATTTTGAAAATTCTGAGTTTAATTCAAATTCGATTCTGATTTTTGAAATCCAAATTTTTTTCAGGTTTATTCCAAATTTATTTCTAACCTCGAAATCCAAATCTATTTGTGATTTGAAAATTCTATTTTTTCGGATTTTCAAATATACTTCAGGTTTTTTATAGGTCTCTTGACTGCTTCATTTTTTGAAAAGTCGGCAGTTGATTCAAATTTTTAACACCGCAAATCTATTTGAATCTTAAAACTCTGAATTTAATTCAAATTTATCTCTCATAATTGAATTCTGATTTTTATTTGCGAGTTTTTGAATTTATTTAAGATTTTGAAATTAGATATTTATTAAATTTTGATAAAATGGGTTTGATTAAAATTTTGAAACTTAAAATCTTAAGCGAACTTTAAAGTTCCGAACTGTCCCAATCTTTGAATTCAATCAAAATTTCGAATGTAGTTCAAATTTTGAGAGTGAGACAAACTTTTCAGCATTTGTAAACATTGTTGAAGAATAAAAAGAGCAAATCCTGTCGAATTTATCATTTTTCATCGCGATATTAATTCATACTAAATTTATTTGATATTTAGTTCTGTTTCATTTCATTATAATTTCAAAATTTTCAATTTTACCTGTTTATTGATTTTATCATTTTTATGTATTTAAATCAATTTTCTTGAATACCTATTTATAACTTTATTCGAGCCACTGATCGATCCAAAATGCATCTAGAATCGCAGAAGTTCCGAGTTTTCAGAAGTTCTAGGGCTTCTACGAGTGGTGGTGTACAGATTTGGAGCCTTGCCAACGCTGGCCTTGTGCGTGACCCTTCAACCCTGCATGCCGGCCCATTTACCAACACGGGCTGGCCTTCTCCGCCGCCACTGACCAACACATATCGACTGGACGGCCCACACGAGACCGAAATATGGAGGAATCTTCAATAAATATGCGTTCCCATACACTCCGCGGTCAAAATATAGACGACTTCAGAGAATTTTCAAACCTTTGTCTTAATTCAAAATTTGAAATTTTTTTTAGAGTTCGTGAAAATTTTATCAAAATTTATTCCATTTTAAATGTTTCCAATGTGCGTTTTTTTTTCTGTAAAAAATTCTATTTTTTTCATTTATCATATCTATTATATTAAATCCAAATCTGTACACCACCACTCGTAGAAGCCCTAGAACTTCTGAAATCTTGGAACTTCTGCGATTCTAGATGCATTTTGGATAGATAAGTGGCTTCAATAATAAGTAAAATAAATTTTCAAGAACTTAGTAAATAATGCTTAAAAACATTTAATATAATAGATATGATGAATGGCAAAATTAGAAATTTTTACAGAAAAAACTAGAAAATTTTACAGAAAAAACATACATTGGAAACATTTTGAATGGAATACGTTTTGATGAAATTTTCATGAATTCCGAACAAAAAATAAAATTTGAATTAAGAAAAAGGTTTGAAAATTCTCTGAAGTCGTCTATATTTTCACCGCGGAGTGTATGGGAACGCATATTTATTGAAGATTCTTCCATATTTCGGTCTCGTGTGGGCCGTCCAGTCGATATGTGTTGGTCAGTGGCGGCGGAGAAGGCCAGCCCGTGTTGGTAAATGGGCCGGCATGCGAGGGTTGAAGGGTCACTCACAGGGCCAGCGTTGGCAAGGCTCCAAATCTGTACACCACCCCTCGTAGAAGCCCTAGAACTTCTGAAATCTTGGAACTTCTGCAATTCTGTGTGCTTTTTAGATCGATCAGTGGCTTGAATAAAGTTATAAATAGGTATTTAAGAAAATTATATTCAATTTATAAGAATGATAAAATCAATAAATAGGTGAAATTGAAAAATTTTCAATTATAAAGAAAAGAAACAAAACAAAATATTAAATACATTTAGTATGAATCAATATCGCGATGAAAATTAATAAATTCGATAGGATTCGCTCTTTTCATTCTTCAACAATGTTTACAAATGCTGAAAAGTTGGTCTCACTCTCAAAAATTTGAACTACATCCGAAATTTTGATAAAATTCAAAAATTTGGACAGTTCGGAATTTTAAAGTTCGCTTTAAATTCTAAGTTTCAAAATTTTAGTTGTTGAAAAATTGTTCGAAGCTCCTCAAATCACACTTTACTGGTGAGCTTTCGCCAATAATGGCATCGTCAGACCTTGAAAATATTACAATATGTTCGACCTAGGTGTGCAAAACATCAAAGTTAAATACATACCGGCTGAAGACACTTTGAGCGGTCAAGGAGTAGCTTGAGCGAGCTAAATACAGGTCCAATAGCGTTGGAATTGGGATGAGGAGCAGACGCTAGAAACCCACCCCTGGTGTGTGCAAGTGTGCTTAGAACTACCCCCGAGATGGAATGGGCCGCCAGCGGGTGCGCGATGTCACAGTATCAGTCTCAAAAGATCATTCAGTTCTTCCTTTGCGTTGATCTCTGGTTGTATTCGTTAGATTTCGCTTGCCACCATTATTTTTCTCTCCAGCGGACGTATCAGATGTTTATGGAGAACAGTCACGTCAAAAAGAGGAGCGTCTTCCTCTAAATGCCTTCTCGTACGGTGCTTTGAGAGACTGCTGTTTGAGTAGGCGGCTGGGTTGGACAGTGTTCTACGATGCTCATCCAGTCGAAATTTCAAAAGCCTCATTGTTTCGCCGACATAACATTCTCCACATCCTCGACACCGTATCAGATATACTGTACCTCGGAGCTCACAGATTTGTTCTGAGAGGCAGTATCGGCATGACTGCGCCTGACATTTTCTTTCATACATTCTTGTGGATGTGAAGAGATCTTTCAGAGTTGGCGGTGGTCGGACACCAAACGAATAGGCAGCTTGCAATTTTTCACTTCACGGTTGACCTCCCGAGCCATCTCATCATTGACAAATGGTAAAGCAAGGGTGATTCCATCGGGTGCTCTGTGTGGAACCCACGTATTGAGATTTTCGTGCAGATATCCATTACTTCAAAGAATATCTTCTACTTTCGCATCAACAGCAGGATCCACAAATGATCCGAGCCTTTCCTTGGTCTTCAGCAGATTTCGGACAACGTTTGCCTTCATGTAAATTGGATGAGCACTTCTCGAGTGCACCAGTATGTTCGATGACGCCGCTTTTTTGAACCACACGTTTTCCTTTCGGCTTTCGACGATGCGAATCTTCGTATTGAGAAATGGCAGAAAACCATTCCTATCTGGCTTCTCCACCGTGAAAGATATATTGGTATCCTGTGTGTTCAATCGTCCTAGTGTCGAATTCAATTCCTCTTCAGTCGCAGCAATCACAAATACGTCATCAATGTACCGTTTGTAGTACAAAATACTACTGGTGAGTGACGCCTTCTCAATGTGATCGAGGAATATGACTGCCAAGACCGGAGCTATGCGGTTCCCCATAGCCAATCCACGTTTTTGCCGGTACATCTTGTTGTCGAAGCAGAAGATGCTGCACTGAAGGGTAACTTCGATGAGATTCCTGACTTCTGTAGCGTTGAATCCCATCATTGAAACATCTTGACGATTTTCTTCGATAAGTCGTAGCACTGCTTCGATGACATCTGCGTTGTTTACGTTGGTGTAAAGTGATACCACATCGAAGCTGGCGTAAATGGCCGAACTGGGTACTGGGCATTGACGAAGCGTGGAAAGAAATTCATCAACGTTGACAATATGTGCGCCGACGTACTGTAGAAGTGGCGTAAGCAGCTGTACTAGAAGCCAGCTTAATCTGTCGGAAGGGCCTCCACAGCATGAGATGATGTGACGGGTTTTGATCTCAGTCCATGAGAGGGACATCATATCGGCGGTTGACGGGATCTTGTGAGTCTTCACTAAATTATACAGCACTGGCACCGTTGGCGCAGTGTTGTGTAGCCGGGCGGCAACTGAGAAACCTAGCCGGCTCTTCACAACAGTATTGATCGTGTTTGCGACTCGTTTGCATGTTTCTTCGAATGCTGAATACGTGGTTTCCTCGTATAATGAGGGATCCAAAAGGGCTTCATTACTGATTCTTTTATCCAGCGCCTGTGGCATGACCACGAAAGAGCCGCATTTATCACCAACAGTATACCTCAGTCTGTTCTTAGCACTCAGCAACTTCTTTACTTCACTCCGTTCAGCGAGTGTTAGGTTTCATCGGTATGGTCTCGCTGCTGCGTTTTGGTAGATTCGTTGAACAGCATATCCAAAATTCGCGATTGCCAAATCCAAATGGCGGGAAGGGGGAGGAAGTTGAAATCTTTTTCTTTTGAACGGCATCGAGGAAATAAGTGTTGTGTTGCGGTCTAGCACCGTCGAACCCCTTTGAATTCTCCAGCGTAAGTGGTATGAGAACTGAATCACGCCGCAAAGTGCTGCATCAATTATCGAATTATCTATCTTTGGTGTTATTGCAAAAGATGGTCCAAGGTTGAGGGCTGCTGCCATATCGTTATCGACTCCATTTGTTCCTATAGCCACGTGTTGTGATGGTGGTACTGCATTTCTGTTGATGAACGATGGCTGTCGAACAGTTGAATGTAAAAATTTAAATTCATTCAAAATTTCATAGTTCATAATTTCATAATTTCATTTCAAAATTCAAATTTAATTTCATAATTTCATTTCAAAATTCAAAATTTTAATCAAACTCAGTTTATCAAAATTTATATATATATATATATATATATATATATATATATATATATATATATATATATATATATATATATATATATATATATATATATATATATATATATATATATATATATATATATATATATATATATATATATATATTTATGTATATTTTCAAAATCTGAAATAAGTTTAGAATTTCACTAATAAAAATCAGAATTCAATAATCAGAAATGAATTCGAATTAAATTCAGAATTTCAAGATTCGAATAGATTTGCGGTGTTAAAAATTTGAATCAAGTGCCGACTAGAAAATCAGAAAATAATCGAATTCGAAAATCAGAAATAAAGTTGAATTACATTCTGAATCATTGAAATTGATTGAACTTGTAGTATTAAAAAGTTGAACATATTACCGAGCTCCCAAAACTTTTAATAAGCAAGAGTTTCCCAAAAAAAAATTTAATCGAAAGCTTGAAAAAATGGGAATTTCAAAATTACGATTAATTTTGAATAAAACTCAGAAATTCCGAACTTTGAATAAGTTTCCGATGTTAAAAAATGAATCAGATGCTAAAATTTTGAATTGAACTCGAGTTCTCAAAATCTGAAAGAAACTGAAAATTTTCAAAAAAAAAAAACGAAAAAATTACAATTATATTCGGTTAATTATTGTGCATACATAAGTGTAAATAGCTATTCGAAAGGTCACGTATTTCGCATTGAAAATGAAATGGGAAGTTTGCGAAAATTCTCCGAATTAGCGGAAAGTGTGCGGTGACAAGTCAGCAGCCCCTCAACTGAATTTAGAAAAAGCCATTACATTTCAAAGTTTAAACCTCAATGCCAGTGAATTGATTTTTATTCCGTGAAACAACTACTCTGCCAATCTCTATTTACAATGTTTCTACGAAAGAACGTGAGTGACTGACTCTGTCGACTTCTCGTGAGCATGCATGCGTTCGCCGACAGGAGAGTAATTATCTCGGGAGCGCCCGTTTATGGCTCACCTCAGGTACTTCGAGTACGTTCGAATGGTACCAAACACTATAGGGGAAAATGGAGAAAGAAACGAGTTATGACTAAAAGTCGCAAAAGTCGCGATTTCGCGACTTTGGCGACTTCTTTGAGTAAATTAGGGCGAGTATTGTATTTGGTCACGCAGCGCATCCAGACCCTAAGCATAGTCGACTCAACATGGGCTGCCCGAATCCTCCTAAATCGCACCGACATAGTAGCAGTTATGGAGAACGATGCTCTAATGGTAACAAGATGCAAAGCCGCCAACATCACCCGGATTTTCGATTCTCACAGGGTGAACGACACCTGCTACGCCTTGACACCTGTCCAAGTCGGTGAAGATGTTTGGTTTATGACCCCCGGATCTAGAGATTTAATCCAGGTTTCGGCTAAAGCCCCTTACCCATTTACTAAGTTTAAAATCTCTGACTTCGTACAGCAACTTTCGCCACGCAATATGATCAAATCCGAAAAAACCGAACCTTTTCTCTTAATGCCCGTTCCTTTATCATGACCCACCACAAGATTCGGCTGCTTCTATCCCCTTTCAAGTAAACGCCCTCCAACAACAATATGAAAATTTACAAGCAAGACTTCATAAAAGAGGGATTTTAGAAGATACCTGGTTTCACATCAAAAACGCAGGCACCTCTAACCAAATCCATCGGATCCGTGTATTGCGACACTACGCGCAAACTTTCTGATGGCGTAGAAAGCATTAGATGGTCGCTCATCTATTTGTTAATGTGTATTACAATCCCTTCGATAATAGGAATAATTTCGGTATTAATCTGTGTTCATTACGTTAAATTTTACCTCCTCCGCAGGACGGCAGCAACAGCTGCCTCTTCACTTTTCCGGCTGGCGAATAATTTTGCGCCGAGAAACCCTAACCAGGAGCGTAATCATGTTAATGTAATAATTGGAGATCAGACGTACCCAAGCCCAGCGGACAACCTTTTTATACCTCGCGTATATGCACTACTCTCTTCGATCAATTCCATCAATTCCCCATTACCGTTCCTCGAAATCAGCATCAATTGCACACCGGTAATAGCCCTCTTAGACAGTGCTGCATCAATATCCTACATGAAGCTGTCAACCGCGCAATTCTTCCAGAATGTGGCCATTATTAAGAATATCACTAACACCCAGGCCCGAGCCTCAAATGGCAGCGTAGTAAACCTGATAGGAGAAATAACTCTGCCCGTTCAAATTGGACAGCACCAGATCACGCATTCTTTCCGTATCTCACCAGACAAAGAATGCCCAGCCCCCCTCCTCTTAGGCTCTGATTTTATCCGTAAATTAAATGAATTCGGACTAAAAGTGACTTTGACTTAGCTAAAAGAACCCTTACTATAGGAAATGAAGATCTTAGTATGGTGCAAATTAAAAGTATTTGTAAACTAACCCTTCCCAACTATAATGTAAGGCTGGCAGACACCATCATACTCCCCAGAAGATCAAAAAATCTTATAGAGGCTTTTATTGAAGATTATCCCCTAGGTAACTGTGACCCATTCCTAATTGAGGATAATTTTCAACCATCGGAATCCAGCTACATGGTCGCACGCAGCCTGGTTACACCAAGCAAAAATGGACATTACCCAATCATGATTTTGAATCCGTGGTGGACTCCAATAACCCTACACGCTCGCATGGGAGTGGCCCGCGCGCAACCATTACCAAGCGCTATGGCCCAGGTTTCAGCAGTCACACCCGGTCCTACCCACCATATCCCACCAGAAGTAGATTTTGAGGAGAATCTTCCCAAATTCCCAAACCAAGCAATCAAAAATTTCGACATGACTAAAGAAATTGATCTCTCCTCCTCGTTCCTCTCAGAACGCTTGAAACACCAACCTCTGACTATCATAAGAAACCATAGCGAAGCGTATGTAGGACCTGATGGACTTTTGGGACAATACAATGGACCCGTTAGGCACCGGATAGACCTTGTGGACAATGCGCCTATACCAAGCAGAAAAGTCTGCAGAGTGCCACTGGAAAAACGTAAGGAAATAGAGCGCCAAATTACGCAAATGCTTCAAGATAGAATAATTCCAGAATCCAATTCACCCTTTAGTGCACCGATTGTCCTGGTAAAGAAAAAAGATTCGCAAAGTTGGCGTTTCACTATTGACTTTCGTGGACTCAATGCGGTAACTAAACCACAACAATCGATCCTCCCCAACATCCAGGATCCAAGATATAATTGACCATGGTGTGCAAACAAGTGTCTGTACACCTTTCTCGACTTCCAACAAGGTTTCCATCAAAACCCGCTCGAGGAATCCCACTGCGAACGCACAGCTTTCGCCTGCTTCTTAGGAGCTTTCGAGTACATAAGAATGCCCATGGGACTCAAGGGCGCCCCTGCAACTTTCCAACGAATCATGAATGATTTCAAAAAGCACATACATGCCCAAGTTTTCATTTATATAGATGACCTGATAATTACTCCGGAGAGTCCTGAAGAACGTCTGAAGGACATCGACGAGGTATTAGGTAAAATAGGAAATATAGGAATGAAGTTAAAAGCCTCTAAATGTGAATTTGTCCGTGAAGGAATAAAATTCTTAGGTTTTATTCTCAGCAAAGATGGCATTCGACCGAACCCGGATACAACCAAAGCCATCGATTAATACCCGACACATAAGAATATCACGGAAATAAGAGCATTTATCGGCATGCGTTCCTTCTTTCGACGTTTTGTGTATAACTTTGCTCGGATCGCAGCTCCTCTTTTCGCTCTCACCAAAAAGGATACACCCTTTGAATGGACACCGGAATGCAAAATTGCATTTAAAACCTTGAAGCAAGCATTGACTTCAGCTCCGATTTTGGTACCACCCCGGCTAGGCTCTCCCTTCATAATCGAAACGGACAGCTGAGGAAAAGGAGCAGCAGCAGTACTCAAACAAGAACAGGAAAAGGGCTTAAAAGTCATTGCGTACGCTAGTAGAATCCTGAATAAGCATGAATCGCGCTATCCAGCTATAGAACTTGAAGCGCTAGGATTAGGGCCCGTAGTAACCCCCCCCCCCTCTGGGCTGAGATGATATGACAACCGCGCGCTGAGGTGTCTCGGCGCACCTGTGCAGTCGGCCGACAGGTTGATGAGCAATCAATGGCATGCAAGAGGTGGCCTTTTCAGTGAGAAAGGTCAGTGGAGCAATAGGAAGAACTTGGAAGGAGTGGACCGTTGGGTTGTGGCCTAGTGGTTATCGGTGAAGATTGTGGCGAGCACGATCACGATTCGGTTCCCACGGAGAGTGAAAGTTTTTGCGAATAAATTGCGTTGCGAGCACTTTACTAAGGAGTGTAGAACTGATCAAACAACGAGCTCACTGGCGCAGTGGGATGATCGGGAGCTAACAAATGGCATGATGCAGGTTCTATCTCCTAAGGGGGAGACGACGAGAAATTTCTGAGAGAATCGATTTCGGGGATGATTTTGGCGTAATGTGCGTGGATGTGGAACGCAAAATTGCGGACTGCGACGACCGTCATTCGAGCTCCGTAAGTTGCAGAGGGGCAACTTACGACTCTCAAATGACACCCGCGCTGCGTCTTCGCGCAACCCACGCTATTTCTCCTTGCCCCAGCAGCTGCGCGCAAGCGCGGAGGTGACCCTCATCGCACTCCAAGTGCGTCGAACTAGCCGGGTGGCCAACATTTCCGCCCGCAGAGAGACCTGCCATCGCAAACCACGCGACGGTGTGGTGAGTGCGGCCCTGCCTCCCTGCATAAGTTGATCGCGTGCTGTGAGCTCACCTCAGCGTACGGGGGGTTTACTACGGGCCTAGTATTCGCTGTGCAAAAATTTCGCCCGTACATCGATGGCGCTCGAACGATGGTCATTACAGATCACGCCCCATTGAAAGCTCTTCTGCATAGAAGAGATCTCACTGGCCGCCTAGCGAAATATCAGATAGCACTTCAAGAATTTTATATTGAAATTTCATACCGCCCCGGTCAAAAGAACGTAGTATGCGACACACTTTCACGGTATCTACCCGCCGCGAATGCCATCACGCGAGAACCTGACGAACCGAAAATAATCGACCTTGTCGAAATTCGCCAAGAACAAAATGACTGCCCCTGGATAGTTTCCTAGAAGCAAAGTTTGAATGGAAATAATCTTTTAATGAAACTATCTAACTACTTTTTGCACAACGACATCTTGAATCAAATTCCGCAAAGACTGAACCAAGATCCAGTCATCGTCCTACCCGAAAACTCAAGAGTAAAATCCACCCTTTTGGCAAAGGTTCACACCACAGAAACGGGTGTTGCTCATTTAGCGATAGATAAAACCCATAAGGCAATCGCTAAAAGTCAAAACTTTTGTGAAACAGTGCAAATGCTAAAAGACCCTAACGCATACCGCGTTAGCGAGCCACTTCATCCCTTTCCATCGCCCAAACGACCATGGGAAAGGGTTCACTCGGATATCAAAGGACCCGTACCAATGACACTGAACGGAAACAAAATTATTATCGTTTTTGTGGACGCTTTCTCGAAATACATCGTTGCCGAACCCATTCCCGACCAAAAAGCCACTTTCGTTGACCGAGTAGTTCCCCGTTTCGGTCCACCACAAACCCTCGTTACAGATCAAGGCTCCAACTATATGAGTGAGAATTTTTGTGAAACTTTGAAGAATCTAATCATTAGCCGTAAGACCAGTATCCCATACCACCACGAAGCTAACGGCCAGGTAGAACGTGCCAATCGCACGCTTGAAGAACTCATATCCATGGCCATAGCACAAAGAAATGACCAATGGGATGACATAATCTTTCTTGCCACCCATGCTTACAACACTGCGGATAATTCAAGCACGAAATTCTCTCCATTTTCCGTTATTCACGGGTGCGAACCTAACAATATTTTTCGTCTTTCTCTCAACTCCCCTCTGAGAAGATTTGCAAATGAAGATGACTACGCCGCCCAACTCACAGAGACCCTAAGAAATATCTGGGAAACTGTTAGTAAAAATATTAGATCCGCCCAAGAAACCCAGGAAACTCACTAAAAAAAACCTAGAAATACATGAAGCGAAAATGCACCTAATATTAATGTTTTTCTCAGAATTTGAATTACTGTATTATTAATCTTAGAAATAAATAAATAAATAAATCTTAGAACCAACCTGAAACAAAACTACAGGCTAAACCATTTTGCTCTTATTTTCCTTCGTAGCCGCCTCTATCCTTCTTGTCCTAACGTCTCCAAAAAGAGTAATCCCTGAAAATAATTAGCTATATTAGGAATTATAGTTATTAACCTCTCTTCCCTTACTTTATTTTGACTCCACATACCTATCTTTCGATATTGAGCCACGGCACGTCCAAACACCGCGGCTAGATGATCCCGCGTGAAAAACCTAAAGAATTTTCAACCACCCATCCACCGAAATTTCTACCAAAATTTCTCTGTCTTACAGATTTTCTCATCGGTTTCGAGCTAGAAATCAACAACAGCTTTATTAGCCAAGACGACCACCTCGCAACAAGGCCATCAAAGGTCAGAAACAACATATGGGAGACAGCTGTCACCAACAAAGCTACGGCGGAGGCACAAAAACAAGTCTCCATAGCTCTCCCTCACGGGAGCAGACGGCTCTTCTCTCGACCTCAGACCAATAGCCTCAGCAGGCTCACGAGATGCAGCACGACCAGCGAACTTCCGGCGAACATAATATACGATGACCCAGAGCACGCCGAGAAGGCAAATCAACCGTGAAAATCATGTGAATGCTACGAAAGACCTGAATATCTCCATAGATAAAGACCATATCTATTCGGAATATTACGAAATGGCATTTCTTCAACGTACCTACAAGACAAGCGGCAACTAGCGGACCAACACCGCCCGCCTCCTCCTCCACCTCCAAAACGGTCGTCGTCCCGGCACAGTTATCCGATAGCTCCCCGTCGTAACACAGGCACGTGTGCTCTTCACCAAGGTCAAAACACACGCCCTTCTCGGAGCACCGGTCGCTGCAAAAACTTCGATCCACAGCTCGTACCATGTTTCCTGTAGATGATAAATTAGTATTTTTTTGAACAAAAATAATCTCTCAGGCCTATTTTTCCCCTTTTATAATTGCCCCGTGACCCGTAATCTAAACCAAGTGTAAGAAAACTATGATTAGGTGACTTGTGACCCAGAGAACTCAGAATTATTTTGAAATCCGATCTATTACTAAATGTAAACCTTTTTTTATTAGGGTAAACCATGGAACCAAGTGACCCAGTCCCAAAATTTTTTTCAACTCTGGCCTAACCTGAAAAGTTATTTACATTGCTTAGCATAAAATATTTAACCTTACCGTATAGCAGACTGCACGTAGAACAGAAGGAGCATGGCTGCAAGACCTAGCCAACCCTTATGTAGGCAACCATCTCTGTTTTGAAACACTCGGTTCACGTGCATTTTGCCCTGAAAAACGCTTGTATTATGAAACCTCCTGAACCCTCATCCACATCTCATCCACGCGTGGCTGACCCCACAACGTCTTCTATATGTATCCCCCCAGAATCCCATCCCAGAACATAGGCATCCCTCCAGTCACTCACGTGACACTCCCAACCAGTAAGATCACGAGAGAACGACCATGACAAACAATCCTCTTCTGGTAGCCAAAAAGTTACGAAATATGAGAAAATCGGCCCACATACTTGGATAACTAGAATAAAAGAATATTTCCCGTATAGGTAGTATTTAAGCAAGAAAAAAGTAGGATTTAGTAATTTTTTCAAATTTCCTAGGGATAGGATTGTTTGCATGTTTTGAAAGTTCTTCAAACTATAACGAACAAAAAATGTCATTATTGACATAATACCGTAGAATATTAGCATTTTCTTTTAATTTAGTATGCATTTATGTCATTTGGCAATATTTTTAGTATTTGATGTAGAGGAATGCAGATATTTAATTCACGGTGAACTTTATTTTATATTTGAACCATACTAACAACTACCTTTTTTATATGTTTCCTTCACAATACTAACCGACCCGTGTTTCAGAAATGAACTGAGCTCGGAACAACGCTCAAAGAGGCCGCCGCCAAACATCACCGATCCCACCCAACCCGGAACAGACAAAATTCGGGGACAGTGAACGCACCGAGGGCGAGCCCTTCCTCTGCCGGTTTGCCCGTCAGCCCATTACGGTCCAATTCGGCGAATCAGTATCGGAATCCGATTCGGAGAGTGAATATGAGGAAGGCGTATTTACGGACGACGAAATAATGGGAATTCCCCCTCCCATCCATCATCCAAGGGACCCTTGTCAGCCCAGAATCCATCGCCAGAGAAGCCCACCGCCAGCCCCCAACCCACAGGCCCCCGAGAATCCTCCTGCCGAAAGATTGAGAGAACCGTTCGACCGTTACCGCCTCCCATACATCCGTCAAGAAGACCTAGTGGACGAATGGGGAAACCGAATGAACCGTTGGGAATGGTATGAACGATATGTTCTCGACCAGGACATCGAACCATACCATAGTAGGTCACCTTTGCCCGTGGGTATTCCCCATAGGAACCGGTGGTAATAGGAAAAGATCTTTTAAGTTGCGGTTAGGGTACCCATTTTTTTAATGTTTCGCTCACCTTTTTTTTGTTGTTTCATTGTAACCTGCATAACTAACCTACTATCGTTCTAGTTGTTTATTATACTTGATCCATTCAGTGTCGCGCCAAGCAGGAGCAGTTCATCTAACCTCGAAAAGATTTTGCAGCACACCACGGCGCAGTGAATCGTCTTCAGACTCAGAGCAATCCAACGCATCGGGCCGAACCTGGTCCAACCGTCCTCCGTCGCCTCGATTCTCTGATGTAGGCATCGATCTTCCTGGAGGCAGATCGAAATGGCCCGGCCCGAGACCAATCGACGATGACGATGGACCCGTTGTACCGATGTATGTGCGAAAACTTCTTGTACCCCGCGCAGAACCTCCCAAGCATACCACGCCAGCAATTATAACTCCCATCACCGCACAGGAGCTCGCAGAAAGGGGAGCGCCCACGAAAAGGAAAGCCCCAAAATCGCTTTTCGCGCAATGGGTACACACCCTTACCGCCAACCCCGTATTACATGCCCGCTATGCAACGACAACCATCACCCGGACGAGTGCCCCCGCATTTCTTCACCCTTATGTGTCCGCGCAGAAATCCTCTTAGTAAATCACCGTCTCTACCCTCGCTGCTTAGGACTTCATAGATTAAAACACTGCCAATCGTCTGAGCTATGCGCGAAATGCTTGGGCTCCGACCATCCAGCAGGCCTTTGCCAGCATGCCACAAGAGACCCTTCCCCCACCGAACAATACACATATGTCCCGGGGACCGGGACTTCTAAACGCGTGAGGATGTAAGGTCCCTTTATCCCCAAGCAAATGCAGAGCGGTATACAGCCACAGGTCGGCACTAAAAACATCGCGCCGACGCAATCCCGTCAGGCTGGAGCTTCGGGGTCGGACCTGCTCCGCGGTCGCGGCGCGGCCCAGCTAATCACTATCATTTCAGCCCCATCGCAACACTCACTAGCGAAACGAATGAGGAATCAGCAAGTGCTAATGGGAATACAACTACTTACATTGAAACAATTAAAACAAGTAAATGCAAAGGGAGATTAACATTATTGTTTAGAATCGCATGTTCGTCGAGCTGTACGTGTTGTGTTCATTCACGGGGTAACGCGACAACATTACGCCATTTTTTCCATTTTCTCCGCTATTTTGGGCTGCGGATGATTCAAGTATTAGTGGCATTTTTCTGCGATTTCTTTGGGTGCAAAGCTAGTTGGTGAAAGCCACTAACGTTTCAGTCATGAGAATGAAACACGATAGATTTAGCCTCCACGCAGAGGATTTCCGTTCATACTGCTTTCCACCGCGGAAATACCCGATACACGATAGATTCAGCCTACACGCAGGGGAAATTCCTCCTCTGAGCGACGGTGCAGCCGCAGGCTGCACCGTCCACATAGGGTTCAAACTGATTTCCACCCCCGAAATACCCGATACGCGATAGATTTAGCCTCCACGCAGGGGATTTCCTCCCCTGAGCGGCGGTGCAGCCGCAGGCTACACCGTCCACATAGGGTTCAGACTGATTTCCACCCCCGAAGTACCCGATACACGATAGATTTAGCCTCCACGCAGGGGATATCCTCCCCTGCGTCCACATAGGGTTCAAACTGATTTCCACCCCCAAAATACCCGATACGCGATAGATTTAGCCTCCACGCAGGGGATTTCCTCCCCTGAGCGGCGGTGCAGCCGCAGGCTACACCGTCCACATAGGGTTCAGACTGATTTCCACCCCCGAAGTACCCGATACACGATAGATTTAGCCTCCACGCAGGGGATATCCTCCCCTGCGTCCACATAGTGTTCAGACTGATTTCCACCCCCGAAGTAGCCGATACACGATAGATTTCGCGTCCCCGTCCACATAGGGTTCTAACTGATTTCCAACCCCGAAATACTCGATACGCGATAGATTTAGCCTCCACGCAGGGGATTTCCTCCCCTGCGTCCACATAGTGTTCAGACTGATTTCCACCCCGAAATACCCGATACACGATAGATTTCGCGTCCCCGTCCACATAGGGTTCTAACTGATTTCCAACCCCGAAATACTCGATACGCGATAGATTTAGCCTCCACGCAGGGGATTTCCTCCCCTGAGCGACGGTGCAGCCGCAGGCTGCGCCGTCCACATAGGGTTCAGACTGATTTCCACCCCCGAAGTGCCCGATACACGATAGATTTAGCCTCCACGCAGGGGATTCCCTCCCCTGAGCGACCTGCACCGTCCACATAGGCCTTTCTGAAGCATGGTCTCACATTGTATGTCCTTCCGGTGCTGGTGTATTCTCAAGGAAAAAAGCGAATTTAAATTGTATTTCAAAAACTTGGTATTCGGAAAAAATAAACTCCAAAACGAAAAAGTGCACTGGATTATATGAGTATTCTGCAGGATGGTTGGGAGCAATCATTTGATTTCCTCCATTTTCTGGTTTATTTAACGGTCTAGTCCGATATGGCTAGTAGTTTTCACATTGATTGCTGGTGTTGTGTGAAAAATTTACGGCTAATACGCTTTCTTTGTTACGTCGAACGTCATGATGACGCCTTGGAACGCTTGTGCTCATTTTTTATTAACATCCGTTGTAAAATCTAATAAATAATCGGCGTTCTAGTGGCTATTGACGAGTTTCGAGAAAATTGCTCTCAAAATTATACTCTGCCCAATTTCGTATACGAAATCATCTCATATGCCGACTTTGCTGACGATTGGTCCACTGTTGAGACCCTTTGTGCCGAGGGATTGCTGCAGAGCCGTGTTCAGCGCATGTCCGCGACGCGATCGCGCGCGGAACAGATACGACCCCCGAAGCTCCCTACCAGGCATGTGCGAAAAACTTTGAAACCGAAAAAACCGAAAAACGAAAAATTTTCGGTTTTGAAAACGAAAAATTCCGAAAAAACCGAAAAAAAATCTCTTTTTGAAACGTCTTTTTCTCGCAATTACATATTTTCGACTGGAAAAACTAGGCAAAGTAATCGAAGTGCATCAGACAATGATAGAGTTATGCTTTCTTAGAGAAACACAAGTTTCCGCAATCAACATATTAATGGAAGGGATTTTAGCCTTGCTGCAGAGGCGAATCCTGACAAAATCGTAGCACTGATAACCATCCGAAATTCTTAACGTGAACTCGTTTTTCAAAACTGCACTAGTTCTCTGAGCATTCATGTCCGCGTTTTTTTCGCGTTTTTGATCAGTACTGTGGGCTCGAAGGTCGTGAAACTGAATTCGTAGAAGTTGAAATGCAAGCCATTTATCGAAACGGGACAAACGTTGTTCAAGGAAGAACATCATCAGTTTCTAATGCATAGCACACATTTGCGTGAATTCCTTGCGCTGTCATGTCTGATTTCAGTGTGAGCGGTCACGTAGTGGTCAGCACTGACCCGTAGCTCAGTATCCCGGCGTTATTGGACGGTAATGGCCACTACGCAACCACACGCTTTGAGATGTGGTGTCTACACAGGGGCTCATTTCAACCATTTTCGCTGGTTGGAACTACTCTGCCAACGCGTAGCTAGATGCCTCCGAGGGCGCGGTCTGAAACGCCGCCCTATTCCATGTAGCGGTAAACTACGGGTTTTGGCTACGATAGCTAAAACCCGCATATTCCTGTGTCAAGGCTACAAGGGTGCAAAATCTGCGCATATTCTACGTAAAAAAGAAGGCTAAATTCGAAACATTGATCTCTCTGACTCTAAACCCGTATATTCTCGCTATAATTTTGTAGCGAGAATCTACGGATTTAGCGACAGCCTGTGTTGAAATGCAATCTCAAACCCGCGTTGGCTACGCGGAACGCAGGGATGCGGTTCGAACAGTGTTGGCACAGTCAACCCACCGATACCTTGACACTCTGTGGGTGGTCGTGGAGGGTGACCCCGTGTCGCTCTCTGGAAGAGCTTGTTAGGGATAATTCTGGCCGCTGGGATGCTGCAGGCCGGTGTAAAGAAACGGCGATGCGCTCGATCGCAGCGGGGGTCGCCTTTCTAGTACGGATCGAGATTGGGTGGGTCAATCGACCGAGTGCTGCAACGAGGATTTGCGTAGAATATGCGTGTGCCGTAGCGAGAATTTACGTAGAATATGCGGGCGCTGTAGCTAAAATTTCACCAACTGCGGTTAAACTTCCAGTAACTTACGTGAATTCTCGTGTCAAAAACAGACTAGGTGCCTCCGAAACCCTGGGCATCTCTGGTTTCCGTGTGAGGCATCTAGCTACTCGTTGGCGGAGTACCGTATTTCCTTTATTAAAAGTACACTCTATATGAAGTACACCTCTAATAGTAGTACATTTCAAAATGAGATGAGGGAAAAGTCTAGATTTTAAAACGGCTCACAAAATGCCAATGGTACTAACGAGTGTGCCAGCATTGGCTCAATCGGACTTCAATAGCTGACTTTTTGAGGTTCTTGCTCACGAAAACCTGAGTTTTGTTATTTTTCACTATGAGAATTTTAACAAAGGAGGCTGAAAAATAAAAGTTACCTTTTATTTGAAGTACACTTCTATTAGAAGTACACCTAAAAAAGAGGCCCGAAAAATAGAAGCACATGTATGGAACTTCTACAAGGCCGTCCAATAATTCCTGTCCGAAAATTTTAAAATTCTGTAATTTTTCTCAGAAGTGTTGTAATATCAGGCAAGTGTAAGAATCTTCCAGAAGGTTCTCCAAAGTTCTACTCTAGGGGTATATAAGGCGCAGTCGCCGCGTCTAGCTACCAGTACAAGCTAAAATGGACCAAGGTCGAATTTGTACGTTCGTGTACTACGAGTGGCTGCTGGGCAACGACACGGGCACCGCGGTCGCCAACATCTGCAGAGCGTGCAAGGAGGATGCAGTGTCCCAACGCACAGTCAGCCGCTAGTTCAATCGTTTCGAGAGCGGCGACACGAGCCTCGAGGACAGGGAGCACAGCGGGAGGCCTTCTACGGTGGATGATGACGAAGTCCGTTGCTGTATCAAGGAGAAGCCGGAAGCCACCACACGTGAACTGGCGACGACGCTCGGCTGCAGCAAGTCCACCATCCACAATCGACTCAACTTACTCGGCTACCACAAAGTTCTGGTCCGTTAGATCCCCCACCGTCTGACGGACGCCAACAAGCAGAGCCGCGTGGCCGTCTGCCAGTCCCTCTTCCTTCGTCCGCATCGCAAGGAGTTTCTCGAGAACCTGGTCACTGGGGATGAGAGCTGGGTAGTCTACGACAACGTCGCCCGCCGTGCCGTCTGAATCCCGCGCGGAGAAGAGCCGCCGACGACGCCGAAAGCCGACCTGCACCCGCTGAAGATCATGCTCTGCTGCTGGTGGGACACCAAGGGCATGCTGTACTTCGAGCTGCTCCCGTAAGGCAGGACTGTCACCGCCTCCATCTACACCGATCAGCTCGAGAAACTAGCCGCCGCCATCCGAGAAAAGCGTCCCCGACGGGCCTCGATTCACCTGCTGCACGACAACGCGCGCCCCCACGTGGCGAAGGAGACCCAGCAAAAGTTGGCGACGCTCGGCTGGGAGACGGTTGCCCATACGCCGTATTCTTGGGACCTCGCCCCTTCCGACTACCACTTGTTCCGCCCGCTGAAGCACCACTTGGCTGGAAGAAAATTCACCAACTGCGGCAACCTCAAATCCGACATCGCGTACTTCTCCGAGTCGCAGCCCCCGGAGTTCTGGGCGAAGAGCATCGGCGACCTGCCCAATCGATGAGCCACTGTTGTGGATAACTGTGGTGATTATATTGTTGATTAGACTTGTTTTTCAATAAAGTTGAAAAAAATTGAAAATGGTGAAATTTTCGGACAAGAATTTCTCGACAACCTGGTTAAAGAGAAAATAAGGTACACATGCGGCTGTTCCTCCAGGAAAATTTTCATTCGCGATTTTTTTGTTATGGTTTGATAGAGGGTGCAATAAAATTTAGGCTGTTGCTACCAGATTTTTTGAACACGCTCCTGTTTGAAATTTACGAGCTTCCGAAGAGCAATGTTCGACTAAATTTTTACGTATATATTAAACGGAAACAATTTTTCCTGACCTTTAAAGGCAGTGTTCACGATGGATTTCACTTTTGATATCTCCATTTTCGGAAGGTCTGGTGCCCTATACAGCAAGGCATGCTTTGAAGGCAGCGTACACGATAATCATTCTCGGTGACTTTCCGCAGTGAAATGGTAGGCGAGAAGGTTCCCAGGCTCCCAGTGTCAATGGAATGGTAGAAAACGAGCCAGGAGTGGCAAAATAGCGGCTGCAAACGAGCGTTTTGGAGTCCCAGAACAGCCCCGTGCCCCATTTACGCCCCCTCGATGTGAACAATTGAACACTCGATATCATGGGATGACCGATGGTTTCCGATCAAAAGCCCCGTTCCTAACTTCATTCTCAACTTCTCTCTTCACTCAGGTCAGCTCGCATACACCGACTGCAGAAGATGGAAGTTTCAAGCCTCGGACAACTCGTCCATCATGCTTCCCTAGCTCGACTTTTGAGGGACCATAACTCCGTTCCCAGAGGGTCTTGTACGATTCCAGAGACATAATTAGAATCAGCATGGGACCATTTTCAATATGGTCGTAAAAACAGAAAAATCGATTTTTATCGTGAACACAGTCTTTAAGAGAACCCAAAAACCGTGTTTTTGTTCTAAAAGAGGGCCTTTTTGCGATGGATGACAACTATCAATGCAATCAAGCGATTTAGCTCGCTTACCAGTACTTTCTTGACTTGATAAATTCATGTTATCGCAATCTCGAGTGTTCAATTATTCATATAGAGGGGCGAGGGGGCATGAGGCGTTTCAGTGATCTCAGAACGGTTGTTTGCATTCGTTATTTGCCATTCCTAATTTGTTTCTTCTTGCTGCAAACGTCTGTGGGCAGCGAAGGATCAGCTGCAAGTCGCATCAGCACTGGAAAATGTAGACCGAAAAAAAAAACGAAAAAATTTTAAACTTTTTCGTCTTTTCAATATTGGTTGTTTTCGCCAAAAAGACCGAAAAACGAAAAAACCGAAAAATCGAAAAACGAAAAACGCACACCCCTGCTCCCTACTCGCACTCCGAATCCACCAAGGAGTATTGGAGCAGTGTGGACTGTGAGAACTAAGTTCAACGCTGAATTTAGCACTACTTACTACTGATGTTATGAAGTCAACCTTTCATCGATGTTTAACGTTTCATTTCTTATTCTCACCGGTTTTTTTAAATTGAGACATTTTTATGGTTTTGAAGCACGCATAGAAAATCCGATTCTCCACAACGTCTTGATCTGTTTCTCAGTGATTTTCGAATTTTGAACAGCACTTCGTTTTGGCTAGTTTCAGCAAGATTGTTCTTCACAACACTTTCGCTGCGCTATTTTTCGAAAATTTAAACTTATTCAGGATGGCAAATTGATTCCACTATCCGAATCCAGTTGAAACCTAGGTCTTATTCGAAATTAAAAAATCGAGAGTCTGCCGAGAAGTTTCAATATCAACATTTCTTTTTGAATCTTTTCACGTTTTCGTGGTTTCTCAGTGATTTTCGTCGACTACCTTCAATCAGCACTTCGTTTTTAGCTAGGTTCAGCAGAATTGATCCAGGTAGCACTTTCGCTGTGCTATTTTTGCTGGTTTTAGCAGACTTCTTTCCAACCTTTTTTTCCTCTTTTTTTTCTACATTCGCAAGCTCGTGCTTAGGAATCTACATTCAGGAATTTTTCGCAGCTGTTTTCTATTAATTTTCGCAGGCTACTTTTGAGCCCCACTGAGGCAAACTATCTCCGCCACGAGCTAAGAAACCCAGACAAATCACCGAAAGCAATTCTGAAGCTATATCTAATGAGAAACAAATTTTGTGGAACTCCCACATAGTGCTCTACGCTAGTGACTCGCTGGTGCTCTACGCCCCTTGAAAATGACGGGGTATCTAATTATGAGGAATACAGGATTACTGTACGATTTTTATTAGGGAGCCCGTCTTCAGCGTTGCTCGCACCTTTGTTCGCATCTAATTATCTGCGCTCGCACCTCCGACGCTATTACGACGCTAGAATTCCTCCTACAGAGGACTCCTAGCGCTCATCCAAGTGGCCCAATATTTATCCCATTCTGAGTCGACCGAAGTGCAGGCCAAGAAGTTGGCGTATACTCGCCCTAGGGCAACAATATTCTTTTTATTCGCTGTATTCCACTCTGACCTGCAACTTCCCTGCTGCTGTTTTCTTTTATACAATGTTTGAGGTATTTTGAAAACCTGTGGATTTTTGGTTTGCATTTGATGAACGTATTCGCGTTGGTACACCAATAGCGATGCTTTTTATCATTTGTTGAACGGCAGTTCACGATGTCTTGCATTCTCTATAACGCCGCACAGATTTATTACTGTAATCATAATTGTTTGTAATAGGTATTGATGTTAAGTAAACAACGCACCTTCAAGGGGTTATGATCATTCATATTAATATCTGGTGCATATCTCTATATAATCACCTTCATTAATATTTTTTAAAAATATTTCCTGTATCTTCTTCTTCTTCTTCTTCTTCAGCGTTTGTCCCGCATTGTAGCATTGTCCGCTTTTCTCGAACGTTGCCGCCATTTGACCTTGTCATTCGCGTTGTCAGGATGGAGGCCTGCAATTTTCATATCGTTGTGCAAGACATCCAGCCATCTCTGCTTAGGTCGTCCTCTTGGTCGCTGGCCCGTCACTTGGAGCTGCATAGCCGCTTTCGCTATCGAGTGTTCTCCAGCTCGCAGAACGTGCCCATACCATCTTAGGCGATTTTCGCGAAGTTTATCCGAAATGGGCGCGACACCGAATCTTTCACGCACATCTTCATTCCGAACTCGATCCAATCGGGTCAACCCATCACTCCACCTGAGCATCTTCGTTTCCATTACGCCGAGCCGTCGTTCTGCTTCCTTGGTCATTGGATAACACTCTGTGCCATACAGTGCGACGGGCCTCACAACCGAACGATAAATCTTTGACTTGAGCCTGTCGCAAACCTTTTTATCACAGAGCACTCCACTCGCGGTACGCCACTTCAACCAAGCAGCATTGATGCGTGCGTCGACTTCAGCCGTCAGCGTCCCATCATCGCAAAGCGTTGATCCAAGATATCGAAACGTATGCGCTTTTGGCAAGACTGTGTTGTCGACTTGGATGGAATCGTCACAACTTGCATTTGTCATGTATTCGGTTTTCTTTTTATTGAGTCGTAAGCCGAATGCTGTTAGTCTGTCGTGCCAAGCTTGAACTTGTGCTTGGAGATTTCCTTTGCTGTCTGAGGCGAGCATCACGTCGTCAGCATACAACAGTGTCCAAGGTGCTGAACTCTGCAAATCTCGTGTGATGACATCCATGACGATGATGAAGAGCAGAGGGAAGAGGGCGGAGCCTTGATGAACTCCAACAGTGATTCGAAAAGGCCTTGATGTTACTGCCGTGGATCGTATGCAACTTGACGTGTCCACGTACAAAAGCTCCACCCAATCGATCAATTCTTCAGGGACATCTCGGCTACGCAGAGCATACCATATTACTTCGTGAGGGACTCTGTCGAACGCTTTCTCAAGATCAAGAAAGGCGAGGTGAACAGCTTCTCCTTTTTCACGATGCTTTTCCACAAGAAGTCGGGTCGCATGGATAGCATCGACGGTGCCGCAGTTCCTGACAAAACCACACTGATTTACGCTCAGCTCAACGACATCACGTATTCTTCTATCCAGAATCCTCTCGAAAATCTTCATTGTATGGCTAAAAAGTCGGATGGGCCGGTAGTTGCAACATTCAGCAGGACTCCCTTTCTTCTTGAAGATCGGGACTGTGGTGCTTGACTTCCAGTCTGAGGGAACCTTGCGCTCAGTCACAATGCGGTTGAATAACAATGCAAGCCAGGCAGTTGGGTTCCAACTTCGACTCTTCCATAACTCGACGGCAATATCATCAGGTCCGGTAGCTTTGCCATTCTTCATCGCTTTCAGAGCCTCTGCTACTTCGCTCGCTGTGATAGGCGACACCGCCTCATAAACGGGAAGAGCATGAGGTAACGGGGGATGCGGGAACTCTTCTGTCGAAACTGCTTCGAATTACTTCCGCCACCTTTCCCTCGCCTGCTCGGCATTCGATAGCAGCCGACCATGTCCATCGTTTATCCCAACAAACTTCTCTATATCCTCCGTCTTTCGGTTTCGTGACCTGACGAGCCGATAGAGATCGCGATCGCCCTCTCTCGTGTCAAGCCTGCGATATAAAGCTTCGTATCGTTGACCTCTCGTTCTCGATACTGCCTTCTTAGCCGCACTTTTCGCGACTTGATACTCTTTCCAGTTGGCCGGGGTTTTCTCTTTGAGAAAAGCGTGGTGAAGAGCCTTCTTCCTTCAAACACATGCCTTTACTTCGTCAGTCCATAACCACGCTTCCTTCTCGATGTACCTCCGTCCAGGCTTTGTCGTTCCAAGAACGTTGCGAGCAGCTTGAACTATGCTCCTCTTTGCTTCCTCCCAGCTCTCTTGGACGCTTGTGATCTGCGGTAGAAGGATCCGAACAATTACTTCGGGTGCCTTGTCCTTGAAATTCCACCACTTGATCCTTGCAGGACCAGTGAGGTCTGCGCGCTGTTGTTTCGGAGGGCTAACGCGGAGCGTGCAGATGAGTGGACGATGTTGAGTAGCCACCGCCTCATAGGGAATGACTTTGGCATCAATAACTAACGTGCGGTCTCACAAGGAAGTAATCGATTTGCGACGAAACGGTTCCACTGTGATACGTTGCTAGCTGAGAGCACCGCTTTCTATACCATGTATTCAGCAGTATGAGGTCGTGACTACCAGCGTAGTCGAGAATCCGCTCGCCATCGTCATTTCTTCGTCCATAGCCGAACCCACCATGACTGGGATGTCCGCTGCTCGCCTGTCCCACGTGGCCGTTCAAGTCGCCAGCTACAACAAGACAATCTTCTACCGGAATGGCAGCGGTTTCACAATCAAGGAGTGCCCAAAAATCATCTTTCGTTCGTGACGAGCAGCCGCTCTGTGGAGCATATGCGCTGAAGAAATGCATCTTGCGAGAGTTGATGACAAAAACGATTTTCATGAGACGGCATCGTACCGGAAGACTTCAGCAACAAAATCACGATAACGCTCAGAAACGATAACTCCAACTCCGTTTGTCGTTCGTGGACTGCCATTGAAGATCAGCTTGTTTTTTCCTATATCCATATTTCCTATATCCATCTATACATTTACCTATATCAATGTGATTTCTAGTAAATATCGCCTATGGACATATTTTATTAATTATTAATTACCTATGTTGATTATCTAATATTATTATTATTACTATTAAATATCTGCCATAATCAGCTCTATATAATTAAATGCGAGAACTAAGCGGAAATTCTATCTACACTTTACATTGTTTCTCATCAAAAACATAAGGCCCTACATGGTCCTGCCTGTTACGAATCGGGACATTCTTTTACAGAAGGCCTCAGCTTCCTCGTGATGAACGCCGTAGATGAAATACCTCCCCGCGAACCTGGAAAAATGGGGTGTTATTAAATGGAATGATGATTGCTAGTATTTAAGCTTTCCTTTAAATACCTGGGGTGGTAGTAAACCAGGCGAGAGCGGGACGTAGGGGTGAGCTTAAGGTGCCACTTAAGTGGCACCTAAAGTTTTCGACACATTTTCGTAGAATTGTTAATTAGGGTGCCTGAAGCTCGAAAATCGAAAAATTACACGAGAGCTCGACATTACGTCGACCTCATGAGGACATTTCCATTTCCGGGTGGTCTTCTCGTTCACATGAGGGGCACAAGAGCGTCATCTCGTTCTCTGTGCGAGAGGACGGAGAAATAGTTTGCCGTAGAGGAGAGAGAGACGGCGAGGTCACCATCTCCGAAAATCTACTCCCGAGTAGATTTTGGTCGCCCTCAGAGCCAGTGGCTGATGATTGGAGCAAAGTTCACGCGCCAGCCGTGGACACCCGTTTTCCTCTGGGGTATATCCCGTCTTTGGCATTTTTTCCTTCATCAAATTCTCCTTCGTTGGAGTATTTGATTCCTTATTCCATTGATTGTTCTTTCTTGTTTAGGCCTTCATGACTAAACTCTTACTCATTCGATATTTTCTACTTTTTGTGCCGTTTTGTTCCCTAACACGCACATCACGTGACTTTGGTGAATCGCGCCACAAAATTCGCGCTCGCTCGAAAGCTTCAGGAGCACAGTTTCAAAGAATTCAAAATGAATTAGTGGTCGAAGAATCTATGAAAAAGGGCTGAGTTGGCTGCTAAGGCGCTATTCGTACTCCTCAACACCAGCGCGTGATGCGCGGGCATGGCGCTGTAGCATAAATACTTTCTGCGCGCATCACGCTGTTTGCGGAGACCGAATGCTCCGGCGGTGACGCTATGGCGGAGCCAAATAAAGTGGGCCTCAACTTATCCAAACAAGCAAATTTTGTACACGCGTTCGCCATCATGGCAGCGCAGTGTAATTCTAAAATAAATTATCATGAAACGGAATGAAATTGATGATGGACTACTAATGATGAAAAAGTCGTTAAGGGCTGTCGCCGCCATGGCGGAACGGGCGGCACGTGCCGGTTTGACGTCAGGATACTCATACTCCAACGCCACGCTCGCGCGTCACGGGCTGACACTGAGGAGTAAGAATAGCACCTAAAAGATAAAGAGTCATACATATTTCGCTAAACAGCGTACTGGTCATGTTAGAGGAGCATGTTTCAGGTCTGCGAAGCCACGAAGATGAATGGGAGATCAGCAGCAGCATGTCTTTGAAGAACACCTCTGTTAATGTTGAATGTTATCTTTGACTAAAAATAAATCAGTTTCAATTTTAAATTCCCTCTGTCCTCAAAAATTTCCTTCCATTGTAGCTGTCGCCTGAATATAGTGAGGCTATCAGAGCAATAATTCTAACGAATTTTTCGACAGCTGAGGTAAGCATCATTAAAGGCAGCATACACGCTCGTAAGCGTAATTGAGATAACTACGGAATAAAATGGGATGGCACCGAACACGACGCCCACGCATTTTGAAGCGTCAAAAACAACCCACAATGACGCTATACGAGTGAGAAGTTGGTTCGGCCCCTGTATCTGCCCGCCCCCTGTATTTGCGTCCTCCTCCAAAACAGGGGCGCTGGACCATTCCCGCCGTCGTCGGTGGGTGTGGTTTACCTATTGTACCTATTCCACCACCCACAAACGTCGCCGACGGTGATAATGGCCCAGCACCCCCGTTTTTGAGGAGGACGCAAATACAGGGGCGGCCAGATAGAGGGGCGGGGCCAACTTCTGACTCGTATTGCGTCATTGTGGGTTGTTTTTGACGCTTGAAAATGTGTGGGCGTCGTGTTCGGTGCCATCCCATTCTAATTCCGTAGTTATCTCAATTACGCTTACGAGCGTGTATGCTGCCTTTAAATAAGGGGCAGCGCGGCGGCCAGCCTGAGGTGAGCAGTGGTTAAGGAACAGACAAATTCTGATTTTGCGGGTGCGAGGATTTCTCGCAAGTGTCAGAGTCCTAAGCAGTGTTGGCGGCAACTTTTTACGGGTTTCTGCTCTATGCTAAAGACCTAAGGTCCATGCATAGTCGGGAGACAAAAGCCGCGCCGCCACAGTGACTGGTAGAGGGCAACTACACAGTCTCTCGCCTGTCATCCATTACTCAACATTTCGGCGTTATTTTTGCCGCCCGACTATGCGTAACTCTATAGAGAATGTGCACTGCATAAGTGGCCCGCAGAAAAGCAGCTATTATCGATCGGACGAACTGTTCCGCGTTTACTCTACCGGTGAAGTTTTGGGGACAGGGGCTCTCTACACAGCGAGGGGGGATTTGTCCCGCCTTTTGCGGCTCTAATCCCACTCGGGACCACTTCGCTCGCGTTGAGGTGAGTGAAGTTTCAAACTGCGAAAACGGGACAACTCCTCCTTCGGTGTGTAGACAGCCCCTGTCCCAACTTTTGTGAATATTCGGTGTAATCGAAATGTTTAGAGCCGGTATAGGGGCTCTTTCAATACATGAAGGAAGGAGTTGTCTTGCCTTCTGCTGCTTTAATTACACTCGGGACCACTCCGCTTGAATTGAGTAACGTCACGTGTGAAACGGCAAAAACCGGACAACTCTTCCTTCTCTAAGCGTGTAGAGAGCCCCTATCCCTTGAACGCCTGAGAAGAGACTGCTTCTCAAAGGTTTTTATAAAGCGCAAACATTAGTGGTGGCCATAAGCATATGACGACTGGCCACCTAATAAAAACTATCTAAAGAAGAATAATAATAATAAATCTGATATTAGTAAAATGATTATTTTGACATCAGTGGTATGAGTAATAACAATATCGACAATGCTAGCAAAAATAAGAATAATATCGACTATAATAATACTATTAATCACACTAATAATGATAAAAATATTGTGTTCACTGATTTTTGTTACTGTTATCAATATAATAATGTATTATTAATATTATTATTCTTATTATTATTATTATTATTATTATTATTATTATTATTATTATTATTATTATTATTATTATTATTATTATTATTATTATTATTATTATTATTATTGATGTTATTATAGGAGTAGCATTAACAATACAATGTTAGTAGTAATGGTAAAATTAGTAGTGGTGCTGATAATGCTATGCCTGAAAGTTTTTTTTCGGAACAACGTCACTGCTCCATGGCGAATAAAAAACAATTCATTTAATGCTACTCATCATTGCAAGCGAGCGCTCAGTAATTCCTGACACCCCCGCTACGCTCTAATATTTTTCAAGTTCACCTTCGATTCCTGAAAGACGATAAAATGCAATCAATTTGTACACTCGACGGCGATTCTGCTGGTCACGGTAGACCTAGTTCGCGAAACCTGTGCACACAATCGATTTCTTCCACTCGGCAATGCAACTGGCCTCTTGATCGCCTACATAGATGGCATTTCACATAGCACAAAAGGTAGTCGACGAAATAGCGCAATGGCATTGCTCCCCGTCCTGAGAGAAGCGAGGAGTGGATCGATCTCGTGCGTTAGCTAGGTTTTGAATGGGGAGCGGAACTCAGCTCACCGTCTTCTTTTCATCATGTCACCCTCTAGAAACTGAAGTTGCACTCAAGTGCCACTTCGACATTCGTGTTAAGTGACGATTTCAAGAGGTTTACTACCACCCCTGGCCATCTCTTCACTGATGTTATGCCTTCTTTCTCTGAACGTTGACATGAAAACGAATCAGTGGTAGCATTAAACGTCTGTAGCGTAGGATAAAAATCACTTTATAGTGGAGCCTCTCCGCATACTCCGCTGCTTTGGATCGCACGAGGCATTCGTGAGGCAAAGAACAAGGATCTTTCAGAAAATCGTACACAGTTACCTGAAGTGAAGGTTACGTTGAACACACAAAAAAGCATTAAATCAAATTTACCTGTATCGTCACGTGTTTTCCTTGTGCATGGCACCTTATGCATCTATAATCTTTGTAAAACTTGTTTTTGCGCTGATACTGGAAACTGTGCATAGCTGGACTCCCAGGAATAGAATACAACAGGGTATCGCGACGGCCATACTTACTCGTAGCCCTCTCGGCAAAAATCCGTCGGGGAGGTGAAGGTGAGCGTCGCAGTGCTGGAGAAGGCGAGCGTCATGGTGCTGGAGAAGGCGAGCGTCGTGGTGCTGGAGAAGGCGAGCGTCGTGGTGGTGGAGAAGGTGAGCGTCGTGGTGGTGGAGAAGGTGAGCGTCGTGGTGGTGGAGAAGGTGAGCGTCGTGGTGCTGGGGCCGGATTCATCAATGTGCTAACCCACGGTTAGCGCCCCTAACCTACCAACCCAGCACCGTTTCAGCGATTCATCAACTTACCAACCCACGCGCAACTGGGTTGGTAACTGGGTCAGCGCTACCAGGCGAAGGAGGCTTGTAAGTGGCTAACCAACCCACTAGATGTCGTGCGCCAATGCTAATCGGCGCGCCTCAAAGCGTGCGGCAGTGCGCAGCGGCATCTGGAGCTTTGCCAAACTTGATATCGATTCGCGTGGAATGTGATTTTGAGCATATTGCCGCGCTGCTACATATTCTCGTGCTATTATTCGTGTGCTGGTATTATTCTTCTGCTACTCCTACTCCTACTGCTCGACTTTGGGCATTCGTACTGCTATTACTAGTTTAGGAATGCCTAATACAATAATCAGTGTTATAATCTTTTTTTTGCATGTTAATATTTTTTCCTTGCTCGTTTAATTTTTATGTTAATTTTCTTATATATTCCAAGTCATAACTTAGTTATTGTTTGATTAAGAGGAATGTTATTGAAGTTTAAAGCTACTTGAACATTGATTTCCTAGTTGTATTATGTGTTATTGCTGGCTAAAATGCTGGGTTGCGGTGATTTTTAAATAGCTAGTCTAGGCCATCTTCTCCTTCTGGTGATTCAAGTTCTGTCTTATCGTCAGTGATAGGAATAAGCAGCATTAAAAATTTCATGTAATCCAAGAAACAAGTGAAACTACAAATTTTTGTAATTATTTGGAAATACGATATCAACTAAAATTGTTTTCATTTGGAATTAATATTTTATCTGACTGTTACTCCTAATTGCGGCATGAACTAGCTTAACAGTTCTTCCAGTCTTTCAATCCTCTTGTTTGACCCTTTCCCATTTCCTTTACGATTTGTATCGGCTACCCGTGTTTGTTCTCACACTAGATTTGATGCTGTGAGCCACTTACGGTTTGCTGAATACAATGTCTTCTTGCACTCATCCTTCCCACTGCTTATCATGGTCCTAAACCAACCACTGAATTGTATGATTCATAAAAATATTTTAGCTTTCTGGAATACTTCTCATCCGCTTTCTCAATATTTTGTTGAGCAACACGAGGAAGTCACTTAAACAGGAGAATTTAATTGTAAAAAAGTCTCCCATCGTTGTTTTATGTCAAGAATTATATTCTGCTATTTTTTTAAAATTGTTTGGAGTGTGTTCTATAAACTTTATGCACGCATAATGTTTAGCAGAAATGTGCATCATGTGAGCCAACGAAAAAAAAGACAACTATCTGCAATTTTCGGACTGTTTTAGAAGAATAACAATGTTTTAATGAATAAACCTCAGAAACTATGAGGAATCATTTGAGACATGAGAGAAGCACATCCTATACGACTTGAAGTTACTGCTGTTGAAGTCCGGTAGCACTAAGCTCTTTATTCTAGACACGGATATCAATACAATCATACCTTGGCTTTTATACCTCCTTTGAGCGAAGAGTTTCTCCTATCTTATCTCACAACACGAAGGATCTCACAACATATCCGCATGGGAACTATCCTATTCAAAACATCGGATTACAACAAAGCTTGTTCACTACAAAGAACAAATATACAGAACAAAACACACATTTATCATGTAGACGAGTTATCGTCTATACTCCCGCCGTCCACAAGGTGATTCCGTTCGCTCCCAGCAGCCTCGTAGATCATCTTTGAGCCGCTCGATCGTCCTGAGAATGCGTGCCTCGTCATCCTTAAGACGGTGCTTCTCCTTCCGCAGCTCCTCGTAGCGTTGCTTCTGTCCAGGCTCTCTTGTCGACATTTTCCAGGCTACATCCATGCGATGTTTAGTTGAGAGGAGTTCGTGCTGTACCCTCCTGAGCTCTCTGCCTTGAGCACTAATCTCGTCCTGGATCTTCCTCGTGTCCAGCTGGTCCATTCTTCGTTTTTCCTTTACCACAGGCCTGCGGCCACTGTTAGGGCTCTCTTCTTGTTTGTTGACGATTTCTGCTTCTTCATCCTCTTCGGCATCCGTGTAGGGGTTATCACAGATTCTGAGTATGTCCTCGTTCCCTGATTCTGGTTTCTTCGGAATGTGGAATTCTTCCAGAGGTCGCGGGTGATCCTCACTTGGTTCCGACGCCACGGCCTTGCTCTTCTCCTCATTGAGACATCTCAGCATCTTTAGGATTTCCGGTAGCGGCTCTAGCATTCTCTCTATCCGATCTAGCCTTCGAATAATCCTTTCTTCTTCCAGTTTTCCTTTCAGTTCGCTTTCTAGCAGAATCATTCTCGACATGAAGGCTCGAATGTCGTTCATCACAGGTGGGATATTGAGTCCGAGTAGTTCGGCACGAAGTGATCGTACTTGTTCTTCCACTTCGTCCACGTGAATATTGACCACGGTCTTGACAACCTGGTTTTCTTCTTCGATCTTGCTTGACAACTGCAATCCCTTGAAAACTGCGTTCTGAAGAGTCCGTTGGGACAGGTCGCCAGAGTTCTGTTCTTCTCTAGCTGTTCCTCTTCTTTCTTGAGGTCGAGTACGAACATTCCTCGAGAAGTCTTCCGATGAACTTCTGCGAGAAGTTTCCTCCGACTTGCGCTTGCGCTTGGCCTCTGTCGTTTGTTCTCGTACAGCTGTTTCGAGCTTGCGCTTCTCTGCTGTTTCCGATGCTTCCTTCCATGTCTTCCACACGTTCTTTCGTTCAGCTTGTTCAGCGCTGATTATCTCCGATTTCATCAGTTGTTTTTCTCTGCTCTGAACTGAGTCTCTTCTTTCGGCGATTGGGGTCGCGCTCGGCTTTGGAAAAACTTGACTTTTCTTCATAGACTGGTGGTCCGTTTTGTTTGCGATGGCGAGTTCTCAATTCTTCTCTTCCTTCGACGTCGGGCGATTCTTCATGGCGTCTTTCGGCTTCGTGACTGGAGTCGGACACGATTTGTCGAACACTGGAGCCATCGCATCTCTCGTCTTCTGCATCGGAGTCGCGTTTGGTTTTCCGCAGACTGGAGTCATCTTCTGAACGAGGTTTCTTCGCAGTTCCGTCGTCTTCGTAGCACTGACAATTGGAAAATCTGGGCATGTTTCAGCTGCTTTTATATGGACGGATCGGGGCGGTATGTCTTGAAGTTGCGCAGATAAGCCTATGTATACAGAGCGTTCTACGCGGACTGTCTTGAAGTCATGGAGATAAAGGTTGTTGTGGTATTCTGCAACGAGATCCGCTTGTGATACGATGGGAACTGAATCTTGAATGTCAGTTTACTTTGTTGATTCTTTGACTAGGTTGAAATGTGAAATGACCAGTGATAGAATAGTATAGAATATTAGTTATCACGAATTTCTACAATGTTGTCAAAGTTGTTTGGCGTGGATATCTTGCGGAGAAGTTGATCTTCTTCCAAAACTTCTCTCAAAACATGTACGTATTCCAAATGAAGCTATCGTTACAGCTACTTTGATGATCTTTTGGAAAACCCATGAAACGGTACGTATAGTCACCAGTAGAATTTGTATTCCACATGTCCAGAAGTATAGGTAGCCGAAAACTATTGCGATGGCAAAGCACATTGCCACTCCAGCTACGAATTTGTATCCCGAGACGATTGTATCCAGTATGTGTCCAATGTCGGGAAAAACAATTTCATCATGAAGGGTGCTTTCTCCTCTTAGAATACGTCTGACAGAGTCTTGAATAGTTTTCACCCATTTTAGGATTCCCGTGATCTCAAAGTAGTTTGTCTTTCTTCCACATGTTACGGAGCATTGCATTCCGACCCTTGCTGTTGCATGAGTGAAGCGAATTTCCGACTTTTCGCCATTTGGGGAGCAGGGTACTGAAAAGTAGTGGTCGTCACATTGCACCTGTGCCATTGTATGAGTCTCACTACTTGTACAACTCAATTCTGACACTGCTCCTTGTCCACAATGGTAACATCCTCTTACGATTGCATTGGGAATGCTACAAATCGCATCAGTGACTTCCTTGTTCATCATGTAAATGTTGTCTTTGATAGTCACAAGAATTTCAGATGAGACCAGGGTAGGAATGGAAGCTCGAACTGAGGTGTTATCGTTTAGAGATTGTTCAAACGAAACGTATGGTTGTCGGATTGGCAGTCGGTTCTACAGTTTCTCGTGAAAGGTTGACGTGATATTGTACTCTGTACATCTACACATGATTCTGTTTTCAGCTGGCTCGCACACACAGTTGTGAGTAGCCGAACAATTCAGTGATTTAGCGGCCTCCCATGATCCACACTCCAATGGTGTCGGTATGTGGTCTGTCCACAGTGCTATTTCTTCGCCATTTGTGATGAAATAGGAGTGTAGGGCGGGGGTGGGAGGTACAGTTACTGATGTCAAACTGATTCGTAGACCTCCTTTCGACACTGGTACTGTTGGCTGTAGAAACACAGTTTCTGTCGCATGTTTTCCCGTTTTATCCTCCAATTGGACTTCAATTTCCACTGATTCTTTCCATGAAGGGCATCTGAAGATCTCATATACCTCCTCGTCATTTGGGACGTGGAATATTCGGTAAAAGAGGCATCCACTGCTCAAATAGGAGCATCCACAACCTGGACAACCACAGCTTTCAACACACCTGGTTGTTCCTGGATATGCGTTTCCTTGAGCTAGTTCCGGAATAACCGACGTTTCATTCACATCTTCACACTTCTTTCCAGTACAGCTACCTGAGTGAGCACACCTTTTGGCATCCACAACGGCTTGCTTCGTATTTCTTGTGAACATGATGGTCTTTTTTCACATTCCAAATTGAGTCCTTTCCAGAGAAATTTATATTGCCGGAGCGTCGTGTCATTTTTTGTTAAACGTATGCACGCCTCTCTGTGGAAGGTGTTCAGCTTGATCATATTGGTAACTTCGGCGAAGCACTTTCCCTCGTGTAGCGTACTCCTCGAGCATACCTTTGTTGGAAGCGTGAAAATATCCACATCTTGGCATGCTGATGAGTGCACGAAAAATGTTGCTAGTAACACAGCGACTGCGGGAGCGCGCAATAGTGCTTCCACATCAGGTCTTCCAGCTCGTGTCCTTCGTCGCCATCTTCTCCATCCACTGAAGATCAGCTTCATCCCAAGTATAAATCCACAGAATAGAATTCGACCACATATTCTGCATGGCTTTCCTACAACCAAAGGGACGTAGCACATGGTGTAGACGAGAGCGATAAATATGTAAATCACTGTCGCCAATGCCATTACTGCAGCTCTCGGTCGACATTCTGGGTTGAAGATGTTGGTGGTACACAACCAACACTGAATGTGATCGCAAAACGGAGCTGGTGGACAAATGATTCGTATTACGTTCACTCTATTGTTTTCCAACATCTTCCACTGTACTGTGTGTGTGTGTAGTACAACTTCCGGGGGGAATAGGAGTGTTTCATTTCGTTTAGGATGTTCCATACTGGTGCAGTACCCTTCAATACAAACTTCGTACTTGCAGGGTTTACTGCTGAGAACTTCGATTCCACCGCTAATGCATGTCAATTCGATGATTCCACCTTGAATTTTGGTATTGACTTTAGTCGGTGATGCGTTCGTCGAAGAAAATATTAGGCACAGAGTCAGAATAGACATCTGGATAGCAGGGAACTTCCAAGTTCGTACCGACGTTTGGGTGGTGTCATCTTCGTTGTAGTCGATTCTCTGTCTTTTGCGCAAATTATATCTTGCCTGATCTTCCTCGCTTCCCGCATTAGACTGTGCTCCATGAGAAACGTCTTCTGGTTCTGCTTCTGATATGTCATTGTTCTCGAGTTCTTCCTGACCATCAAGTTCTAGTGGTATTAATAGATTTACTGGTCTTCTCAGGAAAAGTCCGTTGCCCATTTTCACAGTGGCTTCTCGCACAATTGCGTCGGATCCTTTCTTGAGGTCGTATATTCTGCCAATTCTCCAAACGTTTCTCGGCTTATTTGGGTCTGCTAGCAATACCACCGTGCCAACAGAAGGAGCTTTTGCGCCTCCTCGTCTGTGATCCATACGCAATTTGTGAGCTTCTCGTAGACTGCCGAGATAAACCTGCTGCCATATCTTCCGAAACTCTTCTGTTAGCTTGTGAGATTACTTTAGGGCTGTCTCAGCTTGGCGTCGGGTTTTCAGATGAAGCAGTCCATCAGGTGGAAGGTAGGTTGGATCCTCATCATCTGTCTGCAGGTTTTCAAATGGATACGTTACTTCGATATCTTTGACGAGGAAGTCAATAGGTCGTAGAGGTTTCATTTCTTCCAATGTCCCTCCTTGGTAAGTCAGCGGGCGACTCTTCAGGCTCCCTTCAATTTCTATCATCAGAGTCGTTATTTCTTCGACAGTCAAAATCCGATTTCCAATCGTTTTGTAAAGGGAATGTTTTACTGACTTGATCAACCGTTCGTAGACAGCTCCCTGCCACGGAGCATATGGTGTGATGGTTGTCCACTCTATCCCTTTCTGAGCCATTGTAGATCGGAAATTGCTATCGCTTGTACTCTTCTTTAACGCTTCTCTGAGGATTTGATCTCCGAGAAGGAATGATGGGCCATTATCTGATGTATCGTTGATGGTATTCCTCTGCGTGCAAAATATCTCCTGAGGGCCATCAACAGTTTTTCAGTTGACATTTCCAGCACGGTTTCCAGATGGATGAGTCGTGTCGTCATACAAGTCAGGATCAGCCCGTATACCTTGTTTTCAACCTCACTTCCTTTTGTTGCAATCGGTCCGAAGTAGTCGATCCCAACGTTCTCAAATGGTTTGGTCCGAATGACTCGCCTCTCTGGAAGCGCCCCCATCTGCGGGTATCGAAATGGCAGATTGTTGAGTTTTTGACAAGGTAGACATTTTCTCACAAATGTTTGCACCTGTTGACGAAGTTTTGGTATCCAAAACCTCTCTCTCTCTGACTCGTGCCATTGTGTGAGAAGTACCCGGATGTAGTGGAAAATGAGCTTCTCTCACAATGCATTGTGCAAGCGGAGTTTTCGTTGCGACGAACACTGGATATTTCGTGAACTCAGGTAGCTCTGCATTTTTCAGTCTTCCACAGCAGCAAAGAATGGCGTGATCGTCGAGCTGTAGATTCAGGTCCTTGGCAGGTTTTTGCATACCTGGTGTAACGTGAACTTTTTGATGATTGCTTAAGATGACGTTCAGGGCAGCTCTTCGTTCCAATGCTGAAGCGTAGCTGGCTGTCTCCTGGTTCTGCAATTCTGGAATACTTTCTCTAATCCTTGCTCCAAGGGTGCCCGTTACTCGTAATGACAGGCGTCTGATGAATCGGAGAACGTAAGCTACCGCTGCCTGAGCCGAATGCAGAGTGTTGTGGTTTTTCCAATCAACCAATTCCGTGATTCCATTGTGCGTGGTTGTAGCCATCGTTGTTCCCTCACCATTTTCCCTTTCCAAGATTTCTCCGTTTACATCATCCGGAAGCATGAAAATCTCGTTATGGTTCGGCCATGTGTCTTCTGGCAATCTCAGGAAATCTGGGCCAGTCCACCACATATGTGCTGTCAACTCCGTTTGGTTCATTCCTCTGGTCGCAAAATCAGCAGGGTTCTGCAGTGTATCGACGTATCCGAATCGAACTGGGATCTCCATTTCGTGAACGATTTTCCTAATTTCCGCTACGCGATTTTTCACCAGCACTCCAAGTTCTTTCTTGATGGGATAGCTTGATATCCAGCCCAAAGTGATTTTGGAGTCGGAGAAAATAACCACGGACGTGAGAGTGATTTTCTTCCGCAGTGCTTGGTAGAGCAAGTGAGCCATTCTCACTGCCAGTGTTGCTGCGTTGATCTCCATTTTCGGAATAGTAGGTCGATCCTTGGGATTGGGTAACCTCGACTTCGCAAAAAGTAAGTGTGACCTTGATCGAACTAGGTAGGCACATGCAGCCATTGCACATGAACTGGCATCAGCAAACACTACCAGCATCGTCGTTTCGCTTTCTGGGGGCCATTCTGCGAGGAAGCCGGATGTGAAGACCCGACACTGCTTCTGTGATCTTCTTCCACTCCTGTTCATGTTCTGTAGAAAGCTTCGTGTCCCAATCATAGCCACACTGCCACAACTGTTGAAGAAACAGCTTTCCTTTCAAAAGAAGAGGAGTGAGCCAGCCCATTGGATCGAAAATGGAAGCAATTTGTTCTGACACCACTCGTTTGGTGTACACAGGTTTCTTGGCAAAATGTCCTTCTGTGATTAGTTGATCCTCAGAAGTGTCCCAAATAATACCAAGAACTTTCGGCTTTTCCTGGGAACTTCGATCTTCTACTGCAGTCATCCTGTTAACATTTGCCTGGTTTGAATAGAACCCTCGTAGATTCATATTCATCTCCCTGAAAAGGTTCTTTGATTCGCGATATTTTCTTAGTGCTTCTTCTTCCGACGAAGCTGTAAGAATAACGTTGTCGACGTAGACGTTGTCGAGTATTTCATGTGCTAGCTCGGTGGTGTGACGTACAGAGCTTAGGTGGTATTTAATAGTGCCTCCTAATAGGAACGGGGAGCATTTCAGCCCAAAAGGTACTCTCGTGAAACGGTATTCTACGAGGTTCGATCCTGAAGGAGGGCGTGTGACATCTCTCACCCATAGGCAACGTACAGCATTTCTGTCGTCCGGGTGTAGATGCACTTGCAAGAAAGCCTTTTCCACATCGGCTATCATAGCAATCTCACCAATTCTGAAACGAAGTAGCATGTGTAGCATTGTGGAAAGCATTACTGGCCCTCGTAACAATGCATCATTTAGCGAAGGCTTGTCTTTCAGATGAGCGGATGCATCGTATACCACACGAAGTTTTGTGTATTCCTTTTGTGGCGTGATGACTGCTTGGTGAGCTAGGTAGTGAATGACCGTGGTGGTAGAATCCTCGTCTGGCACTTCTTCAATGATTCCTTGTGCAACTTGGTCCACGAAGATCTGATTGTACTGTCGCAGTACTTCTGGTGTCGCCTTGAGACGCTCTAGTGTAGAGCACAGACGTTTAAAAGCGAGGGATTTGTTGACAGGCAGGCGTGCTGACTCATCTGTCCATGGAAATTTCACGTGATATCCATTGTCTTTCAGCGCTATGGTAGATTCGAACCTGTTCCACACAGCTTTGTCAACTTGTTCCTGTTCTTGGACCTGTGTCCCGGAGAAGTCGTTGAGACCTGCTGATTCAAGCTCCAGAAATCTATTCCAGTTTTGTACCTCGCTTTGTACCGTCTTAGACCGCTGTTCAGCATTCTGTGCATCATCATCCTGAAGACGTCCAGCAACTAGATATCCCAGTCGTGAGGGGATCAGTTGGGTTCCTGACGGTAGTCTCCACATAGGTAGTCCATTTCGCTGAAGAAGGGTAAAAACGTGTCGGCAACCGAGAAGAACTGATGGTTGAACTTCTCGTATGTGTGGCCCTACTGATAGCTGAATGTCGCGATCAGCCAAGAACCGTGAGTCATTCCTGGTGAACCCTCTTCTCGGGAGAGGCTCCGTTAGGTGGTCGACTTGTGCAACGGAAAACTCATGAGCTTGGCCCAGAGAATCCCACAGTTGCAGCTTCGCTATGTCGCACTGTTTCACCATCGGTTTGTCCGCTCCGAAGGTGTTGATGCTCAATGTGACTGAGCCTATGTTCTGGAGTTGCGATCACCTCGCCACAAGTTCGCTTATGAAAGAGCTATCTGCTCCTGTGTCGAGGAGAATGCTGATTCGTTCAAGAGTCCGCGTATTAGGATTCAGTACCTGTGCCGTTCCAATCAGCACATCCTTGATGAGTGTGTCACCGTCGGTGTTCTTCATGCACACAACTGTCTCAAAGTTGTCGCCCTGCTCCGAGGACGTCATGGAGTTCTCGTCCTGCTCCGGAGACGTGACGATGTTTTCTTCCTGCTCCGAGGACGTCACCAAGTTTTGCCTAGCTTGGCGCTGTGATGAGTTTCTGGGCCTAAAGTTTGAAGAGGTTGGTCCCGTCTTCAGCCCTTTTCCTTGAGGTGTGAGCTTGCTACACACTGAAGTATGATGTACAGGTTTGTCGCACAGCTTGCAGCTTCCCCGACTACATGCACTGGCTACATGATTTGTTCCACCACAGTTTCTGCACAACAAACGTTGTTTCATGATTTCCAAACGATCTCCTCTTGTTCGAAATTCTGGACAGTTTCGAGGAGTGTGATCGGCCTTGTCACAGTAGAAACATTTGAAAAGTCTTCTACTGTTCGCTTTTGGACTGTGACCTTCTCTAGCTGGTCTTCGCCAATTCTGTGTCGGTGGAGGTGGTGTCTTTCGCTCTTCACGATAGTCCATCTGCCTCGGAATATCCATTTCTGCGTTGATGTGGTTGTACACTACGGACAGGAGATACTTTGTGCTCCAGACTTCGCCACTTGGTAGTTCTTGCTTTCTCCTGATCGCATACCTTTGAGTGGCTTCCGTGAACTTCGACAGGATCTGTTTCTGGAGTAGCGCACTATCAATTACTTCCCCTCTGAGTTCCATCTGTCCAATGATCGATAATAGTTCTTCGCACAGTCTTCTCTGGTCTTCCATCCTTCGACTTTTTGCTCGACTTCTCTCTAGTCTCTCGATTAGTCCTCTCATCAGAATCTCTTTATTCCCATACATCCTTTTCAGGTGTTCAATAGTCATTTCATATGTCTTTCCACTTATTTCAAACTACTTGAGGGACTCTATGGCTTCTCCTCTCATTGCATCGAGCAAATAGTTCATTTTGTGCGCATCGTCTGTGTTCCTTGAGTAAATGGAATGCTCGAAAGCACTCCAAAAGCTTTCCCACCCCCAGATCTGACCTCCAAATTTTGGGATTGGTAATGGAGCAAGCTGGATCGTTGGAATATTTTGTTCAGGTGGAGCCGCTGGTATTGTAAGCGACAGTTCTTCTAGCTGCATTCCCAAATCTAGAATCGCCTCTTGAGCCCTGAATATCAGGTCCTGCGCAGATGATGAATTTGTTGAGACTTTGTCCACAATTGCTTGGAATTGTGGTGTGTCTGTATCAACGCCGTCAGCTTCTGCGGTGTAGTCCTTCAAAGCATTATCGGCATTCTTCTCAGCTAATTCCAGTTTCTTCTTCAGCATAAACAGTCGAATTTCCCTCTCATGGATCTATTAGGTCTAGAAGTTAATTTCCGCGTTTTTGTTGTTATTGATATTTTGTAAAAAATAAAATTATTTTTATATAACGAATTTTATGTTATAATGCTCACTGTATTATCAGCTTTCTATTGATATATAACTTGCTTCACGTACCTTATAAAAAAAGTATTATTTTAGTTTCAGAATATGTCAACTTTTGTGCCGGAAAAACGCCATTTGCGGGAAGCTCTCCTTTTCCTTTTTCATCTCAAGAAGAAAGCCACTGACGCGCACCAAATGCTTGCCCAAGCTTACGGGGATGCTGCTCCATCCATAAGAACCTGCCAAGAATGGTTTCAGCGTTTCAAATCGGGTGATTTTGACGTTAAGGACAAAGATCGACCAGGACAGCCAAAAAAGTTTGAAGACGAAGAACTTCAGGCTTTGTTGGATCAAGATTCGGCTCAAACGCAAGAACAGCTCGCGGCATCTCTCGGCGTCACCCAAAAAGCAATTTCTATTCGATTGAAGGCAATGGGGAAGATTCAAAAGGAAGGAAAAAGGATGCCCTATGGGCTGTCAGAACGGAACAAAGAGCAGAGAAAAACAACTTCACAAATCTTGTTGGACCGATTCCAAAGAAAGTCTTTTTTACACCGCATCATAACTGGCGATGAAAGGTGGGTGTACTACGACAATCCGAAGCGAAGAAAATCGTGGGTTAGTCCTGGTGAAACAACAACTTCGACCGCAAAACCAAACATCCACGGGAAGAAGGTCTTACTGTGCATATGGTGGGATCAACGCGGTATACTGTACTATGAACTTCTTCAACCTGGCGAAACAGTTACTGCGAATCGCTATCAACATCAACTAGCGCAATTGCGGCATGAAATCGAAGCAAAGAGACCAGAATGGGCGAGTCGACACGAAAAAGCCATATTGCTTCATGATAACGCTCGACCTCATGTTGCTCGAACGGTAAAGGATACGCTAAAAGAGTTCAAATGGGAAGTCTTACCGCACCCGCCGTACTCTCCAGACATCGCCCCGTCGGATTATCACCTTTTTCCGGTCAATGGCGCATGGTCTAGCGGAGCAGCGCTTTCAAGATCGTCAAGATGTCAAAAAATGGCTCGATGAATGGGTGGAGGCCAAACCAGAAAAATTTTATTATGATGGAATCCATAAGTTACCCAAACTCTGGGAAATGGTTGTTATTAATGACGGAAATTATTTTGAATAAAAATTTTGTTTAAGTATGTCTAGTTTTCAATAGTGTAAAAAGCGTAAAAAAACGCGGAAATTAACTTCTAGACCTAATACTTGCTGTTTTCGCCTTGTGACGAGTGACCTGATGGTTCAGCATTTTCGTTGATATCCTGAAGCAGTGTTGAAAGTCTTCCTGTGGCCTTCGTAAGAAGCCCCTGACGTGTTGACATTGATGAAGTCATGCTTCTTGTGTTCTTGATCTCCTGGATGATTCTTGACGACTGCTTCTTCTAGGCGACCGATGTTCCGTTCTCAGTCGGCCGATGCACCATATACGACTTGAAGTTACTGCTGTTGAAGTTCGGTAGCACTAAGCTCTTTATTCTAGAAACAGATATCAATACAATCATACATTGGCTTTTATACCTCCTTCAAGCGAAGAATTTCTCCTATCTTATCTCACAACACGAAGGATCTCACAACATATCCGCATGGGAACTATCCTATTCAAAACATCGGATCACAACAAAGCTTGTTCACTACAAAGAACAAATATACAGAACAAAACACACATTTATCATGTAGACGAGTTATCGTCTATACATCCTTTCTGCTGAAAAGTTGCCGTTGTGTCACTCTTTTTCCAAGAAAATTTATTCATAGTCGAGTTTCCTATAAATTTTGGGAATTGGCGCTAGATATCGTGTGTTGTGTGCACTCGAATTACCACCGACGCATAATAGCCTCGGGCAGCGCAACCCACACTGATTTGCGCTTGGTGAATCAGGATTGGAGGTGTTGGGTAGCTTAGGCGCTCGGTCAGACTTACCGTCGGTCAACCCAAACCCAACATTCGTTTGACGAATCCGGCCCCTGGTAAGATTATACCCCTAATCCCTGACTTGTCGCCTGAGTGTTATCTCGTATCTGACCTGTACCCGACAAAAAAATAAACGGTGGGCTGGCGCAGGAGAGCGGTCGTTTCCCAAGCATTTCCGTTTAGCGAATACGAAACGTCAAAGAACTTTGAAATTTGAAAGGACTGAAATGCACATACAGCTCAATACTGTTTGGGAGTGGTTAGAGATGTGACGAAATAGTGCTATAGTGATGGACCCAAAATGAGAGCAGCTCTTATTGTTTCTCTGTGAGTTATTTGGAGGGCTGAACACGGTGCTGAACACGAATTTGAGGTCCGTTTATCGATATTTGAAAGACGACGGTAGATTACGGTGGCTATACGGTAGTTTGGTCAAGGTCTCAGATTTGGCTCAAAATTTGTATGCGGGTTTTTTTTCGGGTTGGTGAAAACGAATCTGATGTCCATTTGAAGATTTTGAATTACTAAGGTAGGTTTTGCCCCATAAAGGCATGGTACCTACCGCAACCTACAGTAGACTTCAGAATTTCGACAAATGGACTCCAGATTCGTGTTTTGACACCCTAGATTCCCCTACATATAAATTTTGAACCGAATCCGAGATTTGTTTTTCCAAACGTCCTAGAAATTTCAAGGGTGGGCCTCACTTCGTCGTCAGGCTTTGAAGAACGCGCATAACTTTTTTCAGAGTGGTTTTAGGCAGCTGTGAAGATCATAATCGGATTTTGGGACAAAAACGGTTCTAGCAGAAGTACATTTCATCCTGAATGGCCAGGCTAACTAAAAGTGGTTCCCTTGTCAGACATTAACATCGGTCGGATCGCGGACGCATAGCGGGCCGAACTGCACTCATCCCGCGGTCCGACTGCGAATGCTCCGGGATCGGCCCGGCATTAGGATATTGTTTGGCTGTTCCTAGAAAATGAATGGGTTTCGACTCTACGTTTGTTTGCAAACATAGAGGACCATGGAGCTATCGAATCGGAAGAAGGACATTCTAAAAGGATAAGAGAAAGCACGCGTTAAAGGCAGCATGCACGCTCAAAAATGCTATCGATTTTGAGGTGTGAAACGAAAGATTGGAGTTGCTAGTAAGGAGATTTGACAAGAAAACCCGAAAAAATCGATGGAAATGAAATGACAACGGGTTGTATTTCAATTTGGTTGGAAACGGACAACTCGCTCGCGAAGGTTCACGAGCGCAAATATGATTGGACTATCGATGCTACTCCACTCGCGTGGTCGTGTGCTTAACGTTTAAAGGCAGAACCCAACCTCAGAATCAAAGTTTCTTTTTCCTGCCTATTTTGGGAAAAGTTTCACGCTGATCACAAAAGTGTCTCCAGAATCGCTCAGCACTCACTACGAACGGAGATATGGCTCCTCAAAGGTTCTGAATTCGAACGGCGAGAAGTTCGCGGAAGAGTTGTCTCGAGCCTGTTTTTTCTCGTTATTCGCAGTTCAGGTTTTGAAGCAGGTCACAAAATAAAGCCAGACCGAAAACAAATCGAAAAACATAGATTTGGAACAAAATCGATCGCGCTCTTCTTCAGTATTGAGACCGGAAACTTGTCGGTGGGCGTTACCGATTTTTTCTTCCATAGGGACGGGGTCGACTTTTGCCGTGATTTTTCTCGCTTATTTGGGCGAATTGAGATTTCGCTCTTGGCAGGGTTGCTACACACAGCGGCCGTAGTATAATACCAAATTTACTCTTGAGCTTGGACTGTGCCTCAAAAAAGGAGCCAAAATGACCTTGTTCGAGCAATTTCGAGCAGCTAGGCGTGGAGCCCCGCCCACTTTGCCTGTGGAACCCCGCGTTCTCAGACAGATTCATTGCTTCAAAACGTTAGCTTTGGTTCGTTTTTGACGCTTCCAACGACGTAATTGTTTAGTATTGGTCGTCTGAGTTAATTAACGTCGTTATCTCAACTACTTTCGCGAGCGTGTAGGGTGCTTTTGACCGCCGGCCAGAGTGAAATTCAATAAGGGTGTTCCGTATATGTCGCAGGTTTGCAGACGTGTCAAACATAGCTGGTTCCATGCTGCCCGCAAACTTCGTCGGAGTTCTCATGGTTTCTACGCTTGCCGGTGCGGAGCAGGGATTAGCGGAATAAAAATATGAAATTTCGGAAATCGGTTTTCGGAACAAAAATTTTTTTCGGGTTTCGGCAATCGGGCGCGAAACGCCTGAAAATGCGCGGAAATGCGGTTTACGGAACGCGAAACGCGGAAAAATTCAGAGATCATCTAGTGTTTTCTTACGTCACATATGACCCGATATTTTCTCACTCCGCGGCGTTTTCTGCGGTTTTCGGAATGCGGAATGCCAAAATTGCGCGAAACTGCGGGTTTCGTAACGCGAAACGCGGAAGTCCGCTCATCCCTGGTGAGGAGCGGAGGTTACAGACAATGAGAGAGCGCATGGCAGACGGAGGGAGCAACATCGCGTGTGCCGCTTGCGCCATTAGTGATGAGAATTACGTTTTTTTACAGGGGATACCGATAAATTTACGTCGGGCCGTGATCCGACCAGAGCTTCAGTCGCTGCCCTTGATCATCCACCCGCCATGCTCCTGCGATCAGCTCGGAGAGGCCTTCAACGCCGTCGGTTTGACCGGTGTTACTATATGAGTAAGGGACACACCTCTCGAACACACCGGCCTACGCTACAAAATGGTTTGTACACTAAATCTCAAAGGGAAATTAACTTTGTTTCTTCGCGTGCGTGTGCGGAGCGAGGGGAGAGAAGGTAAATCAAGGTTAGGTAAGGGAGGAGCAATATATACTCTGTGAAACGTCGTAATTCTCACGACTCATGGCGCGAGCGGCGCGCGCGATACTGCTACCTTGGTCTGTTATGCGCTCCCTCACGATCTCTAACCTCCGCTCCGCACCAGCATGCGTAGAAACCATGAGGATTTCGCGGTTTCGTAGCCTTTGCACGCTCAAACGGACGCGATGGACCCAAGCGAAACAGTCAGGAAGTTTTGAAGATCTACTGTCGGTAGACATCGCAAATCTCTATCTTTTTTTATAAATATCAATTCCATCGATCAACACAAAAATCGATAGAAAGTTGTCAAAGAGGTGCCACTCTATTTGGAATCGTCTGCGATTATTAACCTCCGAATCTGAATTCTGAAACTCTACAGAAAGGTAAATTATAACCGGTACTTTAAGCGTTGACCTGTGTATCTGAGAAGCTTGCGAATGAGGATAAGATCAAACTTGTAATCCCGCTTATTGCCGGTGAAGACACAGATCAGAAGGAGACTCGAACTCCGCGTACCGGCGACGGAATAGACACGTATTTTGCTTCAGGTGCAAAACTGAGTCTTTCGTATTTTTACTAGTTATTCTTGAGGTAAGGTCCCGGTCTTTAGTGGTCGAGAAAAATCCCGCAGACGCCGGCGGGAACCAGCTAAGGCCACCCAGTCGATACAAATCAAAACGTGGATGAGAAAGGAAAAAAACACCGAATAAAGCCGGCTTCAGCCGAACGGATGTGGACAAATATGGTATGAAAAAACAAATTGGCAATTATCGGAACGCTTGACGTCGCGGCGGGTACGAGTTTTCATAGAATCGTACCTTTACAGGGCCCCAAGTTCTCCTTGTACTATTGTGTAGCGTTTCGGCCGCATCGCACCACCGCTTTCGGTGGCGGTGAACTATAATCGCAGTAAAATCTTCGACAAACATGATGGAAACGCGCAAAAAACTCGCTGAGATTCGAGTAGTTAACTCCGGTGGCAACTTGATATCCACTAGAATTTACACTCGGGTCATTTTTTCACTAACAAAAAGTCAGACAATTTCCTCATAAGAGCGACGTTAAGACATATTCCCTTATATGATCGAAAACTACAAGTTGTTTTTTTCTACAGAAATCAGTGGAAAATTCTGCATTAAAGGGCAGTATGTAGCCTTATGTGTTCGAATCTCTGTGCGCGCAAGGAATGATTCATCTTCTTGCACTCTCTTATCTGTGACAGAAAGGTTAAGTGCATCTCTCCGCAAGTTGCTGACTCTCGCCAACACGATGAAGGCTGATTGTGATAGTAAGGGTGAAATACCAAGGGCTGTAGTAAACCACCCCTACCAGATGATCTGATATCATTTAGATGAGATGATCTGACATTCTTCTAAACACGTTCCAGATGATCTTCATTCCGTATTGATTCATAACTATCGTTATCAATCACAACTGGTCGCTGGAACTTAGGTCCGTAGTGATTCTATTAGCTGTGAACTGTCCTCAAGCGGTCGTTCTCGTTCTCGCATATTCGTGATGTGATAACACATGATGATATGCGCTGGGGGGGTGTTTATACAAGTCTGTTGGTACCTGCTCGTTGGTGCCCCTGCTTCTACTGAACCCAGGAAACGTTTGAGTGTACACAGGGAACGTTCGTGCGATATAGCGTGCACAACTATATCGCGAAAGTATCCCGCACATTGCATAAAGGTGTCGCCGTTCGGCACACCAAGGCCTCTGGTCCATAACACCTTAGGATCCGTACCTTGGGAGTTCATGGATTCTTTGGTCACAAGCCACAGTTTCGCCACCCTGAACTGTCGATCGCTGTTGAGTGATATCCAAAAAAATGCGCTATCCAGACTTCTGAGCTATTTCCATGCACCGTTTGCTGCTTTGCAGGAAGCCCGCCTCAAGGATAGACCCGTCATCAGCGTCGGAGAGTACACCATCTACTGCGGTAACGCTGACGATAGGAGAGTGGGAGGCTGTGCAGTAGCTGTAAGGAAGGATTTCAATGGCATGGTCAAGGAGTTCGGCTCAACGTCGTGCCGGAATGCATTCGTACGACTGTGGGATCACAGAGGATTCAATCTGAAGATAGTGAGTGCTCATGCGCCCAATGAAACCGCCGAAGACAATTCGAAGGATGCGTTTCATGAAGAACTCAATACGTTGCTGCCCAGGATACCTTGTCAACATGCTGTTGTCGTGGGGATTGACGCAAATGCGAAGATGGGACTTGATCAGGAATCCGAAGTACTCGGTAGATGGTTCTACCCAGTGGAGCGAACATCGGGCAATGGCTACCGCCTTGTCGACTTTTGTGAACGCAGTCGTCTGACTATTGCATCGACATTCAAGAGGAATCATCGCCGCCACCAGCTTACGTGGCAGGGACAAACCCAGCTATCTTCAGAATAGCAGCCGAAGCGGAAGATGACAACTTTGAAACTACAGCTTGACTATGTCCTGACGAGGAATATTCCAGTATCGGACATTCGAAGATCTAGAGCTGGGTGGGATGTCGCATTCGATTCGGATCACCGTTTTGTTCTGTTGAACTTCACTGCGAGGATTCATGAGAGGAAGCGAGGGGCTCAGCCTCTCCAGAGGATTGACATAACAAGTCTCAGAGATGAAGAGTGCAGAAGGAATTTTCGACAACGCGTTTCTATTCACATCGGAGTATGGACTAAGAAGAAACTTTGCGACGCGGATTCTTTTGTCAAGTGCATCCAGGACGCTTCGAAAGAGGCACTCCCGGTTGTACAGCCTAAAAAGAAGTTCGCCTTTGTCTCAGAAGAAACAACTTCTACCTACAACAGAGTATGTGCTCTCCGAACTGCAGGAAACTTCGTGTAGGAGAAGCGTCTGAGGAGGATGTTGCGTCGGCAGCTTCAAAGTGAACGCGAACGAGAGTGGACGTGTAGAGCTAAGGAGTTCGAGAAGGCTTGGGAGGAGAAGAATCCGAAGAAAGCCTACACGTTGCTTCGACAGTATAGCGGGAAGATGAAGAGATGTTCTCCTGTCTTGAACACTACCAATGGAGTTGCAGTTGGTGATGCGACGCTGCCAATATGGAAGGACTACTTCAGTTCACTACTGAATCGTCCAGCGCCATCAGTACCTGAGCTCCCGCATGTTTAGAGAGCACATTACGATGTCAGTGAGGAACCGCCGACTGAGTCTGAAGTTTTGGATTGTGTCCGGAAAATGAAGAATGGAAAGGCAGGTGGAGATGACAACATCACTGCTGAAATGCTGAAAGCTCTTCCTCCGTCTGGGATTCGTGAAATGACCAACACCATCCATGCTATATGTATGAGCGAAAGGATACCCGATTCGTGGAGACATGCGATCATCGTACCTCTTATCAAGAAGCTATCCGTCACGGATCCTAAGAACTGCAGGGGAATCTCTCTATTTCGTGTCATGTACAAGGTTTTAGAACGTATCATTCTCGAGCGAGTTATCAAACATCGTGAAAGAACGACCAGAGATGAGCAAGCCGGTTTTCGACCTGGAAGATCGACCATCGACCAAGTGTTCGTCGTGAGAAGAGTAATTGAATCGTGGCAGCGGTATTCGAAGCCATTACAGCTTGCTGTTTTGGACTTTGAAGCCGCGTTCGACTCTTCTCATCGTGATCGATTGCTCAATGCTCTGCGAGCAGATGGAGTCCCGGAAAAGTATGTTAGGTTGTTCGAGGACATGAACAAAGGAACAACAGCAGCAGCTCGTACTCCTGTCGGATTTACGTCAGCTTTCGAGGAGAAAACAGGAGTAAGGCAAGGAGCCGTTGCAGGACCTTTTCTTTTCAACTTCGCCGTTGATCACATCATGCGTAGAGTTGCAGAACAGTTTCCTGCGGATGTGATCCTAACACCATCAGGACGCTCCCTTGTCGACCTGGAGTACGCCGACGACATCGTGTTATTCGCTGAAAAGAACGCAAAACTGCAAAGGATTGTAAACCTCGTTTTGAAATATGCCGCAGCCTAAGGATTTCGTCTTCGTACGGACAAATGCAAGCAGATGTGGGTCTCTCAGAGGCCTTCTACGAGAGTTTGCGTGGACGGACAACGTATCGAACTGGTGGACGATTTCTGTTATTTGGGCTGTTTGCTGAAGAACGATGGTAGTTATGCAGCGGATATTCGACAACGATGTGCGAAAGCTACGTCTGCTTTTAATTCCCTAACCAAGTGTTTGTGGTTTACCACCATCGCGAAGGAAGTCAGGTTGCGCGTCTACCTATCCGCTATTCGCCCTATCATGATGTACGGATCGGAGACGTGGGCAGCACCGAAGACGCAGATGGAAAGTTTGGATTGCACGGAGAGGAAGCTTTTTAGGCGTTTATTTGGATATTTCTGGCCGCGTGTATGCCATAACGAAGACCTTCACAATGAAAACGACGCAGTACATCAACGCTTGACAAGAGGGATGTGCCAGCATCTCTCAACGCCATCTCAAGCAGCAATGAGAAGTCGACTTAGACTTCTCGGGCATATACTAAGAAGAACGCCGGATCGTCTCGTACAACAAGCTTTAAGAATGCTCCCAAATCCCGTCTGGAAACGGCCACCTGGGCGTATGCGAAAATTCTGGACGGATGTGGTTAAAGAGGATTTGTAGTCACTCGGAATCGAAAGACAGTTCAGCCGCGATGTTTCGTTTCGCAGGAATTGGAATAGTGACAGTTGGATGGACTGTGTTCAAATTGTGGCTGAAGACCGTGAAAAATGGACACGGCTGACTACTAAGACGGCACACCTCGGTGAAGATGCGGAATGACCGCGTCAGGCGAAAGCCAACCGATTAAGTCAAGTAAGTAAGATACAGGCTATAAAACGGCGAGATTCACTTGGTTCCTACGCGTGCTGGTGTGGAGCAGGGGTTAGAGACAGTGAGAGTGCAAGGGGAGACAGAGGCCGAGGCGTCGCGCGCGTCGATCACGCTTCGAGTGATATAAATTTCGGCGTTCTATAGAGGGTAGCTGTGATGATAAGAACGACCGGTCCCTATCCTGTAGGAGGTCATTCACAAATCGACCAACCACATGCTTTCTTTCTTAGTAAATGAAAGGAGTGTTTGTTGTTTTGTGATAGCTGATAATGATAGCTTGTCTTTCATCTGAAAAATTGAAGTTGCTCCGAGGGTACTCTTGAATATAAAACGAGCTTCTCCGGAAATGCACGCTCTCTCGCTGGTCTGTGTTCAGATTATCTGAAGAAGTTAGCATCATCTTAAAAATGTTCGTCATCTGAATGGTGCCTTACCAGATGGTATTCATTTCCTTCACCATATCATTGAGGTAATCTAACAGATCATCTCAACATTCCTTCATACCATTGTTTAAGATTATCTGAGCTTCATTCTGAGGGGTTTACTACAGCCCCAACAGTCTTTTAAATTCCAGCAATCAAAACAGCATCCGAATAGTCTCATTACTAGGAATTACCAAAAACCAAATGCAGGCAACGGGCAGAGAAAGGTTAGTAAAGGTTATTTTGTCTCTATAGGAACCTGCAGAAATCGAATCGCGGCGTTGTTCGCAGCGACGAAGAACGCTGGGTGATGCACTATCGATCACGTTCAATTCGACGACGGGGCGACCAACGCAGCGTGAAGGGCGACGAGGGAGCACAGCAGTGTTTTGACGCCGCGACGGCCCTGCGTCGCGGCGTCAAAACGGCAACCAACGCCACGACGATAATGTTCGAAATCATCTCTTTCGCCGCGTCAAGGCTAACGCGGGGCGACGAATCGCCGGCCGCTGCAACTCTGCAGACCCCTTATGTCTGGGTTCACACTTTCCGCGACAGTGCATAATACACATATCGAATTTTTATCGTTGCGAAAACACCTAGTGCACACTTTTTGCGACGCGCGATAGCGACAATGCAATTCAGCCGTATTCTCTGAGAGTTTCAGCCTGAAAATAGCCAAGGAATGTCTGCTTTCCAAGTAAAAGCGGAAAAATAGCCGGGAAATAATCGCTAAATAATGCCCGCAGCGAAATTGCCGCCAAATAAGGCTCACCGCAAAATAGCGAAGAAATAATGGGTCCGTACCAAGAGGCACCCAGAAAGGGTTTGCCGCCAGTACCAGTAGGCACGTTTTATGGTGGGGAGGGAGATAATTGCACTGCGCCTCCCTACCAACGGCAGATCGCCAACGCCGCGTTGCGGCGAAAGGTGTCGCGCATGCGACGGGTGAAATGGAGCTCCGTTTCGAGCTGCTGTCAGGGGCAGTGAAGCTGAAATTTGGTAAGTGAGCTCCAGCAGGATTGAGCTTCATCTTAAGTGATCATATCTTAAACCTTTACATTTCAACATTCGAAATCCACGCTGAAGACAGAAACATTCGTTTTTCCCGTTTACTGACTAGCTAAGAGGCTGAATGTACCACTCAGGGATACCAGTTCTAGAATTACCGACTTCACCCAGAAGCTGAAATTCAAAAATTTCAAATTTCACACCGAAGATCAAAATTTTCAATTTTCTGGTTTTAAGACCAGATATGAGGTTTGAATGTGTCGTTGGTGTTGTACCAGGTTCCAAACTGGTCAGCTCCTCGTAGAAGCTTATATTTTAAATTTTAAAATTTCACTCTGAAGATCAAAATTTTCAATTTTCTGGTTCTTAGGTCAGTCATGAAGCTGAAATGTGTCGTGGAGGGTATGCCAGGTTGAAACTGATCAGCTTCGCTCGGAAGATGAGATTTGAAAAATTCAATTTTCACTCTGAAGACTAAAGTTCTCAATTTTTTGATTCTCAGACCAGTCATGAGGTTGGAATGTTACGTCGGGATTCTACCAGGTTCCGAAACGGTCAGCTTTATGGAGAAGCCGAATTTTAAAAAATTCTATTCTCCCTCTGCAGATTGAAGTTTTCTTATTTCTCGTTTCAAGACCAGGAATGAGGTTAGAATATATCGTGGAGGGTGTACCAGGTTGAAACTGATCAGCTTCACTCAGAAGCTGAAATTTCAAAAATTCAATTTTCACCCTGAAGACTAATTTTTTTTAGTTTTCTGGGTGAATTCTTTTTATCCATATCACATTATACACATTTTCAGTCGGAATCGAACTTTTCAGGTAAGGCTCTCTAAGTATTTATTCTGCAAATGCACTTTTTCATCATGACGCATTCTCACTGAACATTTGTCTCGTAGTTTCCGCCTCTCGTAGAATTCGCTTTCGATTGCTTCTGAATTTCACATTTAAACCTTATTAGAAATGCGGTTTAAGTGCCTCTTATATTGGTTCCATTAGGTTTAGAACCGAAAAAATAAAATACGAATAATTCGAATATTCGACCATTCGATTTTCCGATTAATTTTAAAATTTTGTCTTTTTGTCCAAACTTCCAGTTTCTTTTTTTGAATAAATATTCTTTTGATTTCTTGGACTAAATTATTTGGCTTTTCGAATATTCCATTCAATCGGGTATTAAAAAATCGAAAAAAAGTTCGATTTTAAAGTTTGTATTTCTATTGTTATTATGTTCATTCAGAAAACTGGATTACTGCTTTTTTGAATAATCTGCCAATTTCGGATCACGAGATTCAAATATTCAGCTTTAGAGAGAAATTTTTTTTTCTCGACCTATCCGGAAATGATTCAAAAAATCGAATATTCAGTAGAATAAAATTAATGAACATTCAGTTCAATCGTGTAGAGTACTCCTTTTTTTCAATAAAAAAATGTCTTATTGAAAAAAAAACCGGAAATTTTGAAAACGCCTCTATCCAAATTATCCATTACCTCGGTAAATTTGAAATGAGGCTATATCCCAAAAAATCTTGAATCCTATAATTTTCGTAAGCGATTTAACTGAATCATTCATTGAAACAAACAAGTATTTCATTGTTGATATAGGACCATCGACCTCTTAAAATTTAAATGTGAAATTCGAAAGCGTTCAAAATTCATAGAAAGCAACAAAAAATAGATAGTTGAAGAAATTTCTTCGATCTTCTCGAGTCAATAAATTACACTACGACGTATGTGAAGTTCATGTGTATAGAATATATAACAAGTACGGACAATGAAAGAATTGCCATTTTCTAACTATATTTGACCCAATCTTCAAAATACTAGAAGTAAGTAAATCAAGGAAAGGAAAGGTATGAAGGAGAAGTTGACAAAGCTCGTTTCGCCCCTGGCCTCAGACGAACTTTATCAAACAGCTCTGCCGGGGCTCCTCAGTGAGGAACAGAACTGTCGATGAAAAAGAAGGATGAATACGAAGGCATGAGCCGAGCAGAGTGAAGTAGTGTTAGAAACGTTAGAAAGAGGTATTAGGGTAAGAAGCTATAGTATACTATCATTATCAGAATGAAGTCCATATGATCACAAGTCCTTATCTTGGACAGTATCGAACAGCGACCTATCAGCAGTGAAGACTTAGTATGTTATGCTTTTTACCAATTGTGTTATACCTTTCTTTTCATCTCTTAGGTTAAACTTATATGTATGTTATCATTTTTTGTTTAAAGATGCAGTATGTTATGCTTTTTACCAATTGTGTTATACCTTTCCCTTCATCTCTTAGGTTAAACTTATATGTTATCATTTTTTGTTTAAAGATGCATTTTATCATATTTACTTCTACGAATTCTGGTGTATATATGTTTCCAATCAAAACTGTTTTCATTTCTTTGAGTTTTTCCGTGAAGGAATCTAAATTTGAACAGATATTAGCTAATCTCAAGGTCTCCGTGTAGATTGTGGATGCTTTGACATTTATAGAGATATCAGAATGAGCATGAGGAAATCTTTTAACTCTGAAATTAAAATCATCTGTCTTATTATACAATTTTGTGCATATTCTATCGCTCCAGCCGCGAAGCGGCTGGAGAGGTTTGGTTTTGCCTAGGCCTTGTGATCACTTAGAATTTCATAAAATAGTTTATAGAATCTTTAAAACAGAATTTCTGAAGATTTCCTTCTGGATATAAGTGAAGGGGTCCAGAAGACACCTGCTTTCCGAATTTCAGCCGAATCGGTTCACAAATAACAAAGTTGTGAGCCCGAAAGCTTAAGAAATTTTCATGGTGCGCGCCGTAGGCCGTAGGCCGTAGGCCGTCACGCTTTTCAGTCCTCACTGTTAATAGCCACTGCCAATGGTCGCTGCAATCAACTTGGCAGACAGGTAAATTGGTAGGGGGTACGTAGGCTGGTAAGTAATCGATTTGTAGGTAAGTGGGGATTCTGATGACGTCATCGGGACGTCGTGAAAAATGCTTCGGGCTTCTGATGACGTCATCGGGACGTCTTGAAAAGTGCTTCGGGCTTCTGATTACTTCATCGGGACGTCGTGAAAAATGCTTCGGGCTTCTGATGACGTCACCGGGACGTCTTGAAAAGTGCTTCGGGCTTTTGATAACGTCATCGGAACGTCGTGAAAAGTGCTTCGGGCTTCTGATGACGTCATCGGGACGTCGTGAAAAGTGCTTCGGGCTTCTGATGACGTCATCGGGACGTCGTGAAAAGTGCTTCGGGCTTCTGATGACGTCATCGGGACGTCTTGAAAAGTGCTTCGGGCTTCTGATTACTTCATCGGGACGTCGTGAAAAATGCTTCGGGCTTCTGCTGACGTCATCGGGACGTCGTGAAAAATGCTTCGGGATTCTGATTACTTCATCGGGACGTCGTGAAAAATGCGTCGGGCTTCTGATGACGTCACCGGGACGTCTTGAAAAGTGCTTCGGGCTTTTGATAACGTCATCGGAACGTCGTGAAAAGTGCTTCGGGCTTCTGATGACGTCATCGGGACGTCGTGAAAAGTGCTTCGGGCTTCTGATGACGTCATCGGGACGTCGTGAAAAGTGCTTCGGGCTTCTGATGACGTCATCGGGACGTCTTGAAAAGTGCTTCGGGCTTCTGATGACGTCATCGGGACGTCGTGAAAAGTGCTTCGGGCTTCTGATGACGTCATCGGGACGTCGTGAAAAGTGCTTCGGGCTTCTGATGACGTCATCGGGACGTCGTGAAAAGTGCTTCGGGCTTCTGATGACGTCGTCGGGATGTTTTGAAAGTGCTTCGGGCTTCTGATGACGTTATCGGGACGTCGTGAAAAGTGCTTCGGGCTTCTGATGACGTCATCGGGACGTCGTGAAAAGTGATTCGGGCTTCTGATGACGTCATCGGGACGTCGTGAAAAGTGCTTCGGGCTTCTGATGACGTCATCAGGACGTCTTGAAAAGTGCTTCGGGCTTCTGATGACGTCATCAGGACGTCGTGAAAAGTGCTTCGGGCTTCTGATGACGTCATCGGGACGTCGTGAAAAGTGCTTCGGGCTTCCGATGACGTCATCGGGACGTCTTGTAAAGTGCTTCGGGCTTCTGATGACGTCATCGGGACGTCTTGAAAAGTGCTTCGGGCTTCTGATAACGTCATCGGGACGTCTTGAAAAGTGCTTCGGGCTTTTGATAACGTCATCGGAACGTCGTGAAAAGTGCTTCGGGCTCCTGATGACGTCATCGGGACGTCGTGAAAAGTGCTTCGGGCTTCTGATGACGTCATCGGGACGTCGTGAAAAGTGCTTCGGGCTTCTGATGACGTCATCGGGACGTCGTGAAAAGTGCTTCGGGCTTCTGATGACGTCATCGGGACGTCGTGAAAAGTGCTTCGGTCTTCTGATGACGTCATCGGGACGTCGTGAAAAGTGCTTCGGGCTTCTGATGACGTCATCGGGACGTCTTGAAAAGTGCTTCGGGCTTCTGATGACGTCATCGGGACGTCGTGAAAAGTGCTTCGGGCTTCTGATGACGTCATCGGGACGTCGTGAAAAGTGCTTCGGGCTTCTGATGACGTCATCGGGACGTCGTGAAAAGTGTTTCGGGCTTCTGATGACGTCATCGGGACGTCGTGAAAAGTGCTTCGGGCTTCTGATCACGTCATCGGGACGTCGTGAAAAATGCATCTGGCTTCTGATGACGTCATCGGGACGTCGTGAAAAATGCTTCGGGCTTCTGATGACGTCATCGGGACGTCTTGAAAAGTGCTTCGGGCTTCTGATTACTTCATCGGGACGTCGTGAAAAATGCTTCGGGCTTCTGATGACGTCACCGGGACGTCTTGAAAAGTGCTTCGGGCTTTTGATAACGTCATCGGAACGTCGTGAAAAGTGCTTCGGGCTTCTGATGACGTCATCGGGACGTCGTGAAAAGTGCTTCGGGCTTCTGATGACGTCATCGGGACGTCGTGAAAAGCGCTTCGGGCTTCTGATGACGTCATCGGGACGTCTTGAAAAGTGCTTCGGGCTTCTGATTACTTCATCGGGACGTCGTGAAAAATGCTTCGGGCTTCTGCTGACGTCATCGGGACGTCGTGAAAAATGCTTCGGGATTCTGATTACTTCATCGGGACGTCGTGAAAAATGCTTCGGGCTTCTGATGACGTCACCGGGACGTCTTGAAAAGTGCTTCGGGCTTTTGATAACGTCATCGGAACGTCGTGAAAAGTGCTTCGGGCTTCTGATGACGTCATCGGGACGTCGTGAAAAGTGCTTCGGGCTTCTGATGACGTCATCGGGACGTCGTGAAAAGTGCTTCGGGCTTCTGATGACGTCATCGGGACGTCTTGAAAAGTGCTTCGGGCTTCTGATGACGTCATCGGGACGTCGTGAAAAGTGCTTCGGGCTTCTGATGACGTCATCGGGACGTCGTGAAAAGTGCTTCGGGCTTCTGATGACGTCATCGGGACGTCTTGAAAAGTGCTTCGGGCTTCTGATGACGTCATCGGGAAGTCTTGAAAAGTGCTTCGGGCTTCTGATGACGTCATCGGGACGTCGTGAAAAGTGCATCGGGTTTCAAATGACGTCTTCAAGACGTCGTGAAAAGTGCTTCGGTCTTCTGATGACGTCATCGAGACCTCGTGAAAAGTGCTTCGGGCTTCTGATAACGTCATCGGGACGTCGTGAAAAGTGCTTCGGGCTTCTGATGACGTCATCGGGACGTCGTGAAAAGTGCTTCGGGCTTCTGATGACGTCATCGGGACGTCGTGAAAAGTGCTTCGGGCTTCTGATGACGTCATCGGGACGTCGTGAAAAGTGTTTCGGGCTTCTGATGACGTCATCGGGACGTCGTGAAAAGTGCTTCGGGCTTCTGATGACGTCATCGGGACGTCGTGAAAAATGCATCTGGCTTCTGATGACGTCATTGGGACGTCGTGAAAAATTCTTCGGGCTTCTGATGACGTCATCGAGACGTCGTTAAACATGCTTCGGGCTTCTGATGACGTCATCGGGACGTCGTGAAAAGTGCTTCGGGCTTCTGATGACGTCATCGGGACGTCGTGAAAAATGCATCTGGCTTCTAATGACGTCATCGGGACGTTGTGAAAAGTGCTTCGGGCTTCTGATGACGTCATCGGGACGTCGAGAAAAGTGCTTCGGGCTTCCGATGACGTCATCGGGACGTCGTGAAAAGTGCTTCGGGCTTCTGATGACGTCATCGGGACGTCGTGAAAAGTGCTTCGGGCATCTGATGACGTCATCGGGACGTCGTGAAAAGTGTTTCGGGCTTCTGATGACGTCATCGGGACGTCGTGAAAAGTGCTTCGGGCTTCTGATGACGTCATCGGGACGTCGTGAAAAATGCTTCGGGCTTCTGATGACGTCATCGGGACGTCGTGAAAAGTGCTTCGGGCTTCTGATCACGTCATCGGGACGTCGTGAAAAGTGCTTCGGGCTTCTGATGACGTCATCGGGACGTCGTGAAAAGTGCTTCGGGCTTCTGCTGATGTCATCGGGACGTCGTGAAAAATGCTTCGGGATTCTGATGACGTCATCGGGACGTCGTGAAAAGTGCTTCGGGCTTCTGATGACGTCATCGGGACGTCGTGAAAAGTGCTTCGGGCTTCTGCTGATGTCATCGGGACGTCGTGAAAAATGCTTCGGGCTTCTGATGACGTCATCGGGACGTCGTGAAAAGTGCTTCGGGCTTCTGATGACGTCATCGGGACGTCGTGAAAAGTGTTTCGGGCTTCTGATGACGTCATCGGGACGTCGTGAAAAGTGCTTCGGGCTTCTGCTGATGTCATCGGGACGTCGTGAAAAATGCTTCGGGATTCTGATGACGTCATCGGGACGTCGTGAAAAATGCTTCGGGCTTCCGATGACATCATCGGGACGTCGTGAAAAGGGCTTCGGGCATCTGATGACGTCATCGGGACGTCGTGAAAAGTGCTTCGGGCTTCTGATGACGTCATCGGGACGTCGTGAGAAGTGTTTCGGGCTTCTGATGACGTCATCGGGACGTCGTGAAAAGTGCTTCGGGCTTCTGATGACGTCATCGGGACGTCGTGAAAAATGCTTCGGGCTTCTGATGACGTCATCGGGACGTCGTGAAAAGTGCTTCGGGCTTCTGATCACGTCATCGGGACGTCGTGAAACGTGCATCTGGCTTCTGATGACGTCATAGGGACGTCGTGAAAAATTCTTCGGGCTTCTGATGACGTCATCGAGACGTCGTTAAACATGCTTCGGGCTTCTGATGACGTCATCGGGACGTCGTGAAAAGCGCTTCGGGCTTCTGATGACGTCATCGGGACGTCGTGAAAAATGCTTCGGGCTTCTGATGACGTCATCGGGACGTCGTGAAAAATGCTTCGGGCTTCTGATGACGTCATCGGGACGTCGTGAAAAATGCTTCGAGCTTCTGATGACGTAATCGGAACGTTGTGAAAAGTGCTTCGGGCTTCTGACGACGTCATCGGGACGTCGTGGAAAGTGCTTCGGGCTTCTAATGACGTCATCGGGACGTTGTGAAAAGTGCTTCGGGCTTCTGATGACGTCATCGGGACGTCGTGAAAAGTGCTTCGGGCTTCTGATGACGTCATCGGGACGTCGTGTAAAGTGCTTCGGGCTTCTGCTGATGTCATCGGGACGTCGTGAAAAACGCTTCGGGATTCTGATGACGTCATCGGGACGTCGTGAAAAATGCTTCGGGCTTCTGATGACGTCATCGGGACGTCGTGAAAAGTGCTTGGGGCTTCTGATGACGTCATCGGGACGTCGTGAAAAGTGCTTCGGACTTCTGATGACGTCATCGGGACGTCGTGAAAAGTGCAGAGCGGTTCATGTAATATGTGCGCATTGCCGTGAAATGTGAGTAGCGCTTCATTTGTAGCCTGCTTCTCAAGTTGATTGCACGAGTTTATAATTTACCATCGGCACAAAATTCTCACGGAAGTGTAGCAGTTTTTCTTGCCAAGAGTTTTCCATGTTTAGGCCCAGATATCGTGGTATCTTTATAACCGGTGAGGCTGTTTCCCTAATCCTTAGTCTGTTCAGCTTCAGCCACTCACATCCAGAGAAAGGCGGTGTGAGAATGAAAACACACCGCTCTCAATTTCTTTTATACCCTACTCTTTATCAATTGGTTATCATGAATTTTGTTGGCGGTGAGAATTTTGTGCCGATGGCAATTTATAATCGTCTGTTGACTGCTTACTGATTATCGTATCAGTCCGAAAAGGTTGATAAGTGTTGCATATTTTTGAGGGATATTACTGCGTAATATCAGGAAAAAGTGAACAATTCTATCCAAAAGGGGTCTTCCAAGCGAAAGAGGTTTGGTTCGGGTCAGAAACGTTCCAACAAAAAAAGAACAATAGGAAAGTGAAGTGAGGAGAGTGTACAAAAAGTGAGCAATAATCTCTCCAAGCGATATTCTCGTTCCACTCTTCTATACAGCAAAAACAAACCGTTGTGGTATTTGACGAGAAAGAACATAATGTTTTTAAAAAAGGACTTTTTTTTTGTTCACGAGATTATATGGGCTTACTCTTCGTTGATAATGTATTTCAATTGTTTCATTTTTCCCAAGAGCTGGAGCTAACCGTCTGCTCTGGTCAGTTTGACATCATCTCTTTCTATGAAAACTGTCAGATACAAATACACGTATATCTTTAACGGTTCTCGCATGATCGGAGTTATTTTTGGAACTACAAAGTACTTCCGAGTAGAATACCACAACGGTTTTTTTTCGCTGTATAGAAGAGTGGAACGAGAATATCGCTTGGAGAGATTTATTAATTATTTCTATACTAATGTCTAAGTAATTGCATTTATAGGGATTATTGTGCGTCTTTTTGAGCTCCAATACATTCTTGTATATTAGTGAAATTTGACTATCCACAAATGTTTCATCTTTATTATGGATTATGAGCAAGTCATCCATATTTCTAAATGGTTTGAAAAGTACATTATTTTCAATTTTCGCGCTAATAGAGTACCTATACTCCAACATGGAAACTGTTATATCGGCTAACAATGGGCTGAAGTTACCTCCCTGAGGAACTCCTTTCGTCTGTTGAAGCAAAAGTTCTCCGAAACGACAGTAACTGTTGCGTAAAAGATAGTCAACGTGATATATCAAGTCTGTGATGGTATAATACCTGTAACCGCCTTTATCTAGCTCAGAATCTCGATAAAATACTCTGTATCCATCGGTAACTATCCATTTTTCAATAGCATTTTTGAAGCAAATTTTCAAAAATTCTTTCATGTTGTCCAGACAAAAGTTGAGTGAGATTGCGCCATGATGAAAAAGTGCACTTGCACAATAAATATCAGCAGAATCTCACATGAAAAATTCGACTCTGACTGGAAATGTGTAGTAATGTGATATGGATAATAAGAACTCACCAGAGGAGCCTTCTTGAAAACCGCCACGAATATCATAATGTAGTTGTTTTGTCGTAATGTAGCCTCTGCCCTCTATAGTCTCGTTGTGACATCGTAGAATCATGGACAGCCCAAGACTCAGCGTCGACTGCACCGCAGAACCTTTAGCCCATAAACGCAGCACAAGGTCAGTCTCGATTGTGTGCTAATTCACACCGCATATTACCCGAAGACGACCAGCAAATATTAATGAAAATACGTTCTCTCGTAGATATCGGAATAGAACCCAGGAATAATAATAACCTTTGACGATTTTTTCCCTAATCAAACTTGCTAGTGTTTGACCATTCAGCGTTGCGTACAAATTTTCCCAAGGTGGATTGTTGAACGGGTTCAGTTTCAACCTGGTGAACCGCCCACGATACATTTAAAGTTCATGAATGGTCTTAAAGCCAGAAAACTGAAAATTTTTGTATTCGGAGTGAAAATTGAATTTTTGAAAAGTTCAGCTTGCAGTGAAGCTGATCAGTTTTAGCCTGGTGCACCCTCCACGACACTTTCCAACCTCCTGAATGGTCTTACGACCAGAAATTTGAAAAGTTCAATTCTCAGAGTTGAAATTGAATTTTTTAAAATTCAGCTTCTGAGTGAAGCCGATCAGTTTCAGCTTGGTACACCCTCCACGACACATTCCAATCTTCTGAATGGTCTTACGACCAGAAGTTAAATAATTTCTATTCTCAGTGCTAAAATTGAATTTTCCAAAATTTCAGCTTCTGAGTGATGCTGATCAGTTTCAACCTGGTGCACCCTCCACGACACATTCCAACCTCCTGAATGGTCTTACGACCAAAAATTAGAAAAATTCAATCCAGAGTGGAGATTGATTTTTTTAAATTTCAGCTTTTGCATGAAGCTGACTTGTTCGGAACCCGGTAGAAAACCAACGACAAGTTTAAACCTCATGAATGGTCTTATAGCCAGAAAACTGAAAATTTTAGTGTTCAGAGTGAACTTTGAAATTTTCCAATTTCAGCTTCTGCGTAAAGTAGGTAATTCTAGAACTGGTATCCCTGAGAGGTAGATTCAGCCTCTTGGCTGGCCAGTAAATTGGGAAAACGAAACGTTACTGTCCTCAGAGTGGATTTTAAAGGTTTACATGTAAAGGGTTTAAGATATGACTGCTTGAGGATGAAGCTCAATATTGCTGTAGCTCACTTGCCGAATTTCAGCTTCACTGCCCCTGATAGCAGCTCGAAACGGAGTTCCACTTCACCCGTCGCATGCGCGACACCTTTCGCCGCAACGCGGCGTTGGCCATCTGCCGTAGGCAGGGAGGTTCGGTGCAATAATCTCACTCCCCACCATCAAACGTATCCAGTGGTACTGGCGGCAAACCCTTTTTGGGTGCCTCTTGGCCGTCCCCCGTTACGGTGGGAATACGGTAGCTTGGTTAATGTCTCAGATTTGGCTCAACGTTTCCCTGTGGTTATTAATTGGGGCGCCGAACATGAATGTAGGGTCTTTTTTTCGTAATGTTAAGATAGGTAACACAAGTTCAAAGGCATTTCGCCTACCGTTACCTACAGCAGCCCTAAGTCTATCAGTTTGAACCCAATGTGGACGGGGCAGCCTGCGGCTGCACCGTCGCTCAGAGGAGGAATTTCCTCTGCGTGTAGGCTGAATCTAGCGTGTATCGGGTATTTCCGCGGTGGAAATCAGTTTGAACGGAAATCCCGTGCGTGGAGGCTAAATCTATCGTGTTTCATTTTCATGACTGAAACGTTAGTGGCTTTCACCAACTAGCTTTGCACCCAAAGAAATCGCAGAAAAATGCCACTAATACATAAATCATCCGCAGCCCGAAATAGCGGAGAAAATGGAAAAAATGGCGTAATGTTGTCGCGTTACCCCCGAAGTACCCGATACACGATAGATTTAGCCTCCACGCAGGGCATTTCCTCCCTTGAGCGACGCTGCAGCCACAGGCTGCGCCGTCCACATAGGGTTCAGACTGATTTCCACCCCCGAAGTACCCGATACAGGTAAAAATATACATGTATTTGTATCTGATACATAGTTTAATTCATTGAAAGAGATGATGTCAAACTGGCCAGAGCAGACGGTTAGCTCCAGCCCTTGGGAAAAATGAAACAATTGAAATACATTATCGAGCAAGAGTATTCCCATATAAGCTCGTGAACGAATAAAAGTCTTTTTTTTTACCATTATGTTCTTTCTCGTCAAATACCACAACGGTTTGTTTTTGCTGTATAGAAGAGTGGAACGAGAATATCGCTTGGAGAGATTATTGCTCACTTTCAGTACACCCTCCTCACTTCACATTCCTATTGTTCTTTTTTTGTTGGAACGTTTCTGACCCGAACCAAACCTCTTTCGCTTGGAAGACCCCTTTTGGATAGAATTGTTCACTTTTTCCTGATATTACGCAGTAATATCCCTCAAAAATATGCAACACTTATCAACCTTTTCGGACTGATACGATAATCAGTAAGCAGTCAACAGACGATTATAAATTGCCATCGGCACAAAATTCTCACCGCCAACAAAATTCATGACAACCAATTGATAAAGAGTAGGGTATAAAAGAAATTGAGAGCGGTGTGTTTTCATTCTCACACCGCCTTTCTCTGGAGGTGAGCGGCTGAAGCTGAACAGACTAGGGATTAGGGAAACAGCCTCACCGGTTATAAAGATATCACGATATCTGGGCCTAAACATGGAAAACTCTTGGCAAGAAAAACTGCTACACTTCCGTGAGAATTTTGTGCCGATGGTAAATTATAAACTTGTGCAATCAACTTGAGAAGCACGCTACAAATGAAGCGCTACTCACATTTCACGGCAATACGCACATATTACATGAACCGCTCTGCACTTTTCACGACGTCCCGATGACGTCATCAGAAGCCCGAAGCACTTTTCACGACGTCCCGATGACGTCATCAGAAGCCCAAAGCGCTTTTCACGACGTCCCGATGACGTCATTAGAAGCCCGAAGCATTTTTCACGACGTCCCGATGACGTAATCAGAATCCCGAAGCATTTTTCACGACGTCCCGATGACGTCAGCAGAAGCCCGAAGCACTTTTCACGACGTCCCGATGACGTCATCGGAAGCCCGAAGCACTTTTCACGACGTCCCGATGACGTCATCAGAAGCCCGAAGCACTTTTCACAACGTCCCGATGACGTCATTAGAAGCCCGAAGCATTTTTAACGTAGTCCCGATGACGTCATCAGAAGCCAGATGCATTTTTCACGACGTCCCGATGACGTCATTAGAAGCCATATGCATTTTTCACGACGTCCCTATGACGTCATCAGAAGCCCGAAGCATTTTTCACGACGTCCCGATGACGTCATCGGAAGCCCGAAGCACTTTTCACGACGTCCCGATGACGTCATCAGAAGCCCGAAGCACTTTTCACAACGTCCCGATGACGTCATTAGAAGCCCGAAGCATTTTTCACGTAGACCCGATGACGTCATCAGAAGCCAGATGCATTTTTCACGACGTCCCGATGACGTCATTAGAAGCCATATGCATTTTTCACTACGTCCCGATGACGTCATAAGAAGCCCGAAGCATTTTTCACGTAGTCCCGATGACGTCATCAGAAGCCAGATGCATTTTTCACGACGTCCCGATGACGTTATCAGAAGCCCGAAGCACTTTTCAAGACGTCCCGATGACGTCATCAGAAGCCCGAAGCATTTTTCACGACGTCCCGATGACGTCATAAGAAGCCCGAAGCATTTTTCACGTAGTCCCGATGACGTCATCAGAAGCCCGAAGCACTTTTCACCTCGTCCCGATGACGTCATCAGAAGCCCGAAGCATTTTTCACGACGTCCCGATGACGTTATCAGAAGCCCGAAGCACTTTTCACGACGTCCCGATGACGTCATCAGAAGCCCGAAGCATTTTTCACGACGTCCCGATGACGTCATCAGAAGCCAGATGCATTTTTCACGACGTCCCGATGACGTTACCAGAAGCCCGAAGCACTTTTCAAGACGTCCCGATGACGTCATCAGAAGCCCGAAGCATTTTTCACGACGTCCCGATGACGTCATCAGAAGCCCGAAGCACTTTTCACGACGTCCCGATGACGTCATCAGAAGCCCGAAGCACTTTTCACGACGTTCCGATGACGTCATCAGAAGCCCGAAGCATTTTTCACGACGTCCCGATGACGTTATCAGAAGCCCGAAGCACTTTTCACGACGTCCCGATGACGTCATCAGAAGCCCGAAGCATTTTTCACGACGTCCCGATGACGTCATCAGAAGCCAGATGCATTTTTCACGACGTCCCGATGACGTTATCAGAAGCCCGAAGCACTTTTCAAGACGTCCCGATGACGTCATCAGAAGCCCGAAGCATTTTTCACGACGTCCCGATGACGTCATCAGAAGCCCGAAGCACTTTTCACCTCGTCCCGATGACGTCATCAGAAGCCCGAAGCACTTTTCACGACGTCCCGATGACGTCATCAGAAGCCCGAAGCACTTTTCACGACTTCCCGATGACGTCATCAGAAGCCCGAAGCACTTTTCACGACGTTCCGATGACGTCATCAGAAGCCCGAAAAACTTTTCACGACGTCCGGATGACGTCATCAGATGACCGAAGCACTTTTCACGACGTCCCGATGACGTCATCAAATGGCAAGCACGCTTTTTCGACGTCCCGATGACGTCATCAAACCGAAGAATTTTCGACGTCCGATGACGTCATCAAACCAAACACTTTCAAGACGTCCCAATGACGTCATCAAGCCCAAAGCACTTTTCACGACGTCCCGATGACGTCATCAGAAGCCCGAAGCACTTTTCGACGTCCTGATGACGTCATCAGAAGCCCGAAGCACTTTTCACGACGTCCCGATGACGTCATCAGAAGCCCGAAGCACTTCTCACAACGTCCCGATGACGTCATTAGAAGCCCGAAGCATTTTTCACGTAGTCCCGATGACGTCATCAGAAGCCAGATGCATTTTTCACGACGTCCCGATGACGTCATTAGAAGCCATATGCATTTTTCACGACGTCCCAATGACGTCATCAGAAGCCCGAAGCATTTTTCACGACGTCCCGATGACGTCATCAGAAGCCCGAAGCACTTTTCACGACGTCCCGATGACGTCATCAGAAGCCCGAAGCACTTTTCACGACGTTCCGATGACGTCATCAGAAGCCCGAAGCATTTTTCACGACGTCCCGATGACGTTATCAGAAGCCCGAAGCACTTTTCACGACGTCCCAATGACGTCATCAGAAGCCCGAAGCACTTTTCAAGACGTCCCAATGACGTCATCAGAAGCCCGAAGCACTTTTCACGACGTCCCGATGACGTCATCAGAAGCCCGAAGCACTTTTCACGTCGTCCCGATGACGTCATCAGAAGCCCGAAGCACTTTTCACGACGTTCCGATGACGTCATCAGAAGCCCGAAGCACTTTTCACGACGTCCGGATGACGTCATTAGAAGCCATATGCATTTTTCACGACGTCCCAATGACGTCATCACAAGCCCGAAGCATTTTTCACGACGTCCCGATGACGTCATCAGAAGCCCGAAGCACTTTTCACGACGTCCCGATGACGTCATCAGAAGCCCGGAGCACTTTTCACGACGTTCCGATGACGTCATCAGAAGCCCGAAGCATTTTTCACGACGTCCCGATGACGTTATCAGAAGCCCGAAGCACTTCTCACGACGTCCCAATGACGTCATCAGAAGCCCGAAGCACTTTTCAAGACGTCCCAATGACGTCATCAGAAGCCCGAAGCACTTTTCACGACGTCCCGATGACGTCATCAGAAGCCCGAAGCACTTTTCACGACGTCCCGATGACGTCATCAGAAGCCCGAAGCACTTTTCACGACGTTCCGATGACGTCATCAGAAGCCCGAAGCACTTTTCACGACGTCCGGATGACGTCATCAGATGACCGAAGCACTTTTCACGACGTCCCGATGACGTCATCAGAAGCCCGAAGCACTTTTCACGACGTCCCGATGACGTCATCAGAAGCCCGAAGCACTTTTCACGACGTCCCGATGACGTCATCAGAAGCCCGAAACACTTTTCACGACGTCCCGATGACGTCATCAGAAGCCCGAAGCATTTTTCACGACGTCCCGATGAAGTAATCAGAATCCCGAAGCATTTTTCACGACGTCCCGATGACGTCAGCAGAAGCCCGAAGCATTTTTCACGACGTCCCGATGACGTCAGCAGAAGCCCGAAGCATTTTTCACGACGTCCCGATGAAGTAATCAGAATCCCGAAGCATTTTTCACGACGTCCCGATGACGTCAGCAGAAGCCCGAAGCACTTTTCAAGACGTCCCGATGACGTCATCAGAAGCCCGAAGCATTTTTCACGACGTCCCGATGACGTCATCAGAATCCCCACTTACCTACAAATCGATTACTTACCAGCCTACGTACCCCCTACCAATTTACCTGTCTGCCAAGTTGATTGCAGCGACCATTGGCAGTGGCTATTAACAGTGAGGACTGAAAAGCGTGACGGCCTACGGCCTACGGCCTTCGGCGCGCACCATGAAAATTTCTTAAGCTTTCGGGCTCACAACTTTGTTATTTGTGAACCGATTCGGCTGAAATTCGGACAGCAGGTGTCTTCTGGACCCCTTCACTTATATCCAGAAGGAAATCTTCAGAAATTCTGTTTTAAAGATTCTATAAACTATTTTATGAAATTCTAAGTGATCACAAGACCTAGGCAAAACCAAACCTCTCCAGCCGCTTCGCGGCTGGAGCGATAGAATATGCACAAAATTGTATAATAAGACAGATGATTTTAATTTCAGAGTTAAAAGATTTCCTCATGCTCATTCTGATATCTCTATAAATGTCAAAGCATCCACAATCTACACGGAGACCTTGAGATTAGCTAATATCTGTTCAAATTTAGATTCCTTCACGGAAAAACTCAAAGAAATGAAAACAGTTTTGATTGGAAACATATATACACCAGAATTCGTAGAAGTAAATATGATAAAATGCATCTTTAAACAAAAAATGATAACATATAAGTTTAACCTAAGAGATGAAGGGAAAGGTATAACACAATTGGTAAAAAGCAAAACATACTAAGTCTTCACTGCTGATAGGTCGCTGTTCGATACTGTCCAAGATAAGGACTTGTGATCATATGGACTTCATTCTGATAATGATAGTATACTATAGCTTCTTGCCCTAATACCTCTTTCTAACGTTTCTAACACTACTTCACTCTGCTCGGCTCATGCTTTCGTATTCATCCTTCTTTTTCATCGACAGTTCTGTTCCTCACTGAGGAGCCCCGGCAGAGCTGTTTGATAAAGTTCGTCTGAGGCCAGGGGCGAAACGAGCTTTGTCAACTTCTCCTTCATACCTTTCCTTTCCTTGATTTACTTACTTCTAGTATTTCGAAGATTGGGTCAAATATAATTAGAAAATGGCAATTCTTTCATTGTCCGTACTTGTTATATATTCTATACACATGAACTTCACATACGTCGTAGTGTAATTTATTGACTCGAGAAGATCGAAGAAATTTCTTCAACTATCTATTTTTTGTTGCTTTCTATGAATTTTGAACGCTTTCGAATTTCACATTTAAATTTTAAGAGGTCGATGGTCCTATATCAACAATGAAATACTTGTTTGTTTCAATGAATGATTCAGTTAAATCGCTTACGAAAATTATAAGATTTAAGATTTTTTGGTATATAGCCTCATTTCAAATTTACCGAGGTAATGGATATTTTGGATAGAGGCGTTTTCAAAATTTCCGGTTTTTTTTTCAATAAGACATTTTTTTATTGAAAAAAAGGAGTACTCTACACGATTGAACTGGATGTTCATGAATTTTATTCTATTCAATATTCGATTTTTTTGAACCACTTCCGAATAGGTCGAAAAAAAAATTTATTATTACTCTCGAAAGCTGAGTATTTGAATCTCGTGATCCGAAATTGGCAGATTATTCAAAAAAGCCAGTATCCAGTTTTCTGAATGTACCTAATAACAATAGAAATACAAACTTTAAAATCGAACTTTTTTCGATTTTTTAATACCCGATTGAATGGAATATTCGAAAAGCCAAATAATTTAGTCCAAGAAATCAAAAGAATATTTATTCAAAAAATAAACTGGAAGCTTGGACAAAAAGACGAAATTTTCAAATTAATCGGAAAATCGAATGGTCGAATATTCGAATTATTCGTATTTTATTTTCTTCAGTTCTAAGCCTACGAGGGACCAATCAATATAAGAGGCACTGAAACCGCATTTCTAATAAGGTTTAAATGTGAAATTCAGAAGCAATCGAAAGCGAATTCTACGAGAGGCGGAAACTACGAGACAAATGTTCAGTGAGAATGCGTCATGATGAAAAAGTGCATTTGCAGAATAAATACTTAGAGAGCCTTACCTGAAAAGTTCGATTCCGACTGAAAATGTGTATAATGTGATATGGATAAAAAGAATTCACCCAGAAAACTAAAAAAATTAGTCTTCAGGGTGAAAATTGAATTTTTGAAATTTCAGCTTCTGAGTGAAGCTGATCAGTTTCAACCTGGTACACCCTCCACGATATATTCTAACCTCATTCCTGGTCTTGAAACGAGAAATAAGAAAACTTCAATCTGCAGAGGGAGAATAGAATTTTTTAAAATTCGGCTTCTCCATAAAGCTGACCGTTTCGGAACCTGGTAGAATCCCGACGTAACATTCCAACCTCATGACTGGTCTGAGAATCGAAAAATTGAGAACTTTAGTCTTCAGAGTGAAAATTGAATTTTTCAACTCTCATCTTCCGAGCGAAGCTGATCAGTTTCAACCTGGCATACCCTCCACGACACATTTCAGCTTCATGACTGACCTAACAACCAGAAAATTAAAAATTTTGATCTTCAGAGTGAAATTTTAAAATTTAAAATATAAGCTTCTACGAGAAGCTGACCAGTTTGGAACCTGGTACAACACCAACGACACATTCAAACCTCATATCTGGTCTTAAAACCAGAAAATTGAAAATTTTGATCTTCGGTGTGAAATTTGAAATTTTTGAATTTCAGCTTCTGGGTGAAGTCGGTAATTCTAGAACTGGTATCCCTGAGTGGTACATTCAGCCTCTTAGCTAGTCAGTAAACGGGAAAAACGAATGTTTCTGTCTTCAGCGTGGATTTCGAATGTTGAAATGTAAAGGTTTAAGATATGATCACTTAAGATGAAGCTCAATCCTGCTGGAACTAAACTTATCAAATTTCAGCTTCACTGCCCCTGACAGCAGCTCGAAACGGAGCTCCATTTCACCCGTCGCATGCGCGACACCTTTCGCCGCAACGCGGCGTTGGCGATCTGCCGTTGGTAGGGAGGCGCAGTGCAATTATCTCCCTCCCCACCATAAAACGTGCTTACTGGTACTGGCGGCAAACCCTTTCTGGGTGCCTCTTGGTACGGACCCATTATTTCTTCGCTATTTTGCGGTGAGCCTTATTTGGCGGCAATTTCGCTGCGGGCATTATTTAGCGATTATTTCCCGGCTATTTTTCCGCTTTTACTTGGAAAGCAGACATTCCTTAGCTATTTTCAGGCTAAAACTCTCAGAGAATACGGCTGAATTGCATTGTCGCTATTGCGCGTCGCAAAAAGTGTGCACTAGGTGTTTTCGCAACGATAAAAATTCGATATGTGTATTATGCACTGTCGCGGAAAGTGTGAACCCAGACATAAGGGGTCTGCAGAGTTGCAGCGGCCGGCGATTCGTCGCCCCGCGTTAGCCTTGACGCGGCGACAGAGATGATTTCGAACATTATCGTCGTGGCGTCGGTTGCCGTTTTCACGCCGCGACGCAGGGTCGTCGCCCTTCACGCTGCGTTGGTCGCCCCGTCGTCGAATTGAACGTGATCGATAGTGCATCACCCAGCGTTCTTCGTCGCTGCGAGCAACGCCGCGATTCGATTTCTGCAGGTTCCTATAGAGACAAAATAACCTTTACTAACCTTTCTCTGCCCGTTGCCTGCATTTGGTTTTTGGTAATTCCTAGTAATCAGACTATTCGGATGCTGTTTTGATTGCTGGAATTTAAAAGACTGTTGGGGCTGTAGTAAACCCCTCAGAATGAAGCTCAGATGATCTTAAACAATGGTATGAAGGAATGTTGAGATGATCTGTTAGATTACCTCAATGATATGGTGAAGGAAATGAATACCATCTGGTAAGGCACCACTCAGATGACGAACATTTTTAAGATGATGCTAACTTCTTCAGATAATCTGAACACAGACCAGCGAGAGAGCGTGCATTTCCGGAGAAGCTCGTTTTATATTTAAGAGTACCCTCGGAGCAACTTCAATTTTTCAGATGAAAGACAAGCTATCATTATCAGCTATCACAAAACAACAAACACTCCTTTGATTTACTAAGAAAGAAAGCATGTGGTTGGTCGATTTGTGAATGACCTCCTACAGGATAGGGACCGGTCGTTCTTATCATCACAGCTACCCTCTATAGAACGCCGAAATTTATATCACTCGAAGCGTGATCGACGCGCGCGACGCCTCGGCCTCTGTCTCCCCTTGCACTCTCACTGTCTCTAACCCCTGCTCCACACCAGCACGCGTAGGAACCAAGTGAATCTCGCCGTTTTATAGCCTGTATCTTACTTACTTGACTTAATCGGTTGGCTTTCGCCTGACGCGGTCATTCCGCATCTTCACCGAGGTAAGCCGTCCTAGTAGTCAGCCGTGTCCATTTTTCACAGTCTTCAGCCACAATTTGAACACAGTCCATCCAACTGTCACTATTCTAATTCCTGCGAAACGAAACATCGCGGCTGAACTGTCTTTCGATGCCGAGTGACTACAAATCCTCTTTAAGCACATCCGTCCAGAACTTTCGCATACGCCCAGGTGGCCGTTTCCAGACAGGATTTGGGAGCATTCTTAAAGCTTGTTGTACGAGACGATCCGGCGTTTTTCTTAGTATATGCCCGAGAAGTCTAAGTCGACTTCTCATTGCTGCTTGAGATGGCGTTGAGAGATGCTGGCACATCCCTCGTGTCAAGCGTTGATGTACTGCGTCGCTTTCATTGTGAAGGTCTTTGTTATGGCATACACGCGGCCAGAAATATCCAAATAAACGCCTAAAAAGCTTCCTTTCCGTGCAATCCAAACTTTCCATCTGCGTCTTCGGTGCTGCCCACGTCTCCGATCCGTACATCATGATAGGGCGAATAGCGGATAGGTAGACGCGCAACCTGACTTCCTTCGCGATGGTGGTAAACCACAAACACTTGGTTAGGGAATTAAAAGCAGACGTAGCTTTCGCACATCGTTGTCGAATATCCGCTGCATAACTACCATCGTTCTTCAGCAAACAGCCCAAATAACAGAAATCGTCCACCAGTTCGATACGTTGTCCGTTCACGCAAACTCTCGTAGAAGGCCTCTGAGAGACCCACACCTGCTTGCATTTGTCCGTACAAAGACGAAGTCCGTAGGCTGCGGCATACTTCGAAACGAGGTTTACAATCCTTTGCAGTTTTGCGTTCTTTTCAGCGAATAACACGATGTCGTCGGCGTACTCCAGGTCGACAAGGGAGCGTCCTGATGGTGTTAGGATCACATCCGCAGGAAGCTGTTCTGCAACTCTACGCATGATGTCATCAACGGCGAAGTTGAAAAGAAAAGGTCCTGCAACGGCTCCTTGCCTTACTCCTGTTTTCACCTCGAAAGCTGACGTAAATCCGACAGGAGTACGAACTGCTGCTGTTGTTCCTTTGTTCATGTCCTCGAACAACCTAACATACTTTTCCGGGACTCCATCTGCTCGCAGAGCATTGAGCAATCGATCACGATGAGAAGAGTCGAACGCGGCTTCAAAGTCCAAAAAAGCAAGCTGTAATGGCTTCGAATACCGCTGCCACGATTCAATTACTCTTCTCACGACGAACATTTGGTCGATAGTCGATTTTCCAGGTCGAAAGCCGGCTTGCTCATCTCTGGTCGTTCTTTCACGATGTTTGATAACTCGCTCGAGAATGATACGTTCTAAAACCTTGTACATGACACGAAGTAGAGAGATTCCCCTGCAATTCTTAGGATCCGTGACAGATAGCTTCTTGTTAAGAGGTACGATGATCGCATGTCTCCACGAATCGGGTAACCTTTCGCTCATCCATATAGCACGAATGGTGTTGGTCATTTCACGAATCCCAGACGAAGGAAAAGCTTTCAGCATTTCAGCAGTGATGTTGTCATCTCCACCTGCCTTTCCATTCTTCGTTTTCCGGACACATTCCAAAACTTCAGACTCGTCGGCGGTTCCTCACTGACATCGTAATGTGCTCTCTGAACATGCGGGAGCTCAGGTACTGATGGCGCTGGACGATTCAGTAGTGAACTGAAATAATCCTTCCATATTGGCAGCATCGCATCACCAACTGCAACTCCATTGGTAGTGTCCAATACAGGAGAACATCTCTTTATTTTCCCGCTATACTGTCGCAGCAACGTGTAGGCTTTCCTCGGATTCTTCTCCTCCCAAGCCTTCTCGAACTCCTTAGCTCTACACGTCCACTCTCGTTCGCGGTCACTTTGGAGCTGCCGACGCAACATCCTCCTCAGGCGCTTCTCCTCCACGAAGTTTCCTGCAGTTCGGAGAGCACATACTCTGTTGTATGTAGATGTTGTTTCTTCTGAGACAAAGGCGAACTTCTTCTTAGGTTGTACAACCGGGAGTGCCTCTTTCGAAGCGTCCTGGATGCACTTGACAAAAGAATCCGCGTCGCAAAGTTTCTTCTTAGTCCATACTCCGATGTGAATAGAAACGCGTTGTCGAAAATTCCTTCTGCACTCTTCATCTCTGAGACTTGTTATGTCAATCATTTGGAGAGGCTGAGCCCCTCGCTTCCTCTTATGAATCCTCGCAGTGAAGTTCAACAGAACAGGACGGTGATCCGAATCGAATGCGACATCCCACCCAGCTCTAGATCTTCGAATGTCCGATACTGGAATATTCCTCGTCAGGACATAGTCAAGCTGTAGTTTCAAAGTTGTCATCTTCCGCTTCCGCTGCTATTCTGAAGATAGCTGGGTTTGTCCCTGCCACGTAAGCTGGTGGCGGCGATGATTCCTCTTGAATGTCGATGCAATAGTCAGACTACTGCGTTCACAAAAGTCGACAAGGCGGTAGCCATAGCCCGATGTTTGCTCCACTGGGTAGAACCATCTACCGAGTACTTCGAATTCCTGATCAAGTCCCATCTTCGCATTTGCGTCAATCCCCACGACAACAGCATGTTGACAAGGTATCCTGGGCAGCAACGTATTGAGTTCTTCATGAAACGCATCCTTCGAATTGTCTTCGGCGGTTTCAGTGGGCGCATGAGCACTCACTATCTTCAGATTGAATCCTCTGTGATCCCACAGTCGTACGAATGCATTCCGGCACGACGTTGAGCCGAACTCCTTGACCATGCCATTGAAATCCTTCCTTACAGCTACTGCACAGCCTCCCACTCTCCTATCGTCAGCGTTACCGCAGTAGATGGTGTACTCTCCGACGCTGATGACGGGTCTATCCTTGAGGCGGGCTTCCTGCAAAGCAGCAAACGGTGCATGGAAATAGCTCAGAAGTCTGGATAGCGCATTTTTTTGGATATCACTCGACAGCGATCGACAGTTCAGGGTGGCGAAACTGTGGCTTGTGACCAAAGACTCCATGAACTCCCTAGGTACGGATGCTAAGGTGTTATGGACCAGAGGCCTTGGTGTGCCGGACGGCGACACCTTTATGCAATGTGCGGGATACTTTCGCGATATAGTTGTGCACGCTATATCGCACGAACGTTCCCTGTGTACACTCAAACGTCTGCTGGGTTCAGTAGAAGCAGGGGCACCAACGAGCAGGTACCAACAGACCTGTATGAACACCCCCCAGCCTATATCATCATGTGTTATCACATCACGAATATGCGAGAACGACCGCTTGAGGACAGTTCACAGCTAATAGAATCACTACGGACCTAAGTTCCAGCGACCAGTTGTGATTGATAACGATAGTTATGAATCAATACGGAATGAAGATCATCTGGAACGTGTTTAGAAGAATGTCAGATCATCTCATCTAAATGATATCAGATCATCTGGTAGGGGTGGTTTACTACAGCCCTTAGTATTTCACCCTTACTATCGCAATCAGCCTTCATCGTGTTGGCGAGAGTCAGCAACTTGCGGAGAGATGCACTTAATCTTTCTGTCACAGATAAGAGAATGCAAGAAGATGAATCATTCCTTGCGCGCACAGAGATTCGAACACATAAGGCTACATACTGCCCTTTAATGCAGAATTTTCCACTGATTTCTGTAGAAAAAAAAAACAACTTGTAGTTTTTGATCATATAAGGGAATATGTCTTAACGTCGCTCTTATGAGGAAATTGTCTGACTTTTTGTTAGTGAAAAAATGACCCGAGTGTAAATTCTAGTGGATATCAAGTTGCCACCGGAGTTAACTACTCGAATCTCAGCGAGTTTTTTGCGCGTTTCTGACATGTTTGTCAAAGATTTTACTGCGATTTTAGTTCACCGCCACCGAAAGAGGTGGTGCGGTTGCGGCCGAAACGCTACACAATAGTACAAGGAGAACTTGGGGCCCTGTAAAGGTACGATTCTATGAAAACTCGTACCCGCCGCGACGTCAAGCGTTCCGATAATTGCCAATTTGTTTTTTCATGCCATATTTGTCCACATCCGTTCGGCTGAGGCCGGCTACATTGGGTGTTTTTTTCCTTTCTCATCCACGTTTTAATTTGTATCGACTGGGTGGCCTTAGCTGGTTCCCGCCCGCGTGTGCGGGATTTTTCTCGACCACTAAAGACCGGGACCTTACCTCAAGAATAACTAGTAAAAATACGAAAGACTCAGTTTTGCACCTGAAGCAAAATACGTGTCTATTCCGTCGCCGTTACGCGGAGTTCGAGTCTCCTTCTGATCTGTGTCTTCACCGGCAATAAGCGGGATTACAAGTTTGATCTTATCCTCATTCGCAAGCTTCTCAGACACACAGGTCAACGCTTAAAGTACCGGTTATAATTTACCTTTCTGTAGAGTTTCAGAATTCAGATTCGGAGGTTAATAATCGCAGACGATTCCAAATAGAGTGGCACCTCTTTGACAACTTTCTATCGATTTTTGTGTTGATCGATGGAATTGATATTTATAAAAAAACATACAGATTTGCGATGTCTACCGACAGTAGATCTTCAAAACTTCCTGACTGTTTCGCTTGGGTCCATCGCGTCCGTTTGAGCGTGCAAAGGCTACGAAACCGCGAAATCCTCATGGTTTCTACGCATGCTGGTGCGGAGCGGAGGTTAGAGATCGTGAGGGAGCGCATAACAGACCAAGGTAGTAGTATCGCGCGCGCCGCTCGCGCCATGAGTCGTGAGAATTACGACGTTTTACAGAGTATATATTGCTCCTCCCTTACCTAACCTTGATTTACCTTCTCTCCCATCGCTCCGCACACGCACGCCAAGGAAGAAAGTTAATTTCCCTTTGAGATTTAGTGTACAAACCATTTTGTAGCGTAGGCCGGTGTGTTCGAGAGGTGTGTCCCTTACTCATATAGCAACACCGGTCAAACCGACGGCGCTGAAGGCCTCTCCGAGCTGATCGCAGGAGCATGGCGGGTGGATGATCAAGGGCAGCGACTGAAGCTCTGGTCGGATCACGGCCCGACGTAAATTTATCGGTATCCCCTGTAAAAAAAACGTAATTCTCATCACTAATGGCGCAAGCGGCACACGCGATGTTGCTCCCTCCGTCTGCCATGCGCTCTCTCATTGTCTGTAACCTCCGCTCCTCACCAGGGATGAGCGGACTTCCGCGTTTCGCGTTACGAAACCCGCAGTTTCGCGCAATTTTGGCATTCCGCATTCCGAAAACCGCAGAAAACGCCGCGGAGTGAGAAAATATCGGGTCATATGTGACGTAAGAAAACACTAGATGATCTCTGAATTTTTCCGCGTTTCGCGTTCCGTAAACCGCATTTCCGCGCATTTTCAGGCGTTTCGCGCCCGATTGCCGAAACCCGAAAAAAATTTTTGTTCCGAAAACCGATTTCCGAAATTTCATATTTTTATTCCGCTAATCCCTGCTCCGCACCGGCAAGCGTAGAAACCATGAGAACTTCGACGAAGTTCGCGGGCAGCATGGAGCCAGCTACTTTTGACACGTCTGCAAACCTGCGACATATACGAAACACCCTTATTGAATTTCACTCAGGCCGGCGGTCAAAGGCAGTCTACACGCTCGCAAAAGTAGGTAGTTGAGATAACGACGTTAATTAACTCAGACGACCAATACTAAACGATTACGTCGTTGGAAGCTTCGTAAACGAGCCAAAGCTAACGTTTTGAAGCAATGAAATTGTATGAGTAGGCGGGGTTCCACAGACAAAGTGGGCGGGCTCCACGCCTAGCTGCTCGAAATTGCTCGAACAAGGTCATTTTGGCTCCTTTTGAGGCACAGTCCAAGCTCAAGAGTAAATTTGGTATTATACTACGGCCGCTGTGTGTAGCAACCCTGCCAAGAGCGAAATCTCAATTCGCCCAAATAAGCGAGAAAAATCACGGCAAAAGTCGACCCCGTCCCTATGGAAGAAAAATCGGTAACGCCCACCGACAAGTTTCCGGTCTCAATACTGAAGAAGAGCGCGATCGATTTTGTTCCAAATCTATGTTTTTCGATTTGTTTTCGGTCTGGCTTTATTTTGTGACCTGCTTCAAAACCTGAACTGCGAATAACGAGAAAAAACAGGCTCGAGACAACTCTTCCGCGAACTTCTCGCCGTTCGAATTCAGAACCTTTGAGGAGCCATATCTCCGTTCGTAGTGAGTGCTGAGCGATTCTGGAGACACTTTTGTGATCAGCGTGAAACTTTTCCCAAAATAGGCAGGAAAAAGAAACTTTGATTCTGAGGTTGGGTTCTGCCTTTAAACGTTAAGCACACGACCACGCGAGTGGAGTAGCATCGATAGTCCAATCATATTTGCGCTCGTGAACCTTCGCGAGCGAGTTGTCCGTTTCCAACCAAATTGAAATACAACCCGTTGTCATTTCATTTCCATCGATTTTTTCGGGTTTTTTTGTCAAATCTCCTTACTAGCAACTCCAATCTTTCGTTTCACACCTCAAAATCGATAGCATTTTTGAGCGTGCATGCTGCCTTTAACGCGTGCTTTCTCTTATCCTTTTAGAATGTCCTTCTTCCGATTCGATTGCTCCATGGTCCTCTATGTTGCAAACAAACGTAGAGTCGAAACCCATTCATTTTCTAGGAACAGCCAAACAATATCCTAATGCCGGGCCGATCCCGGAGCATTCGCAGTCGGACCGCGGGATGAGTGCAGTTCGGCCCGCTATGCGTCCGCGATCCGACCGATGTTAATGTCTGACAAGGGAACCACTTTTAGTTAGCCTGGCCATTCAGGATGAAATGTACTTCTGCTAGAACCGTTTTTGTCCCAAAATCCGATTATGATCTTCACAGCTGCCTAAAACCACTCTGAAAAAAGTTATGCGCGTTCTTCAAAGCCTGACGACGAAGTGAGGCCCACCCTTGAAATTTCTAGGACGTTTGGAAAAACAAATCTCGGATTCGGTTCAAAATTTATATGTAGGGAATCTAGGGTGTCAAAACACGAATCTGGAGCCCATTTGTCGAAACTCTGAAGTCTACTGTAGGATGCGGTAGGTACCATGCCTTTATGGGGCAAAACCTACCTTAGTAATTCAAAATCTTCAAATGGACATCAGATTCGTTTTCACCAACCCGAAAAAAAAACCCGCATACAAATTTTGAGCCAAATCTGAGACCTTGACCAAACTACCGTATAGCCACCGTAATCTACCGTCGTCTTTCAAATATCGATAAACGGACCTCAAATTCGTGTTCAGCACCGTGTTCAGCCCTCCAAATAACTCACAGAGAAACAATAAGAGCAATATCTAACGTAGCATTCCGGAAATCGCCAGAAGTCGCGATTTGCCAACAATTTTTTCCTCGATGGAAAGCTCTGAACGAATCAAGTCAAAAACCTCGGAAAATCAAAAAATAGGCCCCAACATTCGCGATCAGCGTCCGAAATAACCCCACTAGGAGGATTTTGAGTCAAATCTTGAAGATTTTTAACGCTTTCAGAGCCCTCTCATTGTTATTGGTATAAACAAACATTATACCGAAAATCCGTCCAAGTCCAAAACGCTGTCAGTCAGGGCAAAGTTTGGAAAATGTGCTTCAACCAAACTTTGAGTGGTTGTTTTGGGCTCTGAACACGATTATGAGGTCCGTTTCCGGATTTTACAAAGACTAATGCACGTTTTGGAAGGTGTAATACGTACGAAAACTGGCGAGAAACGCTTATTACTTATTTTCAGAGTGGGTTCAGGCAGCTGCGAAATTCGTTATCGGATTCTACGTCAACAACGATTCTAGGAAAGTATATGCCATCCGGATTGGTCAGGCTGGCTAAAAGAGGTTCCCTTGTAAGTACCTAGCCTACCAGCTGCGAAATCTTCTTATGAATCAGACCTTTGATTGCATAGCATTCTTTCCGATTCACTCTCTTTTTTTTCGGTCCACGAATAATTTTGTCGCTTCCCGTAAAGACGTGTTGAAGAGATTGCCTCATATTTCTGGTGTGTTTGTGTTGTTTTGGAGGCATGTTCAAACATGTTGCCACGTTCATCCACCGACTAAAAAAGTGAAAAGCTAGTAAGGGTGTCTCAAACCCTGATTCGCCTGCCTGTTGGGAAGCTCCCTCTTCATCAGCTCTTCATTTTGCAGTTTTGTTTGCTCTCATTTTGGGTCCATCACTATAGCACTATTTCGTCACATCTCTAACCACTCCCAAACAGTATTGAGCTGTATGTGCATTTCAGTCCTTTCAAATTTCAAAGTTCTTTGACGTTTCGTATTCGCTAAACGGAAATGCTTGGGAAACGACCGCTCTCCTGCGCCAGCCCACCGTTTATTTTTTTGTCGGGTACAGGTCAGATACGAGATAACACTCAGGCGACAAGTCAGGGATTAGGGGTATAATCTTACCAGGGGCCGGATTCGTCAAACGAATGTTGGGTTTGGGTTGACCGACGGTAAGTCTGACCGAGCGCCTAACCTACCCAACACCTCCAATCCTGATTCACCAAGCGCAAATCAGTGTGGGTTGCGCTGACCGAGGCTATTATGCGTCGGTGGTAATTCGAGTGCACACAACACACGATATCTAGCGCCAATTCCCAAAAAATTTATAGGAAACTCGACTATGAATAAATTTTCTTGGAAAAAGAGTGACACAACGGCAACTTTTCAGCAGAAAGGATGTATAGACGATAACTCGTCTACATGATAAATGTGTGTTTTGTTCTGTATATTTGTTCTTTGTAGTGAACAAGCTTTGTTGTAATCCGATGTTTTGAATAGGATAGTTCCCATGCGGATATGTTGTGAGATCCTTCGTGTTGTGAGATAAGATAGGAGAAATTCTTCGCTCAAAGGAGGTATAAAAGCCAAGGTATGATTGTATTGATATCCGTGTCTAGAATAAAGAGCTTAGTGCTACCGGACTTCAACAGCAGTAACTTCAAGTCGTATAGGATGTGCTTCTCTCATGTCTCAAATGATTCCTCATAGTTTCTGAGGTTTATTCATTAAAACATTGTTATTCTTCTAAAACAGTCCGAAAATTGCAGATAGTTGTCTTTTTTTTCGTTGGCTCCAGGATGCACATTTTTGCTAAACATTATGCGTGCATAAAGTTTATAGAACACACTCCACACATTTAAAAAAAATAGCAGAATATAATTCTTGACATAAAACAACGATGGGCGACTTTTTTCACAATTAAGTTCTCCTGTTTAAGTGACTTGCTCGTGTTGCTCAACAAAATATTGAGAAAGCGGATGAGAAGTATTCCAGAAAGCTAAAATATTTTTATGAAGCATACACTTCAGTGGTTGGTTTAGGACCATGATAAGCAGTGGGAAGGATGAGTGCAAGAAGACATTGTATTCAGCAAACCGTAAGTGGCTCACAGCATCAAATCTAGTGTGAGAACAAACACGGGTAGCCGATACAAATCGTAAAGGAAATGGGAAAGGGTCAAACAAGAGGATTGAAAGACTGGAAGAACTGTTAAGCTAGTTCATGCCGCAATTAGGAGTAACAGTCAGATAAAATATTAATTCCAAATGAAAACAATTTTAGTTGATATCGTATTTCCAAATAATTACAAAAATTAGTAGTTTCACTTGTTTCTTGGATTACATGAAATTTTTAATGCTGCTTATTCCTATCACTGACGATAAGACAGAACTTGAATCACCAGAAGGAGAAGCACTTAACACGAATGTCGAAGTGGCACTTGAGTGCAACTTCAGTTTCTAGAGGGTGACATAATGAACAGAAGACGGTGAGCTGAGTTTCGCTCCCCATTCGAAACCTAGCTAACGCACGAGATCGATCCACCCCCGCTTCTCTCAGGACGGCGAGCAATGCCATTGCGCTATTTCGTCGACTACCTTTTGTGCTATGTGAAATGCCATCTATGTAGGCGATCATGAGGCCAGTTGCATTGCCGAGTGGAAGAAATCGACTGTGTGCACAGGTTTCGCGAGCTAGGTCTACCGTGACCAGCAGAATCGCCGTCGAGTGTACAAATTGATTGCATTTTATCGTCTTTCAGGAATCGAAGGTGAACTTGAAAAGTATTAGAGCGTAGCGGGGGTGTCAGGAATTACTGAGCGCTCGCTTGCAATGATGAGTAGCATTAAATGAATTGTTTTTTATTCGCCATGGAGCAGTGACGTTGTTCCGAAAAAAAACTTTCAGGCATAGCATTATCAGCACCACTACTAATTTTACCATTACTACTAACATTGTATTGTTAATGCTACTCCTATAATAACATCAATAATAATAATAATAATAATAATAATAATAATAATAATAATAATAATAATAATAATAATAATAATAATAATAATAATAATAATAATAATAATAATAATAATAATAATAATAATAATAGTAATACCAATAATATCAATAATACATTATTATATTGATAACAGTAACAAAAATCAGTGAACACAATATTTTTATCATTATTAGTATGATTAATAGTATTATTATAGTCGATATTATTCTTATTTTTGCTAGCATTGTCGATATTGTTATTACTATTACCACTGATGTCAAAATAATCATTTTACTAATATCAGATTTATTGTTATTATTCTTCTTTAGATAGTTTTTATTAGGTGGCCAGTCGTCATATGCTTATGGCCACCACTAATGTTTGCGCTTTATAGAAACCTTTGAGAAGCAGTCCCTTCTCAGGCGTTCAAGGGATAGGGGCTCTCTACACGCACAGAGAAGGAAGAGTTGTCCGGTTTTTGCCGTTTCACACGTGACGCTACTCAATTCAAGCGGAGTGGTCCCGAGTGGAATTAAAGCAGCAGAAGGCAAGACAACTCCTTCCTCCGTGTATTGAAAGAGCCCCTATACCGGCTTTAAACATGTCGATTACACCGAATATTCACAAAAGTTGGGACAGGGGCTGTCTACACACCGAAGGAGGAGTTGTCCCGTTTTCGCAGTTTGAAACTTCACTCACCTCAACGCGAGCGAAGTGGTCCCGAGTGGGATTAGAGCCGCAAAAGGCGGGACAAATCCCCCCTCGCTGTGTAGAGAGCCCCTGTCCCCAAAACTTCACCGGTAGAGTAAACGCGGAACAGTTCGTCCGATCGATAATAGCTGCTTTTCTGCGGGCCACTTATGCAGTGCACATTCTCTATAGAGTTACGCATAGTCGGGCGGCAAAAATAACGCCGAAATGTTGAGTAATGGATGACAGGCGCGAGACTGTGTAGTTGCCCTCTACCAGTCACTGTGGCGGCGCGGCTTTTGTCTCCCGACTATGCATGGACCTTAGGTCTTCAGCATAGAGCAGAAACCCGTAAAAAGTTGCCGCTAGGACTTTGACACTTGCGAGAAGTCCTCGCACGCGCAAAATCAGAATTTGTCTGTTCCTTAACCACTGCTCACCTCAGGCTGGCCGCCGCGCCACCCCTTATTTAAAGGCAGCATACACGCTCGTAAACGTAATTGAGATAACTACGGAATTAGAATGGGATGGCACCGAACACGACGCCCACGCATTTTCAAGCGTCAAAAACAACCCACAATGACGGGGTGCGCCCGAAGAGGCACTCTGGTATTAGATGGGCCTGAGAGCGTATGGCGCGCGCACCCTCTCGTGGACGAGTCCCTTTTACATAGCGATGCGTTTTCTCTTAGATATTCCTGAAATTATTGGCTACCCTCATTTGATTTCGTCTCTACCAGATGATTAATAGTTCTCTTATTTGTTTCTCTTTTCCACGAAAAGGTGTCACGAGAAGGTGCGCGCGCCATGCGCTCCAGAGCACCGCCCACATCGGAGTGCCTCTTTTCCCTCCCCCACAATGACGCAATACGAGTCAGAAGTTGGCCCCGCCCCTGTATTTGGCCGCCCCTGTATTTGCGTCCTCCTCAAAAACGGGGGTGCTGGGCCATTATCACCGTCGGCGACGTTTGTGGGTGGTGGAATAGGTACAATAGGTAAACCACACCCACCGACGACGGCGGGAATGGTCCAGCGCCTCTGTTTTGGAGGAGGACGCAAATACAGGGGGCGGGCAGATACAGGGGCCGGGCCAACTTCTCACTCGTATAGCGTCATTGTGGGTTGTTGTTGACGCTTCAAAATGCGTGGGCGTCGTGTTCGGTGCCATCCCATTTTATTCCGTAGTTATCTCAATTACGCTTGCGCGCGTGTATGCTGCCTTTAATGATGCTTACCTCAGCTGTCGAAAAATTCGTTAGAATTATTGCTCTGATAGCCTCACTATATTCAAGCGACAGCTACGATGGAAGGAAATTTTTGAGGACAGAGGGAATTTAAAATTGAAACTGATTTATTTTTAGTCAAAGATAACATTCAACATTAACAGAGGTGTTCTGCAAAGACATGCTGCTGCTGATCTCCCATTCATCTTCGTGGCTTCGCAGACCTGAAACATGCTCCTCTCACATGACCAGTACGCTGTTTAGCGAACTATGTATGACTCTTTATCTTTTTGGTGCTATTCATACTCCTCAGTGTCAGCCCGTGACGCGCGAGCGTGACGTTGGAGTATGAGTATCCTGACGTCAAACCGGCACGTGCCGCCCGTTCCGCCATGGCGGCGACGGCCCTTAACAAGTTTTTCATCATTAGTAGTCCATCATCAATTTCATTCCGTTTCATGATAATTTATTTTAGAATTACACTGCGCTGCCATGATGGCGAACGCGTGTACAAAATTTGCTTGTTTGGATAAGTTGAGGCCCACTTTATTTGGCTCCGCCATAGCGTCGCCGCCGGAGCATTCGGTCTCCGCAAACAGCGTGATGCGCGCAGAAAGTATTCATGCTTCAGCGCCATGCCCGCGCATCACGCGCTGGTGTTGAGGAGTATGAATAGCGCCTTAGCAGCCAACTCAGGCCTTTTTTCATAGATTCTTCGACCACTAATTCATTTTGAATTCTTTGAAACTGTGCTCCTGAAGCTTTCGAGCGAGCGCGAATTTTGTGGCGCGATTCACCAAAGTCACGTGATGTGACATTCATCATTTGAAAACTCGAGAAAATTTTTCTGAAAAATATGATTTTTCTCGAAAATTCGAAAAGATTATTTGAAAAAAAAATTTTCAAATTGGTTTTCGAATATAGCCGAAAATTTGTAATTCAAAAAATCAGTTTTTCGAATATATTCGAGAGTCCGAAAATCGAAAAGTACCATTTCCGAGTTTATTCATATATTCGAAAACCCAGATATCGAAAAATACCATTTTCGAGTTTAATCGAAAATTTCGATTTTCGAATCATAATAATAAAGAATGGAAAGAAACACGCTTCAAAAATACGTAGTTATCAAAAGTGTGCGGATGAGCTGCGTTAGACGGAGGGTAATTATGAGGGAGTGAGGTGAGTGGAGAGGGCGCGGACGGCGAGAGCAGCTCAGCATGTGGCTTCTGGACTGTGCGGCGCTGTTCCGCTCAGTCATCCTCTCAGCTGATCGCTGGGACTTTTTAAAAAAAAAATTTCGCCTTTCTTTCTTATCTTTTTGTTTTATGTTGTTGCCTGTCGTTTCCGTCTTAGTCTTTTAATGTGTTTGTATTAGTTTCGCAGTTTTGCTGTAGGCAAAAGTGATTTTGAGTCCATTACTGCTCCAAAACATTATTGATTTAGCAACTGTTTTCATATTCGTGTGTTTAGAATTTTTAATTACAAAGTCAACTTTCTTAACAGAAATATATTGATTTCGCGATGAAGTTAAGGATTTCTTTTTTTTTGTCAAGGCTTGGAAACAATGTTGACTGTGGGATTGAAAACTCATAACGCAAGAATGTGGAAGTATTCGTTCAGTCAATAATTTTCAATCCCATAGTCAACACTTTTTTAAGCTGAAATTAATGATCGTACGATTAGCATGGCGTTTTCGGTTTTTTAAAGGTGAAATTAGCCTTGGGTATTTGTTTCATAATTTTTTCGGTTTCATGTTGAATTCACCTCAATACTTGGGTTTTTTCTCTCATTGAACAGAAAAAAATTGATGAAGCAGTCACCCGAAGCTAATTTATTCTTTGAAAAATCGAAAACTATGTTTGTTAATCGCGAAATCATTAATATCAGTTATCAGTTCGAAAAAATTGACTGGGTTTAAAATTTATAACACTAGAATATGAAAATAAAAAAATTTTACTGACGATCACGTGAAAAATTCATAAAATTTTTTCCGAGTTTGATTTTTTCAAATTAATACAAAAAAATACGGAAATCATCGTCGAAATTTAGAAAAAAAATCCCGTTTCACTTTGGATATTAAAACAATCGATGGAAAATGTGGTGTTAAAGACATTCTGTTCTAACATTCTGTTCACATTATCTTGCCTTGGAGAAATCTGAGAAGGAGGTTTCTCGCTCAGTCAGTAAAATCGGTCGAATCGCAGGCGAATGGCTGGTCGAACAACACCCATCTCGCGATTCGCCCGTCATCGCCAGTCAGGAGACGCCTTTCAGTCTGAGCGAAATGTCCGCCCATGCGGTAGGCGTGCGTGTCGAGAGACCGCCGCGAAGGTCTTTTTCTCACGAGCCTTGCCACAACTGCAAAACGTTAACTGGGAAATTATAAATAAATAAAATAAATAAATAATTCTGCCTCAAGAACAGAGGATGTCTGGGTAATCATTGCAACCTTTTTTTTAAATTTTTATTTGATTTATTCCTGAATTATTTTCCAAAGAGTTGAGCTTCTTTTGAAAGCCGTTTTTGGTTTACATAACTGGAGCCAACTCAGGCGACTCTCTACCCCGAGCCACTACGAACAATAACCGGAGCCGGCTGACCATTTGGCTCGTTCTCCCGATCTCCGGGCCACTACTGTTGCTGTCCGGGCGGAATGGTGGAGCACGGACAGCAGCAGCAGTAGCCTAGAAAGTAACAGAAGCCGACCAGCAGGCTGAGAGAATGAGCAGAAACCTGAGAAATGGTTATTACGAATCTATGAATGCAAGATTCTACTCTGGCATCAATCTTGAGAGCTTTCCCCTGGTTTGATTCCTAGAAACCATAGACAGCTCAAACCATTCTAGTATATATGGACGCAGAAAAAAAAACGATTGATTGGATTTTTCGATCTTCCCCGAAGAAGAAGAATGGGATAAACCTAGCATTCAAAAAAAAGCAAAATAAAATGTAAAAAATTCGAGAATGAGTTGCATATTCAATTCAAACCAAAATTTCAGATTCAGGAAAGATCCAATATTGGAATAGGTACATAATATTCGAAATTAATTGAGTTGCAATCAGGAATTCCATAGGCGATACTGTTTGTATAAATATTTTCAAAAATTTAAAATTCGAAAAAAAAGGATTTTCGCATTTATTCGAAAAATTGGGGTTTTTAACAGTTTTTCCAAAGTATAGTATCAACAATAACGACTCACGATTTTCAGTTCTGCTCTAGTCAACCAAAGTAAAACAACAATAACTAAAAAAACAAGACACGATTAACAAGAAAACACGCAATTTGGGAGCGCAACTAGTATGAGGCTAACCTTTCCACTGTGAAGGGAACGCCTGGTGCATATTGACGATGTTCGCTATATTTACAATACCGAGTGCTGAAAAAGAGGGTGTCTTTGCGTGTTAGGGAACAAAACGGCACAAAAAGTAGAAAATATCGAATGGGTAAGAGTTTAGTCATGAAGGCCTAAACAAGAAAGAACAATCAATGGAATAAGGAATCAAATACTCCAACGAAGGAGCATTTGATGAAGGAAATAATGCCAAAGACGAGATATACCCCAGAGGAAAACGGGTGTCCACGGCTGGCGCGTGAACTTTGCTCCAATCATCAGCCACTGGCTCTGAGGGCGACCAAAATCTACTCGGGAGTAGATTTTCGGAGATGGTGACCTCGCCGTCTCTCTCTCCTCTACGCCACACTATTTCTCCGTCCTCTCGCACAGAGAACGAGATGACGCTCTTGTGACCCTCATGTGAACGAGAAGACCACCCGGAAATGGCTGCGAAATGTCCTCATGAGGTCGACGTAATGTCGAGCTCTCGTGTAATTTTTCGATTTTCGAGCTTCTGGCACCCTAATTAACAATTCTACGAAAATGTGTCAAAAACTTTAGGTGCCTTTTAAGTGGCACCTTAAGCTCACCCCTACGTTCCGCTCTCGCCTGGTTTACTACCACCCCAGGTATTTAAAGGAAGGCTTAAATACTAGCAATCATCATTCCATTTAATAACACCCCATTTTTCCAGGTTCGCGGGGAGGTATTTCATCTACGGCGTTCATCACGAGGAAGCTGAGGCCTTCTGTAAAAGAATGTCCCGATTCGTAACAGGCAGGACCATGTAGGGCCTTATGTTTTTGATGAGAAACAATGTAAAGTGTAGATAGAATTTCCGCTTAGTTCTCGCATTTAATTATATAGAGCTGATTATGGCAGATATTTAATAGTAATAATAATAATATTAGATAATCTTACTCAAGTTTTTGGGGCTTGTTGAACTTGTCGTAGAGGGATAAGCGCTTGATGGAGCAATTCACAGGTCACTAAAGTTTTTAGCACTTTCAGGCCTTCGAAAACGACGATTTGTTCGAAACGTCAGGCCACTAATAAACCAGTTTCACCGTTTATCAAACCTGCACGGCAAAGAATCACAAAAGTACGTTCAACTCATGCCCAGGTTTCAAGACAGCCAAACATGGAATCTCATTATTATTATTATTATTATTATTATTATTATTATTATTATTATTATTATTATTATTATTATTCAATAATCTCCACGTTCGACTCTCGATAAACCTCGGCATCAGGATAATAGTTGATACTTTGATTGTAGCAGGCACGAGGTAGTATGGCTTTATTGGAAGACTAACGTTTCGGCGGTCGATGTCTCAGACTAGCCTTCTGATTTGGGGTACTGCCGTCTGATATCTCGGTACCCCGCCGTTTATCTACCGAATACCCTGATGTTCCACGGACTTTGAAAAGACTCCGAAGAGGGCGAGACCGCCGAAACGTTAGCCTTCCAATAAAGCCATACTACCTCGTGCCTGCTACAATCAAAGTATCAACTATTATTATTATTATTATTATTATTATTATTGATATTATTATAGGAGTAGCATTAACAATACAATGTTAGTAGTAATGGTAAAATTAGTTGTGGTGCTGATAATGCTATGCCTGAAAGTTTTTTTCGGATCAACGTCACCGCACCATGGCGATTAAAAAACAATTCATTTAATGCTACTCATCATTGCAAGCGAGCACTCAGTAATTCCTGACACCCCCGCTACGCTCTAATATTTTTCAAGTTCACCTTCGATTCCTGAAAGACGATAAAATGCAATCAATTTGTACACTCGACGGCGATTCTGCTGGTCACGGTAGACCTAGCTCGCGAAACCTGTGCACACAGTCGATTTCTTCCACTCGGCAATGCACTCAGACACTCGTGGCGTCCAACGGGTGGTTGACACGTCACCCTCGTGGCTTACCGGTCGCTGGGTGGTTTGACTGCAAGGGGCGGATCGACTGTCTGTCGACCGTGATGTGTCCGATCGACTGTCTGTCGACCGAGGTCCACAGACAGTCGACCACCCATCGGCCGGTAGCATGGGATGACGTCACTTCGTCGTTTTCTCACCTTTGTGCGCGTATTGACGTGCAAAACTTCTGACCCCCGGACCCGCTGCACCGCCAACTGTTCGGCGCCGAATTTTTCGTTTCGGCTGTCCTCCTGATTCTGAGGGATTAATTTCCCATTTCTTCCACGTCCCTTTTGAAATTTTTGAGTTTTCAATTCCTTTCTATATCCTGACTCGTTATTAAAATATGAAGCTTTTCTTTCATTTATTAATTCGGTGAAGAATTTCTCATTTTCGTTGATTTGTTGTTTGGAAGAAATTTTCGATCCTTTCCATGACCTTTTTGAATTTTTGGAGTTTCCGAATCCTGCCTTATACTGACTCGAATTCGAAACGGAAAGTTTTTTTTTAAATTTCTTGTTTCGGAGTCCGAAATTCAATTTTGGTTGATTTTTTGATGGAAAATTTCCGATTTTTTGCACATCCTCTTTAAATTTTGGAGTTTCCGATTCTTTCCATATCCCGACTCGATATCGGAACGGGAATTTTTTTTCATTTCTTGATTCGTCTTTCCAATCTTCACATTTTGGTTGATTTCTTGAGAGTAAAGGAAAATTTCCGATTCCTTCCGCGTCCTTTTGAAATTTTCAAGTTTTCGATTGCTTTCTATATCCTGACTCGCTATTAAAACATGGCGTTTTTTTCATTTCTTGATTCAGCGTTGAATTTCTCATTTTTGTTGATTTGTTGTTTTTCGAAAAATTTTCAGATGTCCGATTCTTCTTTATGATAATTTAAAGTTCGGAGTTTCCCATTCTTTCCTTATACTGACTCGAAATCGCAACGGAAAGTTCTTTCATTTCTTGATTCGTCTTCCCAATCATAACAGTTTGGTTGATTTCTTGTTCGTAAGAAGAATTTCCAATACCTTCCATATCCTTTTTGAGTTTCTGAGTTTCAGATTCTTTCCATATCCCGACTCGATATCGAAACAAGAACTTTTTTCGTTTCTTGATTTGGCGTCGAAATTCTAATTTTGATTGATTTCTGGATATGGAAATAAACTTTCCGGTTTCTTCCATGTCCTCTCTGATTGCTGGGATTTTCTATTTCTTTACCACATCCTGTCTCGATACGAAAGCAGAAAATTTTTCCTTTTTATTCGGCGTAGGATTCTTCTTTTGGTTGATTTCCTGAAGGAAAAATCGATTTTTTGTCTTTTTACTATTCTGGAGTTTTTGTTTTATTGCGTGGAAAATGAGTAGTTACATGGCTTTTGTTTCTGATTTTTCATTTTGCGTTGCATTCTCATTTTTCCTGGACACTTTTGATTACAAGTGAGACCCATTTGGAAAAACAACAGCAAATAAAATAAACTGATTGAAAATTCAGCAATCTTGGACTTCGACCAGAGCAAAAAATGGATTTCGGCAATTTGTCTTCGTGTTTTTTTCAATAATGGGTCCAAGGAGTTCAGCTATGACACGTTTTCAAGCAGACACCCTCTGCTTCAAAATGACCCCATTGGCGCAGTTCTTAACGGTCACATGGGGGAACGAGAAACATTTACCGAAGCCGGCTCAATGGCGAGCTCTACTGTGAAAAATCGCGGACCCTTTAGGCTTCCGCTCACCATTTCTTTCAAAAACCATTCTGCGCTCCAGAACTTCGTGCAGTACGAACGAGAGGTCTGGTGAAAAGAACAGACCACTCAAGAGGATTAGCGACGGGCATATGTGGGCTTGGCAAGGCTACAAATTTTGTCACGATATCTAAAGCGCACCCTGTAGTAGTAAGTGAATGAAGTGTATGTGAATTGTGGTGAGCGCGAAGCGCTCACCAGGATTTGGCTTTGATCTCTTCCCGCGCGGATGCCCTACAATGAGATCACCTATTCATACCGTCAACAGAGGTATGAGCTGTACACTATTCGACGCGCTGCAAGAAATTACATATGTGTGCAACTTCTCATCCCAACTGGTCCCCGCTTTCTGAAGTTATGACCTCTCAAAGTACGCAAAAACGTTCTCCACCACCGCCTCCGCCTCCGCCTCCGCCTCCGCCTCCGCCTCCGCCTCCGCCTCCGCCTCCGCCTCCGCCTCCGCCTCCGCCTCCGCCCCCGCCTCCGCCTCCCCCTCCGCCTCCCCCCCCGCCACCCCCTCCGCCTCCACCTCCGTCCGTCGAAAACCATTTTTTTGGAAGGCGTGGACCAAATCGCTCGAAAATTTGTGACAAGATGTAATAGACCACGGGAATGACGAAAATAATTGTCAGAACTCACCATAATGACTTCTGGGCCCTAACGGGCGTTTCTGAAACTCGGAAACCGGCCTCTCAAGATTAGTTTATAAAAATGACGGGTTTTTCGTTATCAGTCATTGTTTTCTTAGAGACTCCCATATAAATACCTTGCTCTCTAGGGTGGTGTACTCTAAACGTCCGGCTTGGAACAGGACGCTATGCGGAAGGGTTGTTTTTGAGCGTGGCGCGTGTTTGTACCATGCGCACCAAAGATAAGAAGTCGTCGGAGGCTGTGCTGAAGTGTCGGTTGACTAGGCCAGCCCGCAGTAGAGAGTATGCAGGACGTCGTGGAACTACAGCAACCCTCATTAGGGGTGTGCAGGGCGCCGTAGAATGTGTGCAGGACCTCAGTAGGAGTGTCCAGGACCTTAGTAGGAGTGTGCAGGACATCATGGGACCTGTGCAGGACCCCAGTAGGGGTGTGCAGGACGTCGTAGAATGTGTGCAGGACCCCAGTAGGGGTGTGCAGGACCTCAGTAGGAGTGTGCAGGACATTTTGGGACCTGTGCAGGACCCCAGTAAGGGTGTGCAGGACGTCGTAGAATGTGTGCAGGACATTTTGGGACCTGTGCAGGACCCCAGTAAGGGTGTGCAGGGCGTCGTAGAATGTGTGCAGGACCTCAGTGGGAGTGTGCAGGACCTTAGTAGGAGTGTGCAGGACATCATGGGACCTGTGCAGGACCCCAGTAGGGGTGTGCAGGACCTCAGTAGGAGTGTGCAGGACATCATGGGACCTGTGCAGGACCCCAGTAGGAGTGTGCAGGACGTCGTAGAATGTGTGCAGGACCTCAGTAGGAGTGTGCAGGACCTTAGTAGGAGTGTGTAGGACATCATGGGACCTGTGCAGGACCCCAGTAGGGGTGTGCAGGACCTCAGTAGGAGTGTGCAGGACATTTTGGGACCTGTGCAGGACCCCAGTAAGGGTGTGCAGGACCTCAGTAGGAGTGTGCATGACATTATGGGACCTGTACAGGACCTCAGTAGGAGTGCGCAGGATATCATGGTACGTGTGCAGGACCCCAGTAGGGGTGTGCAGGACGTCGTAGAATGTGTGCAGGACCTCAGTGGGAGTGTGCAGGACCTTAGTAGGAGTGTGCAGGACATCATGGGACCTGTGCAGGACCCCAGTAGGGGTGTGCAGGACCTCAGTAGGAGTGTGCATGACATTATGGGACCTGTACAGGACCTCAGTAGGAGTGCGCAGGGTATCCTGATACGCGTGCAGGACGCCAGTAGGGGTGTGCAGGACGTCGTAGAATGTGTGCAGGACCTCAGTAGGAGTGTGCAGGACCTTAGTAGGAGTGTGCAGGCCATCATGGGACCTGTGCAGGACCCCAGTAGGAGTGTGCAGGACATCATGGAACCTGTGTAGGACCCCAGTAGGGGTGTGCAGGACATCGTAGAATGTGTGCAGAACATCAGTAGGAGTGTGCAGGACATCATGGGACCTGTGCAGGACCCCAGTAGGGGTGTGCAGGACGTCGTAGAATGTGTGCAGGACCTTAGTAGGAGTGTGCAGGACATCATGAAACATGTGCAAGACCCCTGTAAGGATGAGCAGGACTTCATGGAATGTGTGCAGGACATCAGTAGGAGTGTGCAGGACATCATGAAGCGTGTGCAGGACCCCAGTAGGGTTGAGCAGGACGTCATGGAATGTGTGTAGGACCTTAGTAAAATTACACAGGACATCATAGAACGTGTGCAGGACCCCAATAGGGGTGTGCAGGACATCATGGAATGTGTGCAAGACCCCTGTAAGGATGATCAGAACTTCGTGGAATGTGTGCAGGACATCAGTAGGAGTGTGCAGGACATCATGAAGCGTGTGCAGGACCCCAATAGGGGTGTGCAGGACATCATGGAATGTGTGCAGGACCTTAGTAGGAGTGTGCAGGACATCATGAAACATGTGCAAGACCCCTGTAAGGATGAGCAGGACTTCATGGAATGTGTGCAGGACATCAGTAGGAGTGTGCAGGACATCATGAAGCGTGTGCAGGACCCCAGTAGGGTTGAGCAGGACGTCATGGAATGTGTGTAGGACCTTAGTAAAATTACACAGGACATCATAGAACGTGTGCAGGACCCCAATAGGAGTGTGCAGGACATCATGAAACGTGTGCAAGACCCCTGTAAGGATGATCAGAACTTCGTGGAATGTGTGCAGGACATCAGTAGGAGTGTGCAGGACATCATGAAGCGTGTGCAGGACCCCAATAGGGGTGTGCAGGACATCATGGAATGTGTGCAGGACCTTAGTAGGAGTGTGCAGGACATCATGAAACGTGTGCAAGACACCTGTAAGGATGATCAGAACTTCGTGGAATGTGTGCAGGACATCAGTAGGAGTGTGCAGGACATCATGAAACGTGTGCAAGACCCCTGTAAGGATGAGCAGGACTTCATGGAATGTGTGCTGGATCTCAGTAGGGGTGTGCAGGACGCCGTAGAATGTGTGCAGGACCTCAGTAGGAGTGTGCAGGACCATAGTAGGAAGGTGCAGGACATCATGGGACCTGTGCAGGACCCCAGTAGGGGTGTGCAGGACGTCGTAGAATGTGTGCAGGATCTCAGTAGGAGTGTGCAGGACCTTAGTAGGAGTGTGCAGGACATCATGGGACCTGTGCAGGACCCCAGTAGAAGTGTGCAGGACCTCAGTAGGAGTGTGCAGGACATTTTGGGACCTGTGCAGGACCCCAGTAAGGGTGTGCAGGACGTCGTAGAATGTGTGCAGGACCTCAGTGGGAGTGTGCAGGACCTTAGTAGGAGTGTGCAGGACATCATGGGACCTGTGCAGGACCCCAGTAGGGGTGTGCAGGACCTCAGTAGGAGTGTGCATGACATTATGGGACCTGTACAGGACCTCAGTAGGAGTGCGCAGTATATCATGGAACGTGTGCAGGACCCCAGTAGGGGTGTGTGCAGGACGTCGTAGAATGTGTGCAGGACCTCAGTAGGAGGTGTGCAGGACCTTAGTAGGGAGTGTGCAGGACATCATGGAATGCGTGCAGGACCTTAGTAGGAGTGTGCAGGACATCATGAAACCTGTGTAGGACCCCAGTAGGGGTGTGCAGGACATCGTAGAATGTGTGCAGAACATCAGTAGGAGTGTGCAGGACATCATGGGACCTGTGCAGGACCCCAGTAGGGGTGTGCAGGACGTCGTAGAATGTGTGCAGGACCTTAGTAGGAGTGTGCAGGACATCATGAAACATGTGCAAGACCCTTGTAAGGATGAGCAGGACTTCATGGAATGTGTGCAGGACATCAGTAGGAGTGTGCAGGACATCATGAAGCGTGTGCAGGACCCCAGTAGGGTTGAGCAGGACGTCATGGAATGTGTGTAGGACCTTAGTAAAATTACACAGGACATCATGGAACGTGTGCAGGACCCCAATAGGGGTGTGCAGGACATCATGGAATGTGTGCAGGACCTTAGTAGGAGTGTGCAGGACATCATGAAACGTGTGCAAGACCCTGTAAGGATGATCAGAACTTCGTGGAATGTGTGCAGGACATCAGTAGGAGTGTGCAGGACATCATGAAGCGTGTGCAGGACCCCAATAGGGTGTGCAGGACATCATGGAATGTGTGCAGGACCTTAGTAGAGTGTGCAGGACATCATGAAACGTGTGCAAGACCCCTGTAAGGATGATCAGAACTTCGTGGAATGTGTGCAGGACATCAGTAGGAGTGTGCAGGACATCATGAAACGTGTGCAAGACCCTGTAAGGATGAGCAGGACTTCATGGAATGTGTGCTGGATCTCAGTAGGGGTGTGCAGGACGCCGTAGAATGTGTGCAGGACCTCAGTAGGAGTGTGCAGGACCTTAGTAGGAGTGTGCAGGACATCATGGGACCTGTGCAGGACCCCAGTAAGGGTGTGCAGGACGTCGTAGAATGTGTGCAGGACCTCAGTAGGAGTGTGCAGGACCTTAGTAGGAGTGTGCAGGACATCATGGGACCTGTGCAGGACCCCAGTAGGGGTGTGCAGGACCTCAGTAGGAGTGTGCAGGACATTTTGGGACCTGTGCAGGACCCCAGTAAGGGTGTGCAGGACGTCGTAGAATGTGTGCAGGACCTCAGTGGGAGTGTGCAGGACCTTAGTAGGAGTGTGCAGGACATCATGGGACCTGTGCAGGACCCCAGTAGGGGTGTGCAGGACCTCAGTAGGAGTGTGCATGACATTATGGGACCTGTACAGGACCTCAGTAGGAGTGGGCAGGATATCATGGAACGTGTGCAGGACCCCAGTAGGGGTGTGCAGGACGTCGTAGAATGTGTGCAGGACCTCAGTAGGAGTGTGCAGGACCTTAGTAGGAGTGTGCAGGACATCATGGGACCTGTGCAGGACCCCAGTAGAAGTGTGCAGGACATCATGGAACCTGTGTAGGACCCCAGTAGGGGTGTGCAGGACATCGTAGAATGTGTGCAGAACATCAGTAGGAGTGTGCAGGACATCATGGGACCTGTGCAGGACCCCAGTAGGGTGTGCAGGACGTCGTAGAATGTGTGCAGGACCTTAGTAGGAGTGTGCAGGACATCATGAAACATGTGCAAGACCCCTGTAAGGATGAGCAGGACTTCATGGGACCTGTGCAGGACCCCAGTAGAAGTGTGCAGGACATCATGGAACCTGTGTAGGACCCCAGTAGGTGTGCAGGACATCGTAGAATGTGTGCAGAACATCAGTAGGAGTGTGCAGGACATCATGGGACCTGTGCAGGACCCCAGTAGGGTGTGCAGGACGTCGTAGAATGTGTGCAGGACCTTAGTAGGAGTGTGCAGGACATCATGAAACATGTGCAAGACCCCTGTAAAGGATGATCAGAACTTCGTGGAATGTGTGCAGGACATCAGTAGGAGTGTGCAGGACATCATGAAGCGTGTGCAGGACCCCAATAGGGTGTGCAGGACATCATGGAATGTGTGCAGGACCTTAGTAGGAGTGTGCAGGACATCATGAAACGTGTGCAAGACCCCTGTAAGGATGATCAGAACTTCGTGGAATGTGTGCAGGACATCAGTAGGAGTGTGCAGGACATCATGAAACGTGTGCAAGACCCCTGTAAGGATGAGCAGGACTTCATGGAATGTGTGCTGGATCTCAGTAGGGGTGTGCAGGACCTCAGTTCAATGTTCAGGACACCGTATGCAAGCCAGGCCTCCGAATCTACAAGAACGATAGTTAAGTCCGCCAGAACAGGGCTACCGTAATCTCACTCGAGTTGGCTCTAAAATTTTCTAAGTTCTGACTCCGATTTCGCTTCATCTTCCCTACAGGTGGTGATGTTTCCGTGCTTTTTAGTCCAGGCAGATCCTCAACTGCTGACCCCTAGAGAAGGACGGTGTGTGAATCAAGACACACCGCTCTTCACTTCTTTTATACTTTATCATTGATCGATTGGGTATCATCAAATTTGTTTACGAGAGCCGAATAACATCATTCCTGAGATTACGGTAGTCCTCTTCTGGCGCACTTAACTATCGCTCGCGCTGGAAATCAATTTCCATTTTTCAGGCTCAATTTCATGATTGAGCCCGGTAGACCACACTGGTAAACTTTGGCGAGTCAAAAACGTTGGACGATGAGGTTAATATCCGCCACCAATTCTCACCAGTCATCTAGCCCTTTTTCCTAGAATGTTGGTGCGACAGTAAGATAACAGGAAAAATTGGTTACGGCACGAACTCCACATGCAGAAAAACTCCGAAAATGATTTTGGCGCGAAATTCAAATTCGTATTTACAATGTGTTCCGATTGACTTTTCTTTACAAATGAAGGTTTTTCATGGGCCCCTTCAACATTTTCTTTCACTAGAGGGGCCAAGCTACGCAAAAACTCATAGAAATGATGGAAAACTCTGATAAAAGAGGCCTGATACTGCGCTATCAATCATTGTTTTTATCAGAGCTCTACGGAAATACTTCGACTGGTAGCCTCACCAATGGGCCGTTCATTTCATTTCTGTCTTGAGTGGTGCGTGCCCCCCCCCCCGTCTAGAAGAGTGCCTAGAACCTGTACAATTGGGTCATTTTGAAACTCATTTCTTCATTTTTCGACTTTTAAATTCAAAAAGTATATGCCTTGCATCTATTTGTAGGAAGCCGCGTTGCAACAATTATCTTGCAGTCTTAGCAGCGGAGCGGTTGTTTCTTCATTTCTGCCACTATGTTTTCGAAAAAAAAACGACTTCTGGAGCTCGACGATATTGTAGAAGGGAAACCCTTGTAAAAAGTTGTGAAATTTCTGAAAGTTAGGCTCCGCAAAAAAGGTCAAGGATTTGGCATTGCTCCTAAATGTTGTGAAATTGTTTTATTGGATTTGGCTCTCAACTTGATTTTTCAAATGTAGCGAAATTGTCGAATTGATTTGGCTGTGATGATACTATATGCAGATAACATAATCATTAAATGTAGTGAAATTGTTGCAAACGGATTTGGCAGGAGCTCTATCAATTATCACAGTCAAATCACGCGTCAGAAGGGGTTTTCCTTGGAGCGCATATTGAATCGAATGAGAACAGGAATAAACCTAGCAGCAAAAACGTTTCTATACAATGCGAACCGTGAAAGCGTTGAGGACACGAAGACATAGAGTCAGTAGCGAGTAAATTGCGTTAGATTTCGTTTTCATGATTTTTATCTCATCGGTGGGGGAAGGTCTGGTACCTTATTGTTAGTGGGAGCTACACTGAAAAGGCAGAATAGCATTCGGAAACCTTAATTCTAGCCCATAAGGCCACGTTTCGTTCAGCATTGTTGACTGAGGATTATTATTTTTTTCTTTTTGTCTTCATTCGCTCGCCAGAGGACCTTCTGACGCGTGATTTGACTGTGATAATTGATAGAGCTCCTGCCAAATCCGTTTGCAACAATTTCACTACATTTAATGATTATGTTATCTGCATATAGTATCATCACAGCCAAATCAATTCGACAATTTCGCTACATTTGAAAAATCAAGTTGAGAGCCAAATCCAATAAAACAATTTCACAACATTTAGGAGCAATGCCAAATCCTTGACCTTTTTTGCGGAGCCTAACTTTCAGAAATAAAGGGGTGTAATTGCTTTTCCCTTTCTTTGTTTGATTGTTTTTCATTCATATTTTTCTCGTTAGTGGTCACAGTATATGACAGTCAACTCGTAACATCAAATAATCAGAAGAAATATTCAAAAATTTGAAAAATCATTTTGAAAATTTGAAAACTTTGCTCTTTGAGTATATTCGAAAAAGCGAGGTTCGAGAATTTAGGCCGTTTTGATCAAGTACACTTGATCTGCCACAAGTTTCCGGGATATTTAGATGATCAACGAATTCATGAGTCTCCGGCCATTTTTTCACGTTTGGCAATTGTGTATTCTCCGCTTGCCCCAGTCTTTCATATCATTACCATGGAAGTGGTGCGCTTATTGAAGCTAAATCATGAATTCCAAGAGTGGTATGTACTTTACAGAAAACAGTCGCTACGCGTCTATGATTGGTTTCTATGGTGTGTACAAAAATCAGGCACTGGGCGACCAACAGGACAAGCTAGTCTACTAGACATCGCTGCTGAAAAGAGCAATTGGGTGAGCCTTGTAAGCCAAATGCATTTCATTCAGTCTAGACTGACATTGCAATAATTTCTGAAATTTGCAGGAAAGACGTTTTCGGATACAGTTTCGAAGACGACTACGCTTCTCTGATGGCTTCATACGAACGCTCTTCTAAGATCTCGTCTTCCTCGAGGCTTGTATATTTTCACTCACGAAATATATCTCGAAAGCGGCGTTTTTCCTTCGAAATTTCTCCCGGTTGAGAAGCTTTGAACGAAATTAGCCGAAAATTTTGGAAAATCGACTAATAAACCACAGATTCGAGATCAACGCCCCAAAAAAACCCTTGGGAGAATTTTAAGTAAAATCTGGAACATTTTCTAAAACGCTTCCAGAGCCCTCTAATCGGTATAAATATTCGCCCAACCGGAAGTCCTAAACGCTGCAAACCTGGACAAAGTATGGAAAATGCGCCTTCACCTAAATTTTGCTCAGGGGGGTAGCTTTGGACGCTGAACACATTTATGAGGCCCGTTTCCAAACTTTCGAAAGAATAATTTCCTTTTTGGAATGTACAAAAAGCACAAAAACGACCTTTTTAGGCTTATAACTTCTTGGAACCGGCAGCTCGGGCGGAATACTGCGCAGTTTTACTATTGACCCACTAGAGATACTAACGATACTAGTCGTTTTGGCAGATGTGTTTACCACTCTAAACACTTCCCTTGTTAGCAAATTTTAAAATGTGTGCTGCGTGTGGGTGTTGGGTGGTGTGGGTGTGGGTGTGGAGGTATGTGGGTGTGGGTGGTGTGGGTGTGGGTGTGGGTGGTGTGGGTGTGGGTGGTGTGGGTATGGTGTGGGTGGTGTGAGGTGTGGGTGTGGGTGTGGGTGTGGGTGGTGTGGGTGTGGGTGGGTGTGGGTGTGGAGTGGTGTGTGGTGGGTGGTGTGGAGTGTGGGTGGTGTGGGTGGTGTGGTGTGGGTGTGGGTGGTGTGGGTGTGGGTGTGAGTGGGTGAGGTGTGGGTGTGGGTGGTGTGGGTGTGGGTGGTGTGGGTGTGGGTGGTGTGGGTGTGGTGGTGTGGGTGGGTGTGGGTGTGGGTGGGTGTGGGTGTGGGTGGTGTGGGTGTGGGTGTGTGGGTGGTGGTGGGTGTGGGTGGTGTGTGGGTGTGTGGGTGTGGTGTGGTGTGGGTGTGGAGTGTGGGTGTGGGTGGTGTGGTGTGTGGGTGTGGGTGTGGGTATGGAGGTGTGGGTGTGGGTGGTGTGGGTGTGGTGGTGTGGGTGGTGTGGGTGTGGGTGGTGTGGGTGGGTGTGGGTGTGGGTGGTGTGGGTGGGTGTGGGTGGTGTGGTGGTGTGGGTGTGGGTGTGGTGGTGTGGGTGGAGGTGTGGGTGTGGGTGGTGTGGGTGTGGGTGGTGTGGGTGTGTGTGGGTGTGGGTGGTGTGGAGGTGGTGGGGTGTGGGTGGTGTGGGTGTGGCATGTGGCAGTGTGGGTGTGGGGTGGTGTGGGTGTGGGTGGGTGTGGGTGGTGTGGGAGTGAGTGTGGGTGGTGTGGGTGTGGGTGTGGGTGGTGTGGGTGTGGGTGGTGTGGGCGTGGGTGGTGTGGGTGTGGGTGGTTTGGGTGTGGATGGTGTGGGTGGTGGGTGGTGGGTGGGGTGGGTGTGGGTGATATGGGTGTGGGTGCGATTGTCAAGATATCATTATGATCAGCGGAATTTTCCCCAAGATGAGCAGAAAAACGAAAAATCGATGTCGGGGTTAGAGTGTGCCTCAAGGTCCAATCAATAGATATTTGCATATATGTGAATAAACATGTAGCATTTCTAATGAAGTAAGTCAGTCGATCAAAAAATAACCTGGAAAAAGTTTTCGAAGTTTTTGGCTTATTTCATTATAGCACCACAAATGGACTGAACTGAGGCTTTGATAAAGCAGTAACATATTTTTTCCGGTACACTGTGCACGTTAGGTCTTACTTCTTGTTATTTCGTTTTTTGGAAACTATTCGGTAATATCGTTCATCATCCGTCATAATGTTGTCTTGTTATCTCATATTTGGGTATGATGATTGGGATAAAAATTTCGTTACTGTACGTGTTTTACCAGCATTTGAAAGATTTTCGCCGCAACGCGGCGGATTTGAAGAGCCAGCGGCATTCATCTTCGAGGTCTACAGGTGTCCAACTGCCGGTCGACAGGAATCCATCTACCGGTGGACAAGCATCTAAGAAACGGTTGATGGGTGTCCAATAAACGGTCGACAGGTATCCAACTACCAGTGAACAGGTATCCATCTACCGGTCGACAAGTATGCCATAAACGGTCGACAGGTATCTAACTACCGGTCGACAGGCATCCAACTACCGGTCGACAGGTATCCAACTAACGGTCGACTAGAGTCCAACTACCGGTCGTCGGGTGGTCGACGGACAACTCTAGGGGAGTGATGGACAACTCGAGGGGGGTGACAGGCAACTCTAGGGGAGCAGTCCCGCCCCTTTTTAGCGGTCGTGGGGAAGCACGCTGTGAGGTGATTGCTTGTCGACCACCCGTTGGACGCCACGAGTGTCTGAGCAACTGGCCTCTTGATCGCCTACATAGATGGCATTTCACATAGCACAAAAGGTAGTCGACGAAATAGCGCAATGGCATTGCTCCCCGTCCTGAGAGAAGCGGGGAGTGGATCGATCTCGTGCGTTAGCTAGGTTTTGAATGGGGAGCGAGACTCAGCTCACCGTCTTCTGTTCATTATGTCACCCTCTGGAAACTGAAGTTGCACTCAAGTGCCACTTCGACATTCATGTTAAGTGACGATTTCAAGAGGTTTACTACCACCCCTGGAAAAATGGGGTGTTATTAAATGGAATGATGATTGCTAGTATTTAAGCTTTCCTTTAAATACCTGGGGTGGTAGTAAACCAGGCGAGAGCGGGACGTAGGGGTGAGCTTAAGGTGCCACTTAAGTGGCACCTAAAGTTTTCGACACATTTTCGTAGAATTGTTAATTAGGGTGCCAGAAGCTCGAAAATCGAAAAATTACACGAGAGCTCGACATTACGTCGACCTCATGAGGACATTTCGCAGCCATTTCCGGGTGGTCTTCTCGTTCACATGAGGGTCACAAGAGCGTCATCTCGTTCTCTGTGCGTGTCTTGTTTTTTTTAGTTATTGTTGTTTTACTTTGGTTGACTAGAGCAGAACTGAAAATCGTGAACCGTTATTGTTGATACTATACTTTGGAAAAACTGTTAAAAACCCCAATTTTTCGAATAAATGCGAAAATCCTTTTTTTTTCGAATTTTAATTTTTTAAAAATATTCGAAAATCAAAATTTTCGATTAAACCCGAAAATGGTATTTTTCGATATCTGGATTTTCGAATATATGAATAAACTCGGAAATGGTACTTTTCGATTTTCGGACTCTCGAATATATTCGAAAAACTGATTTTTCGAATTACAAATTTTCGACTATATTCGAGAACCAATTTGAAAATTTTTCTTTGAAATAATCTTTTCGAATTTTCGAGAAAAAATCATATTTTTCAGAAAAATTTTCTCGAGTTTTCAAATGATGAATGTCACATCACGTGACTTTGGTGAATCGCGCCACAAAATTCGCGCTCGCTCGAAAGCTTCAGGAGCACAGTTTCAAAGAATTCAAAATGAATTAGTGGTCGAAGAATCTATGAAAAAGGCCTTAGTTGGCTGCTAAGGCGCTATTCATACTCCTCAACACCAGCGCGTGATGCGCGGGCATGGCGCTGAAGCATGAATACTTTCTGCGCGCATCACGCTGTTTGCGGAGACCGAATGCTCCGGCGGCGACGCTATGGCGGAGCCAAATAAAGTGGGCCTCAACTTATCCAAACAAGCAAATTTTGTACACGCGTTCGCCATCATGGCAGCGCAGTGTAATTCTAAAATAAATTATCATGAAACGGAGTGAAATTGATGATGGACTACTAATGATGAAAAAGTTGTTAAGGGCCGTCGCCGCCATGGCGGAACGGGCGGCACGTGCCGGTTTGACGTCAGGATACTCATACTCCAACGCCACGCTCGCGCGTCACGGGCTGACACTGAGGAGTATGAATAGCACCTAAAAGATAAAGAGTCATACATAGTTCGCTAAACAGCGTACTGGTCATGTGAGAGGAGCATGTTTCAGGTCTGCGAAGACACGAAGATCAATGGGAGATCAGCAGCAGCATGTCTTTGCAGAACACCTCTGTTAATGTTGAATGTTATCTTTTACTAAAAATAAATCAGTTTCAATTTTAAATTCCCTCTGTCCTCAAAAATTTCCTTCCATCGTAGCTGTCGCTTGAATATAGTGAGGCTATCAGAGCAATAATTCTAACGAATTTTTCGACAGCTGAGGTAAGCATCATTAAAGGCAGCATACACGCTCGTAAGCGTAATTGAGATAACTACGGAATAAAATGGGATGGCACCGAACACGACGCCCACGCATTTTGAAGCGTCAACAACAACCCACAATGACGCTATACGAGTGAGAAGTTGGCCCGGCCCCTGTATCTGCCCGCCCCCTGTATTTGCGTCCTCCTCCAAAACAGGGGCGCTGGACCATTCCCGCCGTCGTCGGTGGGTGTGGTTTACCTATTGTACCTATTCCACCACCCACAAACGTCGCCGACGGTGATAATGGCCCAGCACCCCCGTTTTTGAGGAGGACGCAAATACAGGAGCGGCCAGATACAGGGGCGGGGCCAACTTCTCACTCGTATAGCGTCATTGTGGGTTGTTGCTGACGCTTCAAAAATGCGTGGGCGTCGTGTTCGGTGCCATTCCATTCTAGTTCCGTAGTTATCTCAATTACGCTTACGAGCGTGTATGCTGCCTTTAAATAAGGGGCAGCGCGGCGGCCAGCCTGAGGTGAGCAGTGGTTAAGGAACAGACAAATTCTGATTTTGCGGGTGCGAGGATTTCTCGCAAGTGTCAAAGTCCTAGCGGCAACTTTTTACGGGTTTCTGCTCTATGCTAAAGACCTAAGGTCCATGCATAGTCGGGAGACAAAAGCCGCGCCGCCACGGTGACTGGTAGAGGGCAACTACACAGTCTCGCGCCTGTCATCCATTACTCAACATTTCGGCGTTATTTTTGCCGCCCGACTATGCGTAACTCTATAGAGAATGTGCACTGCATAAGTGGCCCGCAGAAAAGCAGCCATTATCGATCGGACGAACTGTTCCGCGTTTACTCTACCGGTGAAGTTTTGGGGACAGGGGCTCTCTACACAGCGAGGGGGGATTTGTCCCGCCTTTGCGGCTCTAATCCCACTCGGGACCACTTCGCTCGCGTTGAGGTGAGTGAAGTTTCAAACTGCGAAAACGGGACAACTCCTCCTTCGGTGTGTAGACAGCCCCTGTCCCAACTTTTGTGAATATTCGGTGTAATCGAAAGCCGATATAGGGGCTCTTTCAATACACGGAGGAAGGAGTTGTCTTGCCTTCTGCTGCTTTAATTCCACTCGGGACCACTCCGCTTGAATTGAGTAGCGTCACGTGTGAAACGGCAAAAACCGGACAACTCTTCCTTCTCTGTGCGTGTAGAGAGCCCCTATCCCTTGAACGCCTGAGAAGGGACTGCTTCTCAAAGGTTTTTATAAAGCGCAAACATTAGTGGTGGCCATAAGCATATGACGACTGGCCACCTAATAAAAAACCATCTAGGAGAAGAATAATAATAATAAATCTGATATTAGTAAAATGATTATTTTGACATCAGTGGTAATAGTAATAATAATATCGACAATGCTAGCAAAAATAAGAATAATATCGACTATAATAATACTATTAATCATACTAATAATGATAAAAATATTGTGTTTACTGATTTTTGTTACTGTTATCAATATAATAATGTATTATTAATTATATTGTTATTATTATTATTATTATTATTATTATTATTATTATTATTATTATTATTATTATTATTATTATTATTATTATTATTATTATTATTATTATTATTATTATTATTATTATTATTATTATTATTATTATTATTATTATTATTCAATAATCACCACGTTCGACTCTCGATAAACCTCGGCATCAGGATAATAGTTGTTACTTTGATTGTAGCAGGCACGAGGGAGTATGGCTTTATTGGAAGACTAACGTTTCGGCAGTTCGCCCTCTTCGGAGTCTTTCAAAGTCAAGTGGAACATCAGGGTATTCGGTAGATAAACGGTGGGGTACCGAGATATCAGACGGCAGTACCCCAAATCAGAAGGCTAGTCTGAGACATCAGACTAGCCTTCTGATTTGGGGTACTGCCGTCTGATATCTCGGTACCCCGCCGTTTATCTACCGAATACCCTGATGTTCCACGGACTTTGAAAAGACTCCGAAGAGGGCGAGACCGCCGAAACGTTAGTCTTCCAATAAAGCCATACTACCTCGTGCCTGCTACAATCAAAGTATCAACTATTATTATTATTATTATTATTATTATTATTGATATTATTATAGGAGTAGCATTAACAATACAATGTTAGTAGTAATGGTAAAATTAGTTGTGGTGCTGATAATGCTATGCCTGAAAGTTTTTTTCGGATCAACGTCACCGCACCATGGCGATTAAAAAACAATTCATTTAATGCTACTCATCATTGCAAGCGAGCACTCAGTAATTCCTGACACCCCCGCTACGCTCTAATATTTTTCAAGTTCACCTTCGATTCCTGAAAGACGATAAAATGCAATCAATTTGTACACTCGACGGCGATTCTGCTGGTCACGGTAGACCTAGTTCGCGAAACCTGTGCACACAGTCGATTTCTTCCACTCGGCAATGCAACTGGCCTCTTGATCGCCTACATAGATGGCATTTCACATAGCACAAAAGGTAGTCGACGAAATAGCGCAATGGCATTGCTCCCCGTCCTGAGAGAAGCGGGGAGTGGATCGATCTCGTGCGTTAGCTAGGTTTTGAATGGGGAGCGAGACTCAGCTCACCGTCTTCTGTTCATTATGTCACCCTCTTGAAACTGAAGTTGCACTCAAGTGCCACTTCGACATTCATGTTAAGTGACGATTTCAAGAGGTTTACTACCACCCCTGGCCATCTCTTCACTGATGTTATGCCTTCTTTGTGCGTCCTTCCTTCTTAGCGGCTTTTCTTCGTGCGGCAGCTAAAAAAACCCATCATTCCATGAAATCTCTGAACGTTGAAATGAAAACGAATCAGTGGTAGCATTAAACGTCTGTAGCATAGGATAAAAATCACTTTATAGTGGAGCCTCTCCGCATACTCCGCTGCTTTGGATCGTACGAGGCATTCGTGAGGCAAAGAACAAGAATCTTTCAGAAAATCGTACACAGTTACCTGAAGTGAAGGTTACGTTGAACACACAAAAAAGCATTAAATCAAATTTACCTGTATCGTCACGTGTTTTCCTTGTGCATGGCACCTTATACATCTATAATCTTTGCAAAACTTGTTTTTGCGCTGATACTGGAAACTGTGCATAGCTCGACTCCCAGGAATAGAATACAACAGGGTATCGCGACGGCCATACTTACTCGTAGCCCTCTCGGCAAAAATCCGTCGGGGAGGTGTAGGTGAGCGTCGCAGTGCTGGAGAAGGCGAGCGTCATGGTGCTGGAGAAGGCGAGCGTCGTGGTGCTGGAGAAGGCGAGCGTCGTGGTGGTGGAGAAGGTGAGCGTCGTGGTGGTGGAGAGGGTGAGCGTCGTGGTGGTGGAGAAGGTGAGCGTCGTGGTGCTGGAGAAGGTGAGCGGCGGGGTGGTGTGGGCTCAATAGAGGCAGGCAGCCAGAATAGTTCTTCATGTGATGAATTGGCGCCTAAAATTGTACTTTTAAAAAATTTTCATAGTTTTGCAAGTTAGGAAACCGAAGAGGAAAAAAATGGGCGGAGAGAAGCAACATATGATAAGATAGAGAAGTCGCTGACGATTGGGATGTAACTGCAGTGGAGAAGAATTACCTTTGATACTGAAATGGCTTCAGGGGGAACAACGCATAGTACATTTCCACTGCAGAGTCATCAAAGTAGCAAGACGTCTTTCAAGTGGATACGAAGACGCATACACTCAAGCCGTATATACGAGTGCATAGTGGCCCACCAGCGATACTACCTTTACACTCCTTATTGATATCGTGCAATTAACACTAGGCAATACAAACCCTGTGGTGCGATATTTCTCACTTCTGACCCACCGGCGATACCACATTTACATTTCTTGGTGATAACGGTGCAATTTGCACTCACAATTAGCAACAAAAGCCCAGCGGTGATATCTCATCTTCCAGTAAAGGTCACAGTAGGGAGAATTAATTTTTTTTTCATTATTCGTTACTATCTTTTAACCTTATTTTTCTTTTCGATTTACATTTTTATAAGTTAATTTTTCACCTTGCGCACTTTTCCGCTTGTTTACATTTTGAAGCACTTTATCATTATAGTTACATATCATATTTCGTTCACCATTATGCATTTTTTCCCTACTAATCATTGTTGTCCTCAATTCACAAATCTGTATTTTTCTTCATTGCTTTCCCTTTACACTGCCTGCTCATATCTTGCGCCACTTTGCAATTACAGCAGCTGATAAAAAACAATCTTTCAACTTCCTTTATGAAATCTCGAGTGGGTTAACACTTAATCCGCTATTTGAACAATCAATATTGGGGCCTTGGTTGGGCGCCAGGACTCTTCTGCACGAGCTTTGCTGGCGTCATCAACGATGGAGGTGCGAGCGCAGATAATTAGATGTGAACGAAGGTGCGAACCACGCTAATGACGGGCTCCCTAATTAGACTCGTACAGATGTATACGAATCCAATTATGATAGTCCAAACTAGTCGTGCTCATTATTATCTCACACACTTGAATAAACAAAATTTAATACTTTTTCTGATACACAATAGAAAGTTTGACAAATATGCATAACTCTGTAGATCTCTTAAAAGCTATCAAGACTCTGATGTGATATATCTTCTTCAATCTTCGTCGGGTAGATTTTTTCGTCCGTGAAGGGCGACCTTAATCCTCATCGCAGGTCTCTTCCTGAAATATAGCGAATACCAAGTTTAAGACCAATTTAAAGTAATATAAGGCAGCACTCACCGAGACCTCCTTAGGTTCCCTTCCCCTTCGCACATCGGACATATGCTTGAGATCAGACATTCCAAATGGACCTATATTGAACAAGTGTCGCAGAAACACCACTCCACTTGGGCGCATTGAGGCACTTCTCCGGCGACCCTGACAGGGACTTAACTGGTGATGGGTACTTGTGTGTGTTACTAGTTTTCCTATTCTCGAACAAACAGCGGTACGAGCAGATACCAAAATTGTAAATCTCATTGCAAAAAAAGTGGGTTTTCCGAGAAAAAAAGAGCTAGAATCAAGCTCCCCCAGAGTCGTTGTATATAACCTCAACGGAGCTACGGTACCCCAGTGATGATCACAAATTTCAGGAATTTTTGCGATTCCCTTTTCAAATTGTTGTTCTCAGGCCGAAATTCTTACAGTCCCCCCCCCTAGAAATTTTATTTCTCGGCCGAATTTCCACGACCCCCTTCTCTACTCATTGGATTTTACACCCACGCTCGCCCCGGCCTCCTCCCTGAAAATTCAATTTATTCGAGGTCTGTAACTAAGCCTCAGAATGGAAAAAAAGCAGCTCAACGCAGGGTCAAGCGATCCGTTAAAGCAGACTTTTACTAATCTACGACCCCCTGCATGACGACCAAAATTCTCTTTATGGTGCCTTCCCTCGAGCTTCATTTTTGTACCAAATATCTCACAATCCCCAGCTTGATGCTACATACTGAATGCTAATTTCAAACAAATTCACTCACCGGATTGTTTCCAGCATGTGACGGCACTGAAGAACCGGCCAACTCAGCATGTGACGACACCGAAGGATTAGCCATTTATCTGAAAATTATTGCAACCAGATTTGGACAAGTAAAATGGACAGCATCACTTGAAATACTCTATTACTGAGCAGGGTGAAGCGAAACTATAGTCTTTCACAGATTCTGAAAGTAACCTGCACAGTTTTCTGCCTAAAGGGCTGTTAGAGTTTCAAAGAGTATCTTCTGATGGCTTTTCTGACGGTAGATTATCACAGATATATTAAGTGTTTCGGTTCTCACTTATATCCACGTCCTGGGCGGGTTTATCAACGTTATCGACAGCCAGCTGTCGATAAATCCTCCCAGGATGTGTATGTAAATGAGAGCCCTGAAATCCACATCTAATTACCGCACAACTGATACAAACTAAATAGCTGATGTACGAATCGCATTCGGCGCCCCAATTCACCCTCGGTCATTTCGACAAATTGTATGTTCTACTCTGTATTTTCACACAATGTGAGATCAAGATGTGGGATGGGACCTATTCTTCTTCTGTACTTTTGAGTTATTTCACTTTTTCAAACTTCGATAATCTTACCTACCTATATCACTCCACAGATGAGACGATCGACACGAGCTTCGTAGACAAAAAAAGGCAACCAATCTCTGGAAAGGAGTACGAATTCCGTATTCAATCAACTAAAGAAGATTTACTACTGCAACGGATGAAAACATAGAGGAGGAAGGAATGGAAAAGTGAACTACAGCATGAGAAGACGTGAAGGAGTGTGGTTTCGGCGGTGTTTCGCAACCGATGTGGGCTGGCGCGCTCCAGTAAGAACGGCGCGCCCGAATGAGAACGCGCGACGCGGCGACCGCTCGCACGAAATTTGTTACCACTGTGTTTCATTGGCTTCTAAAATAGATTGGCCACGACGCCGCACTTGATCGCGCTCTAATCTTTCTCCCGTACACGGAAAATTCGTCCGCGTCCCGGGTCGACTCCGCCGCGACGCGACAAGGTGACCCCAAAATTGGGGGAACAGCTGGTGGAGATTAACAGAGAAAACTTGCGGTTTTTCAAAATATTCCCAATTCCTAGGAAACCCTTCTAAACCGAGGCCACAATAGAATGCTTCCACCGTGAAGGGACCTGACTGTACATCAATGATTGGTTGAAGATGTAAGGAAGAGAACCACTAATAGCAAAAGCAACTTTCTGGATGAAGAAAAAGGGGATGAAATCCAAAGTAACTGATGAAGAGCTTGGCCATTTATTGAACAAGTTGTAAACTTTTTCAGCCTTAAACCACGGCAACTGCTTCATGGGATCACATGGGTTTACACTGTGCCATTTAGGCAAAATGCAACATATCGGAGGCGCACTGCACGCAGTTTCCTGTCGATATGTTGCATGTAACTTAGATGACATGAGATAAGTCGCACGTCACTAACATCAGCTTAGATATGTTACAAGTAACTTGTTTTCATTTTTCTTAGAGGATGCTTCGTGCAGTGCGCCTTTGATCTGTTACATGCAACTTAAATAGCACAATATAAGTCGCAAGTGACTTAAATCGGCGAAGAAGGTATTCCCAAGGGGAATGTACGACGCACTCCCGGCTCAGGCACTCAACGGGTCCTACCCCAGCCTTATAGCAATCTGAATAGCGTTCGAACGGACTAAGGGCGAAACGCTCGACGTCGGCGTAGTTCCCGACAACTTCCGTTCGAACTCACATCCGCCCCCCTGCAGAGTGCCGCACGATCGACTTGTTTCTACACATTTTGACCTGCTTCTCGTCACCGAACCACGTCGGATATATCGATTTCATTTTTTATTTCTCTATCTTGTTAAGTCGTCTAAAGTTGTTAATTTCTTTGCTTTTTCATTATCTTCACGATTATTCTCCACGTTATATGTACCTTCTCGTATTCGCTTCTCTTTCTTCTGCCGAATAGGTTGTTAGTAAGGGCGAGAATATCTTCGATTTTGCCGTTCAAATCAAATATTATCTATCTGTCTCTAGCTTTGAAGCACTTGAACTGCCGCTCACAGTTTAAGTTAAGTATAGAGGGTAATTATTTATGCGACAATTGTCCTTAAGGAGGACATAGCTATTTTGCCATACTGTCGTACCAACGTATAACAGTATAGAAATCGCCTTTTTGTTGTAATAAAAGAGCTACCTCCATAATTACTCTCATAAACTCGGGGGGGTGAATAGGCTCCCAAACATCTTTGGATAGCACCGACAGCTGCTATCCATCCCCCAAAATGGGCGGAGTCGTACCCTCCTAAGGTGCCTGTTGTGAGGGCGTGGGTTGATTTTGAATAGTACTTGGGGAACGGGAGGGTTCCTATTGTGGGGGTACTGGGGAGTAAAATCAGTGCAAATGCGACCACTGCAATGCTGTTGTCGGTCACGGGTACCACTTTCTACCCATGCTTCTACAGTACCCCTTGACCGCTGATCTTCTATGACTGCTAAACCACCTTCTCAGACAGTCGGGGCTTAGTACGTCGGGCACAATACTGTTAGTACGCCAGGGCAAACCAGGCATACTAACGCTCGTTGTGTGCAGGAGCTGCTGGTTGCGGCAGCATATCCTGCCAACGTATGCTGGCATACCAACGCTCGTTGTGTGCAGGAGCTGCCGGTTGCGGCAGCATATCCTGCCAACGTATGCTGGCATACTAACGCTCGTTGTGTGCAGGAGCTGCCGGTTGCGGCAGCATATACTGCCAACGTATGCTGGCGTACTAACGCTCATTATCGACAGAATTTGAACTGCCACCCTCCTTACCGGTGTTGGATATAATTCTTGTCACGGCCAGCAGCAAGGAGAACATCCTCGCCGCGGTCCGCAACCAGGAGTATTCCCTCGCGATGGGTGATGGGGATGATCCCCTCAGCGTTCTGAAAATTAAAGGCAGTGGTCACGATGAAAAACGTTATAGAAAAAAAGTACAAAAATCAGCTTAGATAAAAAACAGCTGAAAAACTATGAAGGTAGAGCGGTGAAAAACGGGCTAGAATTAGAGTTTCTAAGGCCCAAAGCAGCCAGTTCGTGCACACGTGCACAGCGATGACGAATTAGATCGCAGTCTCATGCCGAGCAGTCAAAAATCATCGACATTCAGAGGACGAAATAAATGCAAATTTACCTAATAAAAACAGTTGAATAATGAAAGCATCACTTCAGTCAATGTTTTTGACTAGATGTGTACATAAATCCGAAGCTGCATTGATTGAAATTCAATTTCAAGCCAGCTTATGTTCTTGATATAAGAGGTCATCGATGCCGATGATATGGAGTGAGCTCGTCCACCGTCAAAAGACAAGAAAGTTCAGGCTTCAAATTTTGCCCAAAACAATGGTTTTTCCGCGATTTTTTCTAATAGATCCTACTACTCAAGACCCAGAAAAGGGTTTAGAGAGAGAAAGACGACAAGCATATTTGATCGCGACCACTGCCTTTAACTTCCGAACAGTGACACAAGGTCACCTCCTCGGACTGGCCTCAAACGGCCAACTGTCCCCTCAACGAGACTGGCCGCCTTATATACCCGCCGCCGTCGTACAAGAGGATGCTGCAATGTTCACTCGTATTAGACAAATCAATGGAAGAGTGTCAGCAAACACTAGGAGAGAGTGGCTGGCAATAGCACGCGTGCCACGATAAACAAAGCGTTAGTACGTCAGCACAAGCAACAGGAGCTCCTGGTTGTTGCCAGCATATCCTGCTGTTACCAGCAGCTACAGTACAGGTGCTGCCGATCCCTTTGTGCCGGCGTATTAACGGTATTGTGCCGACGTACTAAGCCCCGACTGTCCGAGTTGCTTAAATCGCAAGAAAGGCGCGAAGACGGACAGAACACTTCATATTCAACTTTATATATTGCTTCATCAATACAAAAACCGTTTTTAGTGAAATATGCCCATTCATATATAATAGCAAACACTGGAATCAACTGCAACGAAAAATTACAGAAGCTAATGGCACTGGTCAAAGGTCATAACGTCGTGAACAAAATGAATCTGGACATCGACGTGGACTAGCACTCATGAGAAACGCTCAAATAAACACATAAAAGATGTTCAACGCACACAGCTTCCACAAAATGAAACTAACAGCTTTCACAGTCCTATCCAAGAACTTTAAAAGTACGCTTTCCTAGATGATAATTTCGCAAAAATTTTGAACCACTAACAATTTTAAAACATGCGCTGTATATAGAACAAACATTAAAGGTCACCTTCATTCAGAACATCCTACTACATATTCATACATGAGGCCGTTCACCTAAGAACCGAGACGATTTGAGACACAAAACCCGTATTGCAGCTTTTTCGTTATAGATCGTTAGAGGGTGCAAAAAATTCAGACCCTCCTCTCTAGAACTTTTGAGGAAGCTTTGGTAGGAGACTAAGTGTTGAAAAAAATTAGTGTAGGCCTCTAAGCTCAGCACACACGCTCGCAAATTTGGTGGAGATAGCTCGTGAATTTTTCAGAGAAAAAAAAAGGATTTTTCTTCAAACTACTTGGTAAGCTAAAATGAGTTACTCAGAAAATCGCCGTATTTAATGCGTGCCGAGTATGCGTTCACTTCGAAGACAAGGCGGCTTCGAGCACATATGGGAACGCGTTGCTAGCTAGGGTAGCACGTGCTCCTATTGTGTTTCAAGTTAAAGCACGTGCCCCATAAAAAAAACGCTCAAAACGTGAATGTTACACATTCAACTTAATGACAGAACAAAAAAAAAGAAAGCACCCCACGCACTCTTGAGGCCGGGCTCATATGTCGGCAGCCTCTCCCGTTCAATTACCCAGGTTTGCGGTACTTGGCCCACCCAGCCACTTGAGACCTTTAACAGCCACTGGCGGCCCCAGATGGTGATCGGCGCGGTTGCCGGCGTCTCGTCCCCGCCCTACCAGGATGGACTCTTACAATATCAGCCGCCGCCTGACTGTTGAGTGTGTGGCGCGCTTCTGTCTCTCGCAAGCTCTCCCTTTGTGCTTCCCCTCTCTCCCCAGCTCGAGTCTGGCGGTGTCATGGGTCAACGCAAAGCGATAGTTCTGAGAGGAATACTTAACGTACTCATTAACACTTTGCTTGATACTTGATTAGAGAAGTCGATTGATTTTCAAGTGTTCGAAATCTGAGATTTCCATATGAAGTAGACCCAACGTATATAGCACCTGCCAAGTGCGAGCTCTCAGTTCCTCGGAATAAGCGTGATATAGGAGGAAGCCACCCTGGGGTACCCACATCCGGAAGCCACTTTGGCACGCCCCTTTTACGATCTTTCGAGTTCAATAGTGGCAAGATGAGCGACGATTTTCGGTCAGTAGCCCATTTCTTCCCTTCATTCTCGACCTCTCTCTTTACTCAGGCTGACTCGCATTCACTGGTTGCTAATGACGGAAGTTACAAACCTCGGAATACTCGTCCACCATGCTTTCGCAGCTCAGTTTTTGAGGGGCCATAACTCCGTTGCTAGGGGGTCTTGTACGTCGCCAGAGACATCATTGGAATCAGCGTGGGACCATTTCAAAGATAGTGAGGAAACCAGGAAAACGATTCTGAGGTTGGACTGTGCCTTTAAGTTACTTGCGACATATCTAGCGACGTTTGAGTTAGATGCAAAGTATCGGAGAGCACTGCACGCGGTATCCCGTCGAGATGTTGCATGTAACTCAAATAACCTGAGATAAGTCGCAAGTACAGTTCGGTCGGTTGGCGAGTGCACATTGCCGCCGGTGGGCGCCGGCGCCCGCCGCCCGCCGGCGGTCGCCGGCGGTTTCGAGCGTCTTTTTTGCAAATACCGTTTCCGGTGAAACATTGACACTATTACCAAAATTGGAATTCACTGTTTATTCTCATGATCATTAACACTAATGGATAAGAAAAGATAAGTTTCAAAAACAAAACTTCAAGTGTCTTTTTTTCAGATTCTTCATTTTCATCAGACTTTGGCCAGCATAAAATCTTTTTCTTATGTAATTGTTTCTGATTTTCATCACTATATGAATGTAGATTCAAGGTACTGCTACGTGCCTTCATTTGAGGACACTTAACGAAGACGTCAGTGAGATATTATACATCGAATAGCGAATCCTACGGGATTTGACTTTTCAGCAAAGACTTATGCTATCATATTCCAAGAAAGAAACGACATTCGAGTGCTACTTGTGCTAATATCAGTTTCAGGTTTTCCCAACAATTTTTCAGAGTGGGATGTTCTATCGTCTTGAAAAAAAATTATACGAATACGAAAAGTTGCGTGGTGATGTGCCATTTTCATCCTCCTAGAAAGTAAGAAATCGATTTTCAACGTAAGCAAACTTTACATAAATAGAGTCCATTTGGATATTTGCTCTTGTTTGAGTCTTTAACCGAGAGCATAATTACGCCCAAGTCGCTGGCACTGTTTGTCACCAAAGGCAACACTGGCCGCAGACACTTTTGCGCCCCGATGTTGAGACGATTTACCCAGTTACTAGAACTTGTATGTATCCAGCTAAAATGATTTCTCCTTCTAGCATCAATTTAAAGTGGTAGGCAGCATCGGGTTTCCAAAATTTTAAAGATGATTTTTAAGAAGTTCTAGACCGGACGAGGTCCCATTTTCTGTCCCATGTTATGTTGGAAATTCGAAAATAGCATCAGCAGCTGTAACAAAAAATAGAAATCTCTTGGGCCATTCACTCTTTCTGAGTTTTTAGATGAGGTTATAATCGAACCAGGGTGGGGCTCTACCCGACAAAAGGCAACCCATGCCGTCGACATTTCTCACCTCCTGTGTTGGTGCAATTTTCTCGATAACTAGAACCCACTCATTCTAACAGTGAGCAATAATATTTCGGAACACCCAACCTCAGAGTACAAAAAGAAATTTGGAAGTTATATCGCAATTTTAAAAAATTTAAAAATATCGAGTTTTTCAGCAGATTTCCTCGAATTGGCGTCCCGTTTCTTCTCTTTCTAGGAAAGCTGTGAAAACCAGCTAACATTGACTGTGCAGAGGACGTTTCGTAGACAGATATTCCAATTTTTGGAAGAGATGAAGAATTTTTCGTTTGTTTTATGTTAATCAAAACATGACTCTTCGGCCAAAAACAACATTCTTGTTAGTTCTCCCATCTCCAGTCGGGCTCATATGGGATATAGAATCAAGAAATAGTCCCCAATTTAGTATACACCCATACAAAGACATTTTAAACGGTAAAGGGATTAAATGCGGTGGGTCAGATATTTGAGCATTTTTGGGCTCAAGAGAATTGAGAGCGCCCGATGAAGCGCTCTGGCGTGGGCGGGGCAAGTGGGGCGGGCCTGGTCCCACCCCTCGTCGCAAACGAGATTGTCTCTAGACTGGCTCCTTCTCCTTTGTATTTTCCACGTTATTCAGCAGTATTCCACTAAACTCCAAAGTACTAGACGCTGCTCAACAGGTCTGTTTCCTTCCCATGACTGTCCTGTAGAAGTAACGCTTATCCCAAATGCATTGATTTGCTAACTCATGAAAGTTTGCATGTTTACATGTTAACATGGAACCTTTCTCGACTCGCAATTTGATGCTATACATTACTCATCTTTCCGCAGGAGTGATTCGATGAAAAGGTGAGTATCTTTCTCTAATTTCTTTCTCTCTCCATTTTTTTTGAAACATACCAGTGATTTGGAATTCGTATAACTCTATTCGCGCAATGTTAAAATCTTTTAATCTTGTTCAACACTCAAACCTTTTCATTTTCCGTTGCGCGGCCTAACAATTGTTCATAAATCTCGAAAGTCGATTGTCAATATTGTAATTTTAATTTGAAAATTCGCGAAGAGCTCAAAAATAACCTCTAAGAAATACGGAAACCTTCCCTATTGATTACATAAATTTTCTACACATTCGAGTCTTTCTCGAAACAAAATATTAATTTGTAATATCTTCGGTTTACATGGTTTTCACGCCCTCAAGCGAAGAAAAATAATTTTTAAAAAAATAATAGTGTTGATACATATCATCCGGAAATTTTCTCCATAGCTTGACTCAATTTTATATTTTTCCATTTATCCAGCTACATATCATGCCATATTGAGAAAATTGTGGAGCCTCTCGACAACTTTTCATTCTTCGAGTAGCATAATTGAAACTTTAAAAAATCATACATATGTCTTATTTTGCTAATACCTCTCCAATGAATTTTCTAGAACATTCGAGTGTTTTCTAGAACGTTCTTCATTAGCATTTTATTCACCAATTTTTAAAAAATCAGGCGGTGTTCAAAAACTCAGGTTAGCGTTAGTTTTGTTAGACCGTAAAATTTCTATAGATTTACACATATAATTCGTGTGAAGAAATTTAGTGAGTGTTAATAAAGAATATGAGAACTAGGATCTATTTTGTAAGCCCTCTCTTGATCGGATCAATTCCTAACCTGTCTGAAAAAGCTGTTATAGAAACTGTCTGTGATTTACAAAATCAGATTTTCAAGCAAAAACGTAGAGGAATATTCATATAAAATTGAAAAAAGGAGTTCGTGTAAAAATTTTCGCCCCATATTTCTTCCAAACTTTTGAAAATAGATTTTCGCTATGTTTCATTTATAAATGATTATGAATGCATCTAATTATCAGGAAAATGTAATCGAATTTTTTTGAAAACTGTTATCACCTTATTTCATTTATTTTTTATTTGCATTTATTTTCGTATCGAAAAATGATATTCTTAAATTGGCAGAAACCCTAAAAATAAAGGAGAAGAACAACGTTCTGGTTGATTTCACCATTTTTTACCCTTATTTCAGTTTTTTTTAATAATGAAGCGCGCTTTTGTTTTTTCAAAACATGCAGTCTTAATATGGACTGAATTTCTTTCTATCCTAAAGTCGAATCTTTTTTTTTGTAGTCATTCAGCTAGGGCAGACATGCCTATTTTGATTTGTATTCTCAGCCTTTGCATTCAGCCTAATAAAGTTGGCTCATATCGGTCGATATCTCCATCATTGGATGGCTCGTAGCCTCAGCATATCCATTGGGCACAACACATCACAAGACAAGTAACCCAGGATCGTTAACATGTCCCAATGGCGATTTCCAATGGAAGTGTGGGTAGCAGGGTCATCTGACCACGGACATCAACGAGAATTTAATAGATTGAATACTAAGGCTGAGAACAAGTTTTGGAATTGAAAAAATTAACTGTTTTCCTCAGCGAACGACAAAAAACAGAAAGGAGGAAAAGGGGTGTTTTTCCAGAAGGAAAAGAGATTGTTTGGGAGATCAAAGAATAAACAAATCATAAAATTTCACATCATCATCACAAAAATTCAAGAACTTCGTTGCTTTTCTTTTTAAACATTCTCAGAGAAATCCTGTTTTGTAATCCGAATGAGAAAATGTTTTTTCGAACAGTCCTCGCTACGTTAATTTCTCCGAATCAGTCTCTTGCTTTCTTTCGAGTGAATGTAATCCAGTGAACATATTTCCTGAAATTAGTCATGAAAATGCAAAAAGAAAAAAATCAATCTGAAAAATTATTCAACTTGAAAATCAGTATGGAAAAGCGTTTACGTCCATCCGATCGCTTTTGCGAACTAATAAATATTAATTCTCTGGTTCTGTATTCTGCCTTCGTTTTGATAAACTGATATCTATTTATATTTATAATGCTCTGAAAATCGATTTCACTTCGATTTCAAAGTTTCTGTTGAGTTGACAAGAAAAAAAAGAGTCGTGCATACTCTATTCAAGAATGATTGCTTAGATTTTTCCACAGACAGAAGTTCGAAAAATCAAAAATAACATTTCAAATTCAAAAAATATTATGTTACCTTCTAGATTACATTAGCTTTCTTTGCTGCAGGACTCTTTCGGAGGATCAGTTCACAAACTCTTATAGGAAAAAAACAAAATTTTGAGCTGAATTTAAAAAAAAAAATTTTGTATTTATTAAAAAAATCTATTGTTTCGATTGAAAATGCTACTTTATTGTTCAATACATCCCATAACCAGATAGGATTTTTCAACATTACATGTTTCTTCTACCCTGGAAAATTCAAAAAAAAATCAGAAAAAAAGACAGAAACTTTTCAGCAACGAAGTTCTTGAATTTTTGTGATGATGATGTGAAATTTTATGATTTGTTTATTCTTTGATCTCCCAAACAATCTCTTTTCCTTCTGGAAAAACACCCCTTTTCCTCCTTTGTCTGTTTTTTTGTCGTTCGCTGAGGAAAACAGTTAATTTTTTCAATTCCAAATCTTGTTCTCAGCCTTAGTATTCAATCTACTAAATTATCGTTGATGTCCGTGGTCGGATGACTCCGCTACCCACACTTCCATTGGAAATTGCCATTGGGACATGTTAACGATCCTGGGTTACTTGTCTTGTGATGTGTTGTGCCCAATGGATATGCTGAGGCTACGAGCCATCCAATGATGGAGATATCGACCGATATGAGCCAACTTTATTAGGCTGAATGCAAAGGCTGAGAATACAAATCAAAATAGGCATGTCTGCCCTAGCTGAATGACTAAAAAAAAGATTCGACTTCAGGATAGAAAGAAATTCTGTCCATATTAAGACTGCATGTTTTGAAGAAACCAAAGAGTGCTTCATTATTAAAAAAAACTGAAATAAGGGTAAAAATTGGTGGAATGAACCAGAACGTTGTTCTTCTCCTTTATTTTTAGGGTTTCTGCCAATTTAAGAATATCATTTTTCGATACGAAAATAAATGCAAATAAAAAAAAATAAATGAAATAAGGTGTAAACAGTTTTCAAAAAAACTCGATTACATTTTCCTGATAATTAGATGCATTCATAATCATTTATAAATGAAACATAGCGAAAATCTATTTTCAAAAGTTTGGAAGAAATATGGGGCGAAAATTTTTACACGAACTCCTTTTTTCAATTTTATATGAATATTCCTCTACGTTTTTGCTTGAAAATCTGATTTTGTAAATCACAGACAGTTTCTATAACAGCTTTTTCAGACAGGTTAGGTGTTGATCCGATCAAGAGAGGGCTTAGAAAATAGATCCTAGTTCTCATATTCTTTATTAACACTCACTAAATTTCTTCACACGAATTATATGTGTAAATCTATAGAAATTTTGCGGTCCAACAAAACTAACGCTAACCTGAGTTTTTGAACACCGCCTGATTTTTTAGAAATTGGTGAATAAAATGCTAATGAAGAACGTTCTAGAAAACACTCGATTGTTCTAGAAAATTCATTGGAGAGGTATTAGCAAAATAAGACATATGTATGATTTTTTAAAGTTTCAATTATGCTACTCGAAGAATGAAAAGTTGTCGAGAGGCTCCACAATTTTCTCAATATGGCATGATATGTAGCTGGATAAATGGAAAAATATAAAATTGAGTCAAGCTACGGAGAAAATATCCGGATGATATGTATCAACACTATTATTTTTTTAAAAATTATTTTTCTTCGCTTGAGGGCGTGAAAACCATGTAAACCGGAGATATTACAAATTAATATTTTGTTTCGAGAAAGACTCGAATGTGTAGAAAATCTATGTAATCAATAGGGAAGGTTTCCGTATTTCTTAGAAGTTATTTTTGAGCTCTTCGCGAATTTTCAAATTAAAATTACAATATTGACAATCGACTTTCGAGATTTATGAACAATTGTTAGGCCGCGCAACGGAAATGAAAAGGTTTGAGTGTTGAATAAGATTAAAAGATTTTAACATTGCGCGAATAGAGTTATACACGAATTCCAAATCACTGGTATGTTTCAAAAAAATGGAGAGAGAAAGAAATTAGAGAAAGATACTCACCTTTTCATCGAATCACTCCTGCGGAAAGATGAGTAATGTATAGCATCAAATTGCGAGTCAAGAAAGGTTCCATGTTAACATGTAAACATGCAAACTTTCATGAGTTAGCAAATCAATGCATTTGGGATAAGCGTTACTTCTACAGGACAGTCATGGGAAGGAAACAGACCTGTTGAGCAGCGTCTAGTACTTTGGAGTTTAGTGGAATACTGCTGAATAACGTGGAAAATACAAAGGAGAAGGAGCCAGTCTAGAGACAATCTCGTTTGCGACGAGGGGTGGGACCAGGCCCGCCCCACTTGCCCCGCCCACGCCAGAGCGCTTCATCGGGCGCTCTCAATTCTCTTGAGCCCAAAAATGCTCAAATATCTGACCCACCGTATTTAATCCCTTTACCGTTTAAAATGTCTTTGTATGGGTGTATACTAAATTGGCGACTATTTCTTGATTCTATATCCCATATGAGCCCGACTGGAGATGGGAGAACTAACAAGAATGTTGTTTTTGGCCGAAGAGTCATGTTTTGACTAACATAAAACAAACGAAAAATTCTTCATCTCTTCCAAAAATTGGAATATCTGTCTACGAAACGTCCTCTGCACAGTCAATGTTAGCTGGTTTTCACAGCTTTCCTAGAAAGAGAAGAAACGGGACGCCAATTCGAGGAAATCTGCTGAAAAACTCGATATTTTTAAATTTTTTAAAGTTGCGATATAACTTCCAAATTTCTTTTTGTACTCTGAGGTTGGGTGTTCCGAAATATTATTGCTCACTGTTAGAATGAGTGGGTTCTAGTTATCGAGAAAATTGCACCAACACAGGAGGTGAGAAATGTCGACGGCATGGGTTGCCTTTCGTGGGGTAGAGCCCCACCCTGGTTCGATTATAACCTCATCTAAAAACTCAGAAAGAGTGAATGGCCCAAGAGATTTCTATTTTTTGTTACAGCTGCTGATGCTATTTTCGAATTTCCAACATAACATGGGACAGAAAATGGGACCTCGTCCGGTCTAGAACTTCTTAAAAATCATCTTTAAAATTTTGGAAACCCGATGCTGCCTACCACTTTAAATTGATGCTAGGAGGAGAAATCATTTTAGCTGGATACATACAAGTTCTAGTAACTGGGTAAATCGTCTCAACATCGGGGCGCAAAAGTGTCTGCGGCCAGTGTTGCCTTTGGTGACAAACAGTGCCAGCGACTTGGGCGTAATTATGCTCTCGGTTAAAGACTCAAACAAGAGCAAATATCCAAATGGACTCTATTTATGTAAAGTTTGCTTACGTTGAAAATCGATTTCTTACTTTCTAGGAGGATGAAAATGGCACATCACCACGCAACTTTTCGTATTCGTATAATTTTTTTTCAAGACGATAGAACATCCCACTCTGAAAAATTGTTGGGAAAACCTGAAACTGATATTAGCACAAGTAGCACTCGAATGTCGTTTCTTTCTTGGAATATGATAGCATAAGTCTTTGCTGAAAAGTCAAATCCCGTAGGATTCGCTATTCGATGTATAATATCTCACTGACGTCTTCGTTAAGTGTCCTCTAATGAAGGCACGTAGCAGTACCTTGAATCTACATTCATATAGTGATGAAAAATCAGAAACAATTACATAAGAAAAGATTTTATGCTGGCCAAAGTCTGATGAAAATGAAGAATCTGAAAAAAAGACACTTGAAGTTTTGTTTTTGAAACTTATCTTTTCTTATCCATTAGTGTTAATGATCATGAGAATAAACAGTGAATTCCAATTTTGGTAATAGTGTCAATGTTTCACCGGAAACGGTATTTGCAAAAAAAGACGCTCGAAACCGCCGGCGACCGCCGGCGCCCGGCGGTCGCCGGCGCCCACCGGCGGCAATGTGCACTCGCCAACCGACCGAACTGTACTTTTGTTTTTCTAGTTTTGAAATTCTTTTAGGAATCAATTAAATTCTAATCTCTTTCTCCAGGTCATTCGCGTATTCGATTCATTCGAAGAATGAAATTGTCGCTCTTTCGGATATTCGCTCTTTTCGGGAGGTCGAAGTTTAAGAGTTTCCTAATATTTGAACGAATTCCGTTCATGACTTTCAAATAGTCAGATGCCAAAGCAGCTGTTGATTTGTTTCTCTTTATGAATCAAGAACTGCCCAAAAAATTAGTCATTCGAATATCGGAGTAAACTTACGAAGATTCCTTTGAAATGAATAGAGGACATGTTCTCAAATTTTTCATTCATTGAAAGATTACAGGCTGGCAGGTCCGAAATACATTGCCCATTGGGAATTTCTAGAAAAAGTCGAATCTGCATTGATTCATTCATTCCACAACTTTTAGAAAGGCCGAGTCCAAAAAAATTATTCATTCGGAAATTTATGAAAAGGCTTATTGAAATTTTTCATATATTCTCAGTATTCCTGAAAGGCGAAACTGAAGAATTCGTCGATTAATCTAACTCATTCACTTGAAATTCACGTCCAATGCCGCTTTCAATCCGCTTCTCCCTCGTGCCTGCAGACACGATACATACGAGGGCGAAAGAGACCCAGGCACAACCATAGCTTCGTTGGGTGGAGCCAGGTACTCCACCAACCTTCACATGTGGGCAGAGGTTGTTTTCGGAATCCCCGTAAAATTCTGCATCGAAAAGCGTTTTCAGTTTGAAAAAATGCGTTCCCCTTCTTCCAACCGATTTTTGTTCATAATGTGCGTTTTTCGCCTGAAATTATCGGTTTTCCGTCCACAACTTTCTGCGCTTGGAGATAGGCCTTTGGTGAAGGTTTTTTTGGAATCTCGATGAAGTTCTGCGTCGACTGGTGTTTCCAGTTTGGAAAAATATTGTCTCGATCCTTCAGCCTAATTCATTTCACGAAACGCCGGTTTTTCGCCTAACTTTTTTGACCTCTGAAGATAGAGGGAGCAATCGACGCAGAATTCCATCGACATTCCGAAAACTACCTTCACCAAAGGCCTATCTCCAAGCACAAAGAAGTTGTGGACGGAAAACCGATAATTTCAGGCGAAAAACGCACTTTATAAACAGAAATCTGCTGGAAGAGCGGAATCGTAATGTTTGTAACCGAAAACACTATTCGATGCGAAATGTTATGGGGATTCCGAGAATAACCTTTACCAGAAGGCTATCTTCTAGGATGAAAAAGTTCTAGACGAAAAACTAATAGCTTTTGATGAAAGAAACCTTATTCGATAAATTGAAATTGGCTGAGAGATTGGAAAAGTATTTTTCTCAAAATGAAAACACTATTCGACGCGAAATTTTATGAAGATTTTTGAAACAGCTCCGCTCAAATTCATCGTAAAGATCAAAAATGTTATAAGCGAAGAACAGGTACTTTTCCAAAAATCGCCTGGAAAAGTTTTCCGTGCAAGTCTATAAGGAACCTTTACCATTTCCCACTCAGGTATTCTCGGTAACCTTCACCTCTCGGACCGCTGTCTCCACCCCAACGAACCTATGGGCACAACCACTCTTGGGCGCTATTCATACTCCTTCCGCCAGCGCGGCGCACGTGTCACGCCCCTGCGAGTCGTTGGAGTGTGAATACTTTCTACGTGCGTCGTGCAACAAGCGAAGCCTATGAATACCTCAGCGGCGACGCACTGGCGGAGCAGATTAGAAGGGGCCTTAACTTTGCCGTGCAAGCAGAATTTGTTCAAGCTTTTACTATCATGGAAGCAGAAGGGAACGGAATAAAAAATTGGAGAATGATTAACAACGAAAATGAGGAAAAGTTGTTACGGACGTCGCCGCCATGGCAGGGTGGGCGTCACGCGCAGGCGAGGCGTCAAGCCGTTCATTCTCCAACGTCATGGCCCGCGCGTGCAGCGCTGGCGTTGACTGGTATGAGTAGCGCTTTATCTCGTACCCCCATAGTCTCACTCTAACCCGTCCCGTACCGATCGGGGACGAGATGCCATAGAATCGTACTCGGCGAACGGGCCGCGTCAGATATAGGTGTACCGGCCGCGTCGCGTGACAGTGCACTGCTACGATAGCGCTGGACCGCCTTACAGCATAAGCTACTGCGATGAAATTTCGCAGTACGTGCTGTTGTTTAAAGCACGCGCCCCTGCGATTGGGCGTTGTGTTGGGAGTGGTTACTGGAGTTGGATGCATATTCGACACTCATTGAAAGCGGGGCTTTTCTGAGTAGTAATAGTCGCCCTGAGTTATTCGGTGGGCTGAATACAAATTTAATGTCTATTTTTCGCAAGATGATCAAAGAAATATTTCACATTTTTTCAAGAATTAAGTCAACAGGTGGGGTCGCAGCTTAGCCGAGACTTGGCGCAAATGCCTGCTAAACATGATTCGAGTCATATCGAGTCACTAAATCATCCGTTCCCCGCCCACTTTCAATAACCGTTCAGTCCCTGAATACCAACCCCCTTGGAATAGATGCTCGAATTCGGTCCTCTTGGCTCGTTTTCGACGCATCTAGCGTCGTAAGCTTCTCAGTAAAGGCCGTACAAGTCTATTAGCACCGTTATCTCAACCACTTTGTCGCTGACTACGCTAACTATGGCAGGGTTGTGCAACTTGTCCACTTGAGAACCAGAACAGAAAAAATCGTTATGTCATCATTTCAGACGTTTTTTTTTTCGTATACTTTCCGCGTTTCTCTATACAATGAGATTCAAGGCCATGGCCATAAAATTGATATCGTTTTTGAGCGTGTACGTTGCCTTTAAAGGCAGTGTCCACGATAAGTTTCGTCCTCGGTTTTTGGCGGGAAATCGAAAGTTCAGGGTCTCATTGAAGCACTGGGGTCGAAATAACGAACGAAACCGAGGCCGAAAGAGCTCCATACGGCTCCGAAGTCCGCTCGCGCTAGCCCTTCCGCTCGCGGTCGAGTTTTCCGAGGAACAGTTTGGTCCGCATCTACATAAGGAGCACGAGCGAGGCTGAGTTTCAGCATTGGGGCGCATTTGCACACGCTGTCTACTTCAGACCCATGCCCGCGCAACTGACCCACCGCTGAAATGTGGCTTTCAAGAAGAAGAGCTGATTTTGGATGTTTCGCAGCGTTTTTCATGATTCTTTCTTCACTGATGAAACAGTCAGACTCTGAACCTTCGTTTTCTGGGGGAAACTCGAAAACAATTTTTATCGTGGACACTGCCTTTAAATGAAAGGAATGTTTTTACCGTTATAGGTGAAAATTTAGCGGCAGTACAGGGTTTGTAAAAATCGAGCCTTTTCATATTTTGGAGTGGGTATTTTTTCAAAATATGAATCTTGCAGGTTACGGCCATGCTCAAAAGATGCGCAGTAGTCTTTTAGCATCAGAAAAATGAGAATTTTAAGTAGTTTGACCCAATCACTCTAATTTTTTTTTGAATGAATGCTTTTTTCAGTTAAATGCCGCTAGCAAAAGCACGTGTGCAGGAGGCCACTCTCATATTAAATTTTGCACAAAAAAGTTTTCCCATTGTCAATTACTTTCATTTCACTCCGGAATGGTCATCCAGATGCGATTCCGGTAGGTGATAGAATGATAGAACGGCATTGAAAATAAAATGGGCTTTTGCCTTTGTGAACCTTATCATGCCCAACATTTCATTTCATTTCATGATGGTTAGAAAAATGAGTGATCTGTTTCTCGCACAACGTTTCTTTCTATTGAATCACTTTCAATCGAAAAAAGTGAGAGTGATAGGATCCAATTTTTTTTTAAATTGTTATTTTTATCGGACCAAAACTGATACAGCGCATCGTCGAGCATGGTCAAAATCTGTAGAAATTACTCTTCAAAAAATAAAAATCATATAATTCTACGGGACGTAACGTTTACAAATCCAATAGCCTAATCGTTTTCTTATAGCTCATGGCCTTTAATGGCATTTCTACAACAGGAAAACCCGTTCACGTTAATGATCTCTACAGAAGGAAATCGTTAAAACTGCTAATTTTAAGGGCTCATAATTTTCATAGTCTTGGATTTTTCAAAATTTATTGAAAAGAGAGCCTAAATCTTTTGCACCTGCATCGATCCAATTTGGAAAAACTACGAAAAAAAAGATTATGTGTTCCAAACCTTCTCGATTCCTAGGCAAAGTGCCTCCTATGTTTAGTGTGTTTCCCCAGTATTTGGACGTCCACCATACTTTTTGTTAGAATGTGCCACAGAGCTCAGCTTGGGTTTTCTAAAGAAAAAAAGACTGAGAAATCAATCTTATATGGGTCTGTCCTTTCTGAAAAGCATACCTATAATATCAATCAACGAGCTCTGGAGGCCTATCCAAAGCCATGATGCATTTGTAGATTTCAAATCCAAAAATATAACGAAATATAACAAAGCGGTATTGAAAGGAGATTTCCAGGTAACGAGGAAGAGTTACAATAAACGACAAAGAAAGAAGGAGTATTATTACAACTACCGTTCGTACATAGTTAGGTTATGGTTGGATGACGCGCAGGGAAGCGTTTTCAGTATTTATAGTCCAATTTCAATAAATTTCTAGAGAATCAGCCTTTTCGGGTCAATAACGCTATTAAAGGCAGCATACACGCTCGCAAAAGCGGTATTGAAAGGAGATTTCCAGGTAACGAGGAAGAGTTACAATAAACGACAAGGAAAGAAGGGGGAGTATTATTCAAACTACCGTTCGTACATAGTTAGATTATGGTTGGATGACGCACAGGGAAGCGTTTTCGAGTAGTTACAGTCCAATTTCAATAAATTTCTAGAGAATCAGCCTTTTCGGGTCAATAACGCTATTAAAGGCAGCATACACGCTCGCAAAAGTTGTTGAGATAACTACATTAGTGGGGTTGTACGGGCCCTAGAAAAGCCCTCACGAAGTTGTGAGAGTTGAAAACGAGTTAAAATGACCGTATTTGAGCCGTATTGAGTCAGAAAATCATCCTTTCTCCGCCCACCGATACGGGCTCCCCCCCTCAATACCAATATTCAACGCTCGATTACGCTCATTTTGGCCATTTTTCCGCTTCTAACGGCGTAAGCGTTACAGAAAGCGCCGTACGAGTACACTAGCGTCGTTATCCCAACAAATTTACCGCTAGCTCCGCTATTTCAGCCAATGCAGTAAAACTCGTCCACTTCTGGGCCAATGTATAACGAACCGTTATATCTTCATTTCAGTTGATCTTTTTCAGGTTTTTTCGTTATCTCTGAATATTAAGAGCTTCAGACCTTCGATTCATTCCATAAAATTGATATCATTTTTGAGCGTGTATGCTACCTTTAAGGTTACTCACCGAGATTTCTATGTATTTAAACCAAAAAAATACGGAATGTGAATTCCAGATCGTTGTACACTGCATATAGAACGCAGTTCTTGTACACTGTACGGAACACTGAAAATTCCACCCAGAAGCTATGTCTCTTTTTAACGGATTCCTAGGAATCATTATGAACTAAAGTAGCTCTTCTCACCAGGATTTTGTGTATTTTTTAATTAAACAATTTCAGAATGAAAAGTAGTGATTTGAAGGAATTTTTTAAAAGATGATGCTGCAGGCGCGATTCTGATCAAATCCTACGAGCAATGTGTCATTCTCTGTTTCAGAAACCACTATCGTACAAGTGGGGTGGCTGTTTTTGTCAATAAAAGGACCGAATAAAATGCATCTGAGTATGTAAGAACAACAACATTCCGATGATAATAATACAGAACCTTTTTCCGGAATGGGAGCCATGAGTGAGTGCAAGTTAGGAATAAAAGTAGTAATCACATGAAAAGAAGAAAGGTGGCAGTGGAAAAGAACAGATTAAACCCATGGCGAAGGCTGAGCGATCGATGAAAATGATGTGATAATGATGATGACGCGTCATCCTACTAGCTTAGGGAAACTTTGGGGAGTAAAGTTATACGTCACCTTCGGCACTGAAAGAACACGTTATCACAGGTGATGTGTCACGTGACCAGTCTCACTCCCCTGTCTTCCTAAGGGAGTGAAATTTACCAATACCACTCTCACAAATCATGCGTTTCGCCGCGCGCGGCGTTTACTCCCTAAGGTGGAAAGTTGTCCCCCGACTGCAAAAGTGTCAAAACAGGCCACGCCCACCTGTTATTCACCCTCCGAGTTTATGAGAGTAGGGAGTAAACGCCGCGCGCGGCGAAACGCATGATTTTTGTGAGGGTATTGGGTAGTAAATTTCACTCCCTTAGGGAAGACTTGGGGAGTGAGACTGGTCACGTGACACATCACCTGTGATAACGTGTTCTTTCAGTGCCGAAGGTGACGTATAACTTTACTCCCCAAAGTTTCCCTAAGGTAGTAGGATGACGCGTCATCATCATTATCATCGATCGCTCAGCCTTCGCCATGGGTTTAATCTGTTCTTTTCCTCTGCCACCTTTCTTCTTTTCATGTGATTGCGACTTTTATTCCTAACTTGCACTCATTCATGGCTCCCATTCCGGAAAAAGGTTCTGCATTATTATCATCGGAGTGTTGTTGTTCTTACATACTCAGATGCAATTTATTCGGTCCTTTTATTGACAAAAACAGCCACCCCACTTGTACGATAGTGGTTTCTGAAACAGAGAATGACACATTGCTCGTAGGATTTGATCAGAATCGCGCCTGCAGCATCATCTTTTAAAAAATTCCTTCAAATCACTACTTTTCATTCTGAAATTGTTTAATTAAAAAAATACACAAAATCCTGGTGAGAAGAGCTGCTTTAGTTCATAATGATTCCTAGGAATCCGTTAAAAAGAGACATAGCTTCTGGGTGGAATTTTCAGTGTTCCGTACAGTGTACAAGAACTGCGTTCTATGTGCAGTGTACAACGATCTGGAATTCACATTCCGAACTTTCTTTGTTTAAATACATAGAAATCTCGGTGAGTAACCTTAAAGGTAGCATACACGCTCAAAAATGATATCAATTTTATGGAATGAATCGAAGGTCTGAAGCTCTTAATATTCAGAGATAACGAAAAAACCTGAAAAAGATCAACTGAAATGAAGATATAACGGTTCGTTATACATTGGCCCAGAAGTGGACGAGTTTTACTGCATTGGCTGAAATAGCGGAGCTAGCGGTAAATTTGTTGGGATAACGACGCTAGTGTACTCGTACGGCGCTTTCTGTAACGCTTACGCCGTTAGAAGCGGAAAAAATTAGCCAAAATGACCGTAATCGAGCGTTGAATATTGGTATTGAGGGGCGGAGCCCGTATCGGTGGGCGGAGAAAGGATGATTTTCTGACTCAATTCGGCTCAAATACGGTCATTTTAACTCGTTTTCAACTCTCACAACTTCGTGAGGGCTTTTCTAGGGCCCGTACAACCCCACTAATGTAGTTATCTCAACAACTTTTGCGAGCGTGTATGCTGCCTTTAATAGCGTTATTGACCCGAAAAGGCTGATTCTCTAGAAATTTATTGAAATTGGACTGTAACTACTCGAAAACGCTTCCCTGTGCGTCATCCAACCATAATCTAACTATGTACGAACGGTAGTTTGAATAATACTCCCCCTTCTTTCCTTGTCGTTTATTGTAACTCTTCCTCGTTACCTGGAAATCTCCTTTCAATACCGCTTTTGCGAGCGTGTATGCTGCCTTTAATAGCGTTATTGACCCGAAAAGGCTGATTCTCTAGAAATTTATTGAAATTGGACTATAAATACTCGAAAACGCTTCCCTGCGCGTCATCCAACCATAACCTAACTATGTACGAACGGTAGTTGTAATAATACTCCCCCTTCTTTCTTTGTCGTTTATTGTAACTCTTCCTCGTTACCTGGAAATCTCCTTTCAATACCGCTTTGTTATATTTCGTTATATTTTTGGATTTGAAATCTACAAATGCATCATGGCTTTGGATAGGCCTCCAGAGCTCGTTGATTGATATTATAGGTATGCTTTTCAGAAAGGACAGACCCATATAAGATTGATTTCTCAGTCTTTTTTTCTTTAGAAAACCCAAGCTGAGCTCTGTGGCACATTCTAACAAAAAAAATATGGTGGACGTCCAAATACTGGGGAAACACACTAAACATAGGAGGCACTTTGCCTAGGAATCGAGAAGGTTTGGAACACATAATCTTTTTTTTCGTAGTTTTTCCAAATTGGATCGATGCAGGTGCAAAAGATTTAGGCTCTCTTTTCAATAAATTTTGAAAAATCCAAGACTATGAAAATTATGAGGACTCAAAAATTAGCATTTTTTAACGATTTCTTTCCGTAGAGATCATTAACGTGAACGGGTTTTCCTGTTATCGGAATGCCATTAAAGGCCATGAGCTATAAGAAAACGATTAGGCTATTGGATTTATAAACGTTACGTCCCGTAAAATTATATGATTTTTAACTTTTGGAGAGTAATTTCTACAGATTTTGACCATGCTCGACGATGCGCTGTATCAGTTTTGGTCCGATAAAAATACCAAATTTAAAAAAATTGGACCCTATCACTCTCACTTTTTTCGATTGAAAGTTATGCGATAGAAATAAAAGTTGTGCGAGCAACAGATCACTCATTTTTCTAACCATCACGAAATGAAAAATGTTGGGCATTATAGGGTTCACAAAAGCCAAAAGCCCATTTTCTTTTCAATGCCGTTCTATCACCTACCGGAATCGCATCTGGATGACCATTCCGGAGTGAAATGAAAGTAATTGACAATGGGAAAACTTTTTTGTGCAAAATTTAATATGAGAGTGGCCTCCTGCACACGTGCTTTTGCTAGCGGCATTTAACTGAAAAAAGCATTCATTCAAAAAAAAATTAGAGTGATTGGGTCAAACTACTTAAAATTCTCATTTTTCTGATGCTAAAAGACTACTGCGCATCTTTTGAGCATGGCCGTAACCTGCAAGATTCATATTTTGAAAAAATACCCACTCCAAAATATTAAAGGGCTCGATTTTTACAAACCTTGTACTGCCGATAAATTTTCACCTATAACTGTAGAAACATTCCTTTCATTTAAAGGCAGTGACCACGATAAAAATTGCTTTCGAGTTTCCCCCAGAAAACGAAGGTTTAGAGTCTGACTGTTTTATCAGTGAAGAAAGAATCATGAAAAACGCTGCGAAACATCCAAAATCAGCTCTTCTTCTTGAAAGCCACATTTCAGCGGTGGGTCAGTTGCGCGGGCATGGGCCTGAAGGAGACAGCGTGTGCAAATGCGCCCCAATGCTGAAACTCAGCCTCGCTCGCGCTCCTTATGTAGATGCGGACCAAACTGTTCCTCGGAAAAGTCGACCGCGAGCGGAAGGGCTAGCGCGAGCGGACTTCGGAGCCGTATGGAGCTCTTTCGGCCTCGTTTTCGTTCGTTATTTCGACCCCAGTGCTTCAATGAGACCCTGAACTTTCGATTTCCCGCCAAAAACCGAGGACGAAACTTATCGTGGACACTGCCTTTAAAGGCAACGTACACGCTCAAAAACGATATCAATTTTATGGCCATGGCCTTGAATCTCATTGTACAGAGAAACGCGGAAAGTATACGAAAAAAAAACGTCTGAAATGATGACATAACGATTTTTTCTGTTCTGGTTCTCAAGTGGACAAGTTGCACAACCCTGCCATAGTTAGCGTAGTCAGCGACAAAGTGGTTGAGATAACGGTGCTAATAGACTTGTACGGCCTTTACTGAGAAGCTTACGACGCTAGATGCGTCGAAAACGAGCCAAGAGGACCGAATTCGAGCATCTATTCCAAGGGGGTTGGTATTCAGGGACTGAACGGTTATTGAAAGTGGGCGGGGAACGGATGATTTAGTGACTCGATATGACTCGAATCATGTTTAGCAGGCATTTGCGCCAAGTCTCGGCTAAGCTGCGACCCCACCTGTTGACTTAATTCTTGAAAAAATGTGAAATATTTCTTTGATCATCTTGCGAAAAATAGACATTAAATTTGTATTCAGCCCACCGAATAACTCAGGGCGACTATTACTACTCAGAAAAGCCCCGCTTTCAATGAGTGTCGAATATGCATCCAACTCCAGTAACCACTCCCAACACAACGCCCAATCGCAGGGGCGCGTGCTTTAAACAACAGCACGTACTGCGAAATTTCATCGCAGTAGCTTATGCTGTAAGGCGGTCCAGCGCTATCGTAGCAGTGCACTGTCACGCGACGCGGCCGGTACACCTATATCTGACGCGGCCCGTTCGCCGAGTACGATTCTATGGCATCTCGTCCCCGATCGGTACGGGACGGGTTAGAGTGAGACTATGGGGGTACGAGATAAAGCGCTACTCATACCAGTCAACGCCAGCTGCACGCGCGGGCCATGACGTTGGAGAATGAACGGCTTGCCGCCTCGCCCGCGCGTTACGCCCACCCTACCATGGCGGCGACGTCCGTAACAACTTTTCCTTATTTTCATTGTTAATCATTCTCCAATTTTTATCCGTTCCCTTCTGCTTCCATGATAGTAAAAGCTTGAACAAATTCTGCTTGCACGGCAAAGTTAAGGCCCCTTCTAATCTGCTCCGCCAGTGCGTCGCCGCTGAGGTATTCATAGGCTTCGCTTGTTGCACGACGCACGTAGAAAGTATTCACACTCCAACGACTCGCAGGGGCGTGACACGTGCGCCGCGCTGGCGGAAGGAGTATGAATAGCGCCCAAGAGTGGTTGTGCCCATAGGTTCGTTGGGGTGGAGACAGCGGTCCGAGAGGTGAAGGTTACCGAGAATACCTGAGTGGGAAATGGTAAAGGTTCCTTATAGACTTGCACGGAAAACTTTTCCAGGCGATTTTTGGAAAAGTACCTGTTCTTCGCTTATAACATTTTTGATCTTTACGATGAATTTGAGCGGAGCTGTTTCAAAAATCTTCATAAAATTTCGCGTCGAATAGTGTTTTCATTTTGAGAAAAATACTTTTCCAATCTCTCAGCCAATTTCAATTTATCGAATAAGGTTTCTTTCATCAAAAGCTATTAGTTTTTCGTCTAGAACTTTTTCATCCTAGAAGATAGCCTTCTGGTAAAGGTTATTCTCGGAATCCCCATAACATTTCGCATCGAATAGTGTTTTCGGTTACAAACATTACGATTCCGCTCTTCCAGCAGATTTCTGTTTATAAAGTGCGTTTTTCGCCTGAAATTATCGGTTTTCCGTCCACAACTTCTTTGTGCTTGGAGATAGGCCTTTGGTGAAGGTAGTTTTCGGAATGTCGATGGAATTCTGCGTCGATTGCTCCCTCTATCTTCAGAGGTCAAAAAGTTAGGCGAAAAACCGGCGTTTCGTGAAATGAATTAGGCTGAAGGATCGAGAAAATATTTTTCCAAACTGGAAACACCAGTCGACGCAGAACTTCATCGAGATTCCAAAAAAACCTTCACCAAAGGCCTATCTCCAAGCGCAGAAAGTTGTGGACGGAAAACCGATAATTTCAGGCGAAAAACGCACATTATGAACAAAAATCGGTTGGAAGAAGGGGAACGCATTTTTTCAAACTGAAAACGCTTTTCGATGCAGAATTTTACGGGGATTCCGAAAACAACCTCTGCCCACATGTGAAGGTTGGTGGAGTACCTGGCTCCACCCAACGAAGCTATGGTTGTGCCTGGGTCTCTTTCGCCCTCGTATGTATCGTGTCTGCAGGCACGAGGGAGAAGCGGATTGAAAGCGGCATTGGACGTGAATTTCAAGTGAATGAGTTAGATTAATCGACGAATTCTTCAGTTTCGCCTTTCAGGAATACTGAGAATATATGAAAAATTTCAATAAGCCTTTTCATAAATTTCCGAATGAATAATTTTTTTGGACTCGGCCTTTCTAAAAGTTGTGGAATGAATGAATCAATGCAGATTCGACTTTTTCTAGAAATTCCCAATGGGCAATGTATTTCGGCATCCTCTTGTACGACGGCGGCGGGTATATAAGGCGGCCAGTCTCGTTGAGGGGACAGTTGGCCGTTTGAGGCCAGTCCGAGGAGGTGACCTTGTGTCACTGTTCGGAAGTTAAAGGCAGTGGTCGCGATCAAATATGCTTGTCGTCTTTCTCTCTAAGCCCTTTTCTGGGTCTTGAGTAGTAGGATCTATTAGAAAAAATCGCGGAAAAACCATTGTTTTGGGCAAAATTTGAAGCCTGAACTTTCTTGTCTTTTGACGGTGGACGAGCTCACTCCATATCATCGGCATCGATGACCTCTTATATCAAGAACATAAGCTGGCTTGAAATTGAATTTCAATCAATGCAGCTTCGGATTTATGTACACATCTAGTCAAAAACATTGACTGAAGTGATGCTTTCATTATTCAACTGTTTTTATTAGGTAAATTTGCATTTATTTCGTCCTCTGAATGTCGATGATTTTTGACTGCTCGGCATGAGACTGCGATCTAATTCGTCATCGCTGTGCACGTGTGCACGAACTGGCTGCTTTGGGCCTTAGAAACTCTAATTCTAGCCCGTTTTTCACCGCTCTACCTTCATAGTTTTTCAGCTGTTTTTTATCTAAGCTGATTTTTGTACTTTTTTTCTATAACGTTTTTCATCGTGACCACTGCCTTTAATTTTCAGAATGCTGAGGGGATCATCCCCATCACCCATCGCGAGGGAAGACTCCTGGTTGCGGACCGCGGCGAGGATGTTCTCCTTGCTGCTGGCCGTGACAAGAATTATATCCAACACCGGTAAGGAGGGTGGCAGTTCAAATTCTGTCGATAATGAGCGTTAGTACGCCAGCATACGTTGGCAGTATATGCTGCCGCAACCGGCAGCTCCTGCACACAACGAGCGTTAGTATGCCAGCATACGTTGGCAGGATATGCTGCCGCAACCGGCAGCTCCTGCACACAACGAGCGTTGGTATGCCAGCATACGTTGGCAGGATATGCTGCCGCAACCAGCAGCTCCTGCACACAACGAGCGTTAGTATGCCTGGTTTGCCCTGGCGTACTAACAGTATTGTGCCCGACGTACTAAGCCCCGACTGTCTGAGAAGGTGGTTTAGCAGTCATAGAAGATCAGCGGTCAAGGGGTACTGTAGAAGCATGGGTAGAAAGTGGTAGCCGTGACCGACAACAGCATTGCAGTGGTCGCATTTGCACTGATTTTACTCCCCAGTACCCCCACAATAGGAACCCTCCCATTCCCCAAGTACTATTCAAAATCAACCCACGCCCTCACAACAGGCACCTTAGGAGGGTACGACTCCGCCCATTTTGGGGGATGGATAGCAGCTGTCGGTGCTATTCAAAGATGTTTGAGAGCCTATTCACCCCCCGAGTTTATGAGAGTAAGGTGGAAAGTGGTCTCCCGACTGAAAAAGTGTCAAAACAGGCCACGCCCACCTGTTATTCACCCCTCGAGTTTATGAGAGTATTCCCTGCTGTACTCGGCAGATGAAGTACCCAAACCTAGAAACGGACGGGTAGCAGTCTCTTCAGACTGCATTTCATGCTTTGAATGAGACTGTCGTCTGGAACGATTGGCTAGAGTAGATCTTATGCCTCGACAACCTGTACTGCAGAAAGGAAGAAGGAAAAGTGGAGCGAAAATTGTTAGGTCGAAACATAGTCGAACATGAAAAATGACAGGTATCTGCTATACCCGCGCTAAGTTTTGTAAAAACGGGAAGCATTTGCCAAACTTGGCAAAAAAGCGTCCGATGTTTACAACATTTTTGAACGATAACTTTTTGGATTCTGAAAACGCTAAAATATTCACAGCTCGAATCCCTATCTAATAATGTACATTGTGAACTGAAATTCCCTGAAATCGCTTTGTTTTTGATTGAAATTGTTTTTGCGGTCTTTTTTTTTTGAAAAACGTGGCGCGCGGCAAGGTGCGACGAAACTTTGAGTTGTAATTGTACAAGTATTAGGAGAGCACTCTCTATGTTTTCTTCGTAAATAAGATGCAGGCGGGATAATCTCGGGATTTGTACAGGTAGAATTTTCGACTTCCTTCATTTAACGTTTTGGGGCTAGCGCAGCACAAGTCCGACTTTTCCGAAGTTTTCAAGCATGTTTAATGGAGGATTTCCAAAATTCTACCGGCACAAATTTCGTGATCGTCCCCCCTGCATCTAATTTGCGGGGAAAACATAGAGTTTGCTCATCCATTACTTGTCTAATTACAAATCAATGTTTCGCCGCATCTTGCCGAGCGCGAAGTTTTCAAAAAACGGCCGCAAAAACAATTTCATTCAAAAACAAAGCGATTTTAGGGAACTTTGGCTCACAAAGCACACTGTCAGGTGGGAATTTCAGCTGTGAATATGATAGCGTTTTCAGAATTCAGAAAAGTCTTCGTTAAAAAAAGTTACAGCATCGGACGTTTTTTGCCAAGTTTGGCGAATGCTCCCCGTTTTTACAAAACTTAGCGCGGGTACTGCATCTTGTCTATTTTCTAATTTATTTTGCTCAGTGCAGGGGCGCGATCAGGGTGCGGCACCAGGTGTGGATATCCACAGGGGGGGGGGGTTAAAGTGCGGAGGGTTAGAGAGGGATATGAGCCCGTGATCTCAGTCACTAGTAATGTCTTGTTTATTTTTCAATTGCTCCTCTTCTTTGAAATTTATATTTTTTGAAATAAACTGCTTAGATTTTTTGAATTTAACAACAGAAACAGATCAAAAACAGGCTAGGAAATGGCGAAAATCACATGGTTCCTGCGCGTGCTGGTGCGGAGCGGAGGTTAGTCAGTGAGAGAGCGGAGGGCAGACGGAGGCCGCAGCATCGGCGCACCGCTCGCGCTACGAACGATGAGAATCCCTACGTTTTATTCAGGGTAACACTCCTGGAGGTCTGAGAAAATTGCCAAAAATTTGACTAAATCACACTCCTGGGGGGGTCTGGGTAAAATTGGCCTTCTCCACACCTCGTGCAGTACCCTTGGAATGATAGATTCGGTGGTCTCGTGCAATCGTATATTGTTAGATTGAAGTTTGATTAAGCAGAGTTCTTCTTTTCCACTAATCCAGCTTAATTGCCTGTACTTTGAATGATTGCAGAAAAGTCGTGGATAGGCTTCTGAAGCTGTTATATTCTCTACTGTCATATTGGATGCGGTGAGCTGTCACTAAAGTTTCTTATTGATCACTCCTGATCCAAGTAACGCGCGTGCTGTTTAGTGCGCATTGCATCAGTTTTCTGATCTGGGAAACATCTTGTGTCGTAACACGATGGTTTCACGAGTGCTCTTCGGTTTGATGGTCACAAGGTCTTCGAATTACACTATGAATGTAGGAGCTGAGGTGAGTCCTAATCCGATTGGCTGCAAACTCGAGACTTGGTAGCTCGGCAAAAAAGACTTGGTGAGACTGTATGTATTGTCCAGTCCAATTTCCCTTGCCAGATTCTCCGTATGAGTGATTTTGCTGCTACAGTAGGTGAGCAATCTACATTGGATTCGAATCCGATAATTTCGGATATCCGACTGAATGATTTGAAATTTTGACGACTCGGTTTCTGAATCAACGAAAAAACGCGAAATCCGAACCGAACCGAAATCCGAATCACCGAAAAAAGGCTAGATCCGACTCGAACCGGAATTCAAATCGCTGAAAAAAGGCCAAATCCGAATCAGCTTGGAGTGCGATTATCAGACATGTTTCGCCTAGGATCTCATTTATAGTGAGCAAGTGGTATACGTATTGAAAGAAAAGCAGGGGTGGCGCACTGTAATTGCAGTGAATCCGCCGCGGGAATTCGACCAACCTTCGAAGCCACTTACAGCTGGTAGCAAAGACCATGACCTGCTGCGACGGAGGCAAACTGTGGCCGTATTTGTGAAACTACGAGAGCCTCCCGGGAGGGTCTAAAAATCGCGAACCGCTTACATCGGCTGGTTCAAGAAAAAGTTTCATGAATACGGCCACTGGCTGCAGACCGCGAAGATATATCCCAACTGATCAGAATTACCTTCAACACCAGGGAGAGGTTCGGAGAGTTCACAGTGTTTAGGGAGCTTCCGAAACAAAGGGAAGAGAGAGAGCTCCATACAGCGCGTCCCACGCGGGCTTTCTGAGATCGTTTGACGTATCGTCGATCACTGGTTGAGAGGTAGCCGCGACGAACACACGTGGCATGCAAGGAAGCGAGGAGGTAATGATAGTCATGAACAGATCAAATAGTTCCCTGCGCCGCGGCTACTCTCCATCCAGTGATCGACGATATGCAATTACCGGTCGCACTACTTAATCAACATTTACGATAAGATATTACTTACACTCGGGACAAAGTCATCTACTGCCTCGGCCGATAAGAAGCGGCCCAGCAAGTTCACTCATTTTCAAATCATAAGTCATAATCTACCCAGCAAAGCAAAACAGTTAGATTATATATATATATATATATATATATATATATATATATATATATATATATATATATATATATATATATATATATATATATATATATATATATATATATATATATATATATATATATATATATATATATATATATATATATATATATATATATATATATATATATATATATATATATATATATATATATATATATATATATATATATATATATATATATATATATATATATATATATATATATATATATATATATATATATATATATAATCTAACTGTTTTGCTTTGCTGCGGATTAGTATGATTTGGAAATGAAACATTAGTGAGAAACTCGTTAAAAGAAGTGAAATGTCGTATGCTACTTATTTGGCATGGGAATAAACTCGAAAGAAGCGCTAAAAACTCAGTGAAATGATTCATCGTTGATTTGGCTGTGCACTTGTTCACTAAACAACAAAAATTGAGTGTGACATTGAAAAACCAAATCACGCACATCTCTTCTGAAATCAACCTAACGCTTGCAGTTTAGGTTAACAAGTCTCAGGTCCTTGCAAAATTATGTTGTGTCTCCCACCTCAATCATTCAGAAATATTGATTTTCAAGCATTACTAAATTATTTGGCGCGCTCGCTTCCGATTGACTATCAATTAAAGGAAGTGGAAATAACATCACGTAGTGTGTCTATGCCAATGTTGTCCACTAAGAGAATTGCAGTCACACGAATAAATGAGTGTGCTTAGTAAGATGTGCGTGATTTGGTTTTTCAATGTCCCACTCAATTTTTGTTGTTTAGTGAACAAGTGCACAGCCAAATCAACGATGAATCATTTCACTTAGTTTTTAGCGCTTCTTTCGAATTATTCCCATGCCAAATCAGTAGCATAAGACATTTCACTTCTTTTAACGACTTTCGCACAAATGTTTCATTTCCAAATCATACTAATCCGCAGCAAAGCAAAACTGTTAGATAATTCCACTTTATTTTAGCAAAGGTTTCCTTTTAAAGGCACATTACACCCTCAGATATGACCTTTCAAATGTTCATGCAGTTGTGTAGTAGACCCCTCTTGCATTACACTTGCCCACCCCTTCTAGCACCACCACAGATCACACCCTTTTTCATGGTTTCCAAACCCAATAACGACTAGATGAACGGTTGAATCACAACCGCGTTTTCGATTTTCACTCCCTTGCCGGTCCTCCCGGTTGGGTCGAACACACGATCCGTAGCGCTTGGCATACTCGCAGTTGAGTCCTGCCCTCTTTCCCCGGCGCTTGGCGCTTTTTGAGTCGAGTCTCACACACTTTCCGCGGCGCTTGGCGCACTTCCAGTTGGGTCCCGCACACTTTCCTAGGCGCTTGGCGTACCCGAAGTTGGGTCCTGTACACATTTTCTGGCGCTTTGCGTGCTCCCAGTTAGATTCCGCACACGTACCCGGCGCTTGGCGCACTCCCAGTTGAGTCCCTCACACTTTCCCCGGCGCTTGGCGCACTCCCACTTGGGTCACGAATACGTTCCCCGGCGCATGGAGCACTTCCAGTTGGGTCCCGCGTACGTAACACGGCGCTTAGCGCACTTCTACTTGGGCCCTGCACACGTTCTCCGGCTCTTGGCGCACTTCTAGTGTGGTTCCAAACACGCTCCCCGGCGCACAGCACAGTTCTAGTTGGGTCCCGCATACGTTGCCCGGCACTTGGCGCGCTTCCACTTGGGTCCAGCACACGTTCCCCGGCGCTTGGCGCACCTCTACTTGGGTTCCGCACATGTTCCTGGCGCTCGGCGCACTTCTAGTTGGGTCCCGCACACGTTTCCCGGCGCTCAGCACAGTTCTAGTTGGGTCCCGCATACGTTCCCCGCGCTTGGCGCACTTAAATTTGGGTCCCGCCCACCTTCCAGGCGCTTAGCGCACCTCTAGATGCTTCCCGCACACGTTCTCCGGCACTTGGCGCACTTCTGTTGGGTCCCGCATACGTTGCCCAGCGCTTGGCGCATTTCTACTCTGGGTCCTGCACACGTTCCCCGGCGCTTTGCGCACTTCTACTCGGGTTCCTGCACCCGTTCCTCGGCGCTTGGCGCACTTATAGCTGGGTTCCGCACATGTTCCTGGCGCTCGGCGCACTTCTAGTTGGGTCCCGCACACGTTTCCCGGCGCTCAACACAGTTCTAGTTGGGTCCCGCATACGTTGCCCAGCGCTTGGCGCACTTCTACTTGGGTCCTGCACACGTTCCCCGGCGCTTGGCGCACTTATAGCTGGGTTCCGCACATGTTCCTGGCGCTCGGCGCACTTCTAGTTGGGTCCCGCACACGTTTCCCGGCGCTCAGCACAGTTCTAGTTGGGTCTCGCATACGTTGCCCGGCACTTGGCGCACTTCCACTTGGGTCCAGCACACGTTCCCCGGCGCTTGGCGCACCTCTACTTGGGTCCTGCACACGTTCCCGGGCGCTTGGCGCACTTATAGCTGCGTTCCGCACATGTTCCTGGCGCTCGGCGCACTTCTAAGTTGGGTCCCGCACACGTTTCCCGGCGCTCAGCACAGTTCTAGTTGTGTCCTCATACGTTACCCGGCGCTTGGCGCACTTAAATTTGGGTCCCGCCCACCTTCCAGGCGCTTAGCGCACCTCTAGATGGGTCCCGCACACGTTCTCCGGCACTTGGCACACTTCTGTTTGGGTTCCGCATACGTTGCCCAGCGCTCGGCGCATTTCTACTTGGGTCCTGCACATGTTCCCCGGCGCTTGGCGCACTTCTTCTTGGGTTCTGCACACGTTCCCCGGCGCTTGGCGCACCTCTACTTGGGTCCTGCACACGTTCCCGGGCGCTTGGCGCACTTATAGCTGGGTTCCGCACATGTTCCTGGCGCTCGGCGCACTTCTAGTTGGGTCCCGCACACGTTTCCCGGCGCTCAGCACAGTTCTAGTTGGGTCCCGCATACGTTCCCCGCGCTTGGCGCACTTAAATTTGGGTCCCGCCCACCTTCCAGGCGCTTAGCGCACCTCTAGATGGGTCCCGCACACGTTCTCCGGCACTTGGCACACTCCTGTTTGGGTCCCGCATACGTTGCCCAGCGCTTGGCGCACTTCTACTTGGGTCCTGCACACGTTCCCCAGCGCTTGGCGCACTTATAGCTGGGTTCCGCACATGTTCCTGGCGCTTGGCGCACTTCTAGTTGGGTCCCGCACACGTTTCCCGGCGCTCAACACAGTTCTAGTTGGGTCCCGCATACGTTGCCCGGCACTTGGCGCACTTCCACTTGGGTCCAGCACACGTTCCCCGGCGCTTGGCGCACCTCTACTTGGGTTCCGCACATGTTCCTGGCGCTCGGCGCACTTCTAGTTGGGTCCCGCACACGTTTCCCGGCGCTCAGCACAGTTCTAGTTGGGTCCCGCATACGTTCCCCGCGCTTGGCGCACTTAAATTTGGGTCCCGCCCACCTTCCAGGCGCTTAGCGCACCTCTAGATGGTTCCCGCACACGTTCTCCGGCACTTGGCGCACTTCTGTTTGGGTCCCGCATACGTTGCCCAGCGCTTGGCGCATTTCTACTTGGGTCCTGCACACGTTCTGGCGCTTTGCGCACTTCTACTTGGGTCCTGCACACGTTCCCCGGCGCTTGGCGCACTTATAGCTGGGTTCCGCACATCGTTCTTCGGCGCTTGGCGCACTTCTAGTTGGGTCCCGCATACGTTGCCCAGCGCTTGGCGCACTTCTACTTGGGTCCTGCACACGTTCCCCGGCGCTTGGCGCACTTATAGCTGGGTTCCGCACATGTTCCTGGCGCTTGGCGCACTTCTAGTTGGGTCCCGCACACGTTTCCCGGCGCTCAGCACAGTTCTAGTTGGGTCCCGCATACGTTGCCCGGCACTTGGCGGGCGCACTTCTACTTGGGTCCAGCACACGTTCCCCGGCGCTTGGCGCACCTCTACTTGGGTCCTGCACACGTTCCCGGGCGCTTGGCGCACTTATAGCTGCGTTCCGCACATGTTCCTGGCGCTCGGCGCACTTCTAGTTGGGTCCCGCACACGTTTCCCGGCGCTCAGCACAGTTCTAGTTGGGTCCCTCATACGTTACCCGGCGCTTGGCGCACTTAAATTTGGGTCCCGCCCACCTTCCAGGCGCTTAGCGCACCTCTAGATGGGTCCCGCACACGTTCTCCGGCACTTGGCACACTTCTGTTTGGGTTCCGCATACGTTGCCCAGCGCTCGGCGCATTTCTACTTGGGTCCTGCACACATGTTCCCGGCGCTTGGCGCACTTCTTCTTGGGTCCTGCACACGTTGCCCGGCGCTTGGCGCACCTCTACTTGGGTCCTGCACACGTTCTCGGGCGCTTGGCGCACTTATAGCTGGGTTCCGCACATGTTCCTGGCGCTCGGCGCACTTCTAGTTGGGTCCCGCACACGTTTCCCGGCGCTCAGCACAGTTCTAGTTGGGTCCCGCATACGTTCCCCGCGCTTGGCGCACTTAAATTTGGGTCCCGCCCACCTTCCAGGCGCTTAGCGCACCTCTAGATGGGTCCCGCACACGTTCTCCGGCACTTGGCACACTCCTGTTTGGGTCCCGCATACGTTGCCCAGCGCTTGGCGCACTTCTACTTGGGTCCTGCACACGTTCCCCAGCGCTTGGCGCACTTATAGCTGGGTTCCGCACATGTTCCTGGCGCTTGGCGCACTTCTAGTTGGGTCCCGCACACGTTTCCCGGCGCTCAACACAGTTCTAGTTGGGTCCCGCATACGTTGCCCGGCACTTGGCGCACTTCCACTTGGGTCCAGCACACGTTCCCGGGCGCTTGGCGCACTTATAGCTGCGTTCCGCACATGTTCCTGGCGCTCGGCGCACTTCCACTTGGGTCCAGCACACGTTCCCCGGCGGTTGGCGCACCTCTACTTGGGTCCTGCACACGTTCCCGGGCGCTTGGCGCACTTATAGCTGCGTTCCGCACATGTTCCTGGCGCTCGGCGCACTTCTAGTTGGGTCCCGCACACGTTTCCCGGCGCTCAGCACAGTTCTAGTTGGGTCCCGCATACGTTCCCCGGCGCTTGGCGCTTGGGTTCTGCACTTAAATTTGGGTCCCGGCCCACCTTCCAGGCGCTTAGCGCACTTGTGCGATGGGTCCCGCACACGTTCTCCGGCCCTTGGCCCACTTCTGTTTGGGTCCCGCATCCGTTGCCCAGCGCTTGGCGCATTTCTACTTGGGTCCTGCACACGTTCCCCGGCGCTTGGCGCACTTCTTCTTGGGTTCTGCACACGTTCCCCGGCGCTTGGCGCACCTCTACTTGGGTCCTGCACACGTTCCCGGGCGCTTGGCGCACTTATAGCTGGGTTCCGCACATGTTCCTGGCGCTCGGCGCACTTCTAGTTGGGTTCCGCACACGTTTCCCGGCGCTCAGCACAGTTCTAGTTGGGTCCCGCATACGTTCCCTGCGCTTGGCGCACTTAAATTTGGGTCCCGCCCACCTTCCAGGCGCTTAGCGCACCTCTAGATGGGTCCCGCACATCGTTCTCCGGCACTTGGCACACTTCTGTTTGGGTCCCGCATACGTTGCCCAGCGCTTGGCGCACTTCTACTTGGGTCCTGCACACGTTCCCCCGGCGCTTTGCGCACTTCTACTTGGGTTCTGCACACGTTCCCGGCGCTTGGCGCACTTAAAGCTGGGTTCCGCACATGTTCCTGGCGCTCGGCGCACTTCTAGTTGGGTCCCGCACACGTTTCCCGGCGCTCAACACAGTTCTAGTTGGGTCCCGCATACGTTGGCCAGAGCTTGGCGCACTTCTACTTAGGTCCCGCACACGTTCCCGGCGCTTGGCGCACTTATAGCTGGGTTCCGCACACGTTCCTGGCGCTTGGCGCACTTCTAGTTGGGTCCCGCACACGTTTCCCGGCGCTCAACACAGTTCTAGTTGGGTCCCGCATACGTTGCCCGGCACTTGGCGCACTTCCACTTGGGTCCAGCACACGTTCCCCGGCGCTTGGCGCGCTTCTGTTTGGGTCCCGCACACGTTCCCCGGCGCTTGGCGCACTAATAGCTGGGTTCCGCACATGATCCTGGCGCTTGGCGCACTTCTAGTTGGGTCCCGCATACGTTCCCCGGCGCTTGGCGCACTTAAATTTGGGTCCCGCCCACCTTCCAGGCGCTTAGCGCACCTCTAGATGGGTCCCGCACACGTTCTCAGGGCACTTGGCACACTTCTGTTTGGGTCCCGCATACGTTGCCCAGCGCTTGGCGCATTTCTACTTGGGTCCTGCACACGTTCCCCGGCGCTTGGCGCACTTCTTCTTGGGTTCTGCACACGTTCCCCGGCGCTTGGCGCACCTCTACTTGGGTCCTGCACACGTTCCCGGGCGCTTGGCGCACTTATAGCTGGGTTTCGCACATGTTGCTGGTGCTCGGCGCACTTCTAGTTGGGTTCCGCACACGTTTCCCGGCGCTCAGCACAGTTCTAGTTGGGTCCCGCATACGTTCCCTGCGCTTGGCGCACTTAAATTTGGGTCCCGCCCACCTTCCAGGCGCTTAGCGCACCTCTAGATGGGTCCCGCACACGTTCTCCGGCACTTGGCACACTCCTGTTTGGGTCCCGCATACGTTGCCCAGCGCTTGGCGCATTTCTACTTGGGTCCTGCACACGTTCCCCGGCGCTTTGCGCACTTCTACTTGGGTTCTGCACACGTTCCCCGGCGCTTGGCGCACTTATAGCTGGGTTCCGCACATGTTCCTGGCGCTCGGCGCACTTCTAGTTGGGTCCCGCACACGTTTCCCGGCGCTCAACACAGTTCTAGTTGGGTCCCGCATACGTTGGCGAGCGCTTGGCGCACTTCTACTTGGGTTCTGCACACGTTCCCCGGCGCTTGGCGCACTTATAGCTGGGTTCCGCACATGTTCCTGGCGCTTGGCGCACTTCTAGTTGGGTCCCGCACACGTTTCCCGGCGCTCAACACAGTTCTAGTTGGGTCCCGCATACGTTGCCCGGCACTTGGCGCACTTCCACTTGGGTCCAGCACACGTTCCCCGGCGCTTGGCGCACCTCTACTTGGGTCCTGCACACGTTCCCGGGCGCTTGGCGCACTTATAGCTGCGTTCCGCACATGTTCCCGGTGCTTGGCGCACTTCTAGTTGGGTCCCGCATACGTTCCCGGCGCTTGGCGCACTTAAATTTGGGTCCCGCCCACCTTCCGGGCGCTTAGCGCACTTCTAGATGGGTCCCGCAACACGTTCTCCCGGCACTTGGCACACTTCTGTTTGGGTCCCGCATACGTTGCCCAGCGCTTGGCGCATTTCTACTTGGGTCCTGCACACGTTCCCCGGCGCTTGGCGCACTTCTACTTGGGTTCTGCACACGTTCCCCGGCGCTTGGCGCACTTATAGCTGGGTTCCGCACGTGTTCCTGGCGCTCGGCGCACTTCTAGTTGGGTCCCGCACACGTTTCCCTGCGCTCAACACAGTTCTAGTTGGGTCCCGCATACGTTCGCGAGCGCTTGGCGCACTTCTACTTGGGTCCTGCACACGTTCCCCGGCGCTTGGCGCACTCATAGCTGGGTTCCGCACATGTTCCTGGCGCTTGGCGCACTTCTAGTTGGGTCCCGCACACGTTTCCCGGCGCTCAACACAGTTCCCAGTTGGGTCCCGCATACGTTGCCCGGCGCTTGGCGCCCTTCCACTTGGGTCCAGCACATGTTCCTGGCGCTCGGCGCACTTCTAGTTGGGTCCCGCATACGTTCCCCGGCGCTTGGCGCACTTAAATTTGGGTCCCGCCCACCTTCCAGGCGCTTAGCGCACCTCTAGATGGGTCCCGCACACGTTCTCCGGCACTTGGCACACTTCTGTTTGGGTCCCGCATACGTTGCCCAGCGCTTGGCGCATTTCTACTTGGGTCCTGCACACGTTCCCCGGCGCTTGGCGCACTTCTACTTGGGTTCTGCACACGTTCCCCGGCGCGTGGCGCACTTATAGCTGGGTTCCGCACGTGTTCCTGGCGCTCGGCGCACTTCTAGTTGGGTCCCGCTCACGTTTCCGGCGCTCAACACAGTTCTAGTTGGGTCCCGCATACGTTCGCGAGCGCTTGGCGCACTTCTACTTGGGTCCTGCACACGTTCCCCGGCGCTTGGCGCACTCATAGCTGGGTTCCGCACATGTTCCTGGCGCTTGGCGCACTTCTAGTTGGGTCCCGCACACGTTTCCTCGGCGCTCAACACAGTTCTAGTTGGGTCCCGCATACGGTGCCCGGCGCTTGGCGCACTTCTACTTGTGTGCAGCACATGTTCCTGCCGCTCGCCGCACTTCTAGTTGGGTCCCGCATACGTTCCTGGGCGCTTGGCGCACTTAAATTTGGGTCCCGCCCACCTTCCATGCGCTTAGCGCACCTCTAGATGGGTCCCGCACACGTTCTCCGGCACTTGGCACACTTCTGTTTGGGTCCCGCATACGTTGCCCAGCGCTTGGCGCATTTCTACTTGGGTCCTGCACACGTTCCCCGGCGCTTGGCGCACTTCTACTTGGGTTCTGCACACGTTCCCCGGCGCTTGGCGCACTTATAGCTGGGTTCCGCACATGTTCCTGGCGCTCGGCGCACTTCTAGTTGGGTCCCGCACACGTTTCCCGGCGCTCAACACAGTTCTAGTTGGGTCCCGCATACGTTGGCTAGAGCTTGGCGCACTTCTACTTGGGTTCCGCACATGTTCCTGGCGCTTGGCGCACTTCTAGTTGGGTCCCGCACACGTTTCCCGGCGCTCAACACAGTTCTAGTTGGGTCCCGCATACGTTGCCCGGCACTTGGCGCACTTCCACTTGGGTCCAGCACACGTTCCCGGGCGCTTGGCGCACTTATAGCTGCGTTCCGCACATGTTCCTGGCGCTCGGCGCACTTCCACTTGGGTCCAGCACACGTTCCCCGGCGGTTGGCGCACCTCTACTTGGGTCCTGCACACGTTCCCGGGCGTTTGGCGCACTTATAGCTGCGTTCCGCACATGTTCCTGGCGCTCGGCGCACTTCTAGTTGGGTCCCGCACACGTTTCCCGGCGCTCAGCACAGTTCTAGTTGGGTCCCGCATACGTTCCCCGGCGCTTGGCGCACTTAAATTTTGGTCCCGCCCACCTTCCAGGCGCTTAGCGCACCTCTAGATGGGTCCCGCACACGTTCTCCGGCACTTGGCACACTTCTGTTTGGGTCCCGCATACGTTGCCCAGCGCTTGGCGCATTTCTACTTGGGTCCTGCACACGTTCCCCGGCGCTTGGCGCACTTCTTCTTGGGTTCTGCACACGTTCCCCGGCGCTTGGCGCACCTCTACTTGGGTCCTGCACACGTTCCCGGGCGCTTGGCGCACTTATAGCTGGGTTCCGCACATGTTCCTGGCGCTCGGCGCACTTCTAGTTGGGTTCCGCACACGTTTCCCGGCGCTCAGCACAGTTCTAGTTGGGTCCCGCATACGTTCCCTGCGCTTGGCGCACTTAAATTTGGGTCCCGCCCACCTTCCAGGCGCTTAGCGCACCTCTAGATGGGTCCCGCACACGTTCTCCGGCACTTGGCACACTCCTGTTTGGGTCCCGCATACGTTGCCCAGCGCTTGGCGCATTTCTACTTGGGTCCTGCACACGTTCCCCGGCGCTTTGCGCACTTCTACTTGGGTTCTGCACACGTTCCCCGGCGCTTGGCGCACTTAAAGCTGGGTTCCGCACACGTTCCTGGCGCTCGGCGCACTTCTAGTTGGGTCCCGCACACGTTTCCCGGCGCTCAACACAGTTCTAGTTGGGTCCCGCATACGTTGGCTAGAGCTTGGCGCACTTCTACTTGGGTTCTACACACCTTCCCAGGCGCTTGGCGCACTTATAGCTGGGTTCCGCACATGTTCCCGGCGCTCAGCGCACTTCTAGATGGGTCCCGCACACGTTTCCCGGCCCTCAACACAGTTCTAGTTGGGTCCCGCATACGTTGCCCGGCACTTGGCGCACTTCCACTTGGGTCCAGCACACGTTCCCCGGCGCTTGGCGCACCTCTACTTGGGTTCTGCACACGTTCCCGGGCGCTTGGCGCACTTATAGCTGCGTTCCGCACATGTTCCCGGCGCTCGGCGCACTTCTAGTTGGGTCCCGCATACGTTCCCCGGCGCATGGCGCACTTAAATTTGGGTCCCGCCCACCTTCCAGGCGCTTAGCGCACCTCTAGATGGGTCCCGCACACGTTCTCAGGGCACTTGGCACACTTCTGTTTGGGTCCCGCATACGTTGCCCAGCGCTTGGCGCATTTCTACTTGGGTCCTGCACACGTTCCCGGCGCTTGGCGCACTTCTTCTTGGGTTCTGCACACGTTCCCGGCGCTTGGCGCACCTCTACTTGGGTCCCGCACACGTTCCCGGGCGCTTGGCGCACTTATAGCTGGGTTCCGCACATGTTGCTGGCGCTCGGCGCACTTCTAGTTGGGTTCCGCACACGTTTCCCGGCGCTCAGCACAGTTCTAGTTGGGTCCCGCATACGTTCCCCTGCGCTTGGCGCACTTAAATTTGGGTCCCGCCCACCTTCCAGGCGCGCTTAGCGCACCTCTAGATGGGTCCCGCACACGTCTCTCCGGCACTTGGCACACTCCTGTTTGGGTCCCGCATACGTTGCCCAGCGCTTGGCGCATTTCTACTTGGGTCCTGCACACGTTCCCCGGCGCTTGCGCACTTCTACTTGGGTTCTGCACACGTTCCCCGGCGCTTGGCGCACTAAAAGCTGGGTTCCGCACATGTTCCTGGCTGTCGGCGCACTTCCAGTTGGGTCCCGCACACGTTTCCCGGCGCTCAACACAGTTCTAGTTGGGTCCCGCATACGTTGGCCAGAGCTTGGCGCACTTCTAGTTAGGGTCCCGCACACGTTCCACCGGCGCTTTGGCGCACTTATAGCTGGGTTCCGCACATGTTCCTGGCGCTTGGCGCACTTCTAGTTGGGTCCCGCACACGTTTCCCGGCGCTCAACACAGTTCTAGTTGGGTCCCGCATACGTTGCCCGGCACTTGGCGCACTTCCACTTGGGTCCAGCACACGTTCCCCGGCGCTTGGCGCACCTCTACTTGGGTCCTGCACACGTTCCCGGGCGCTTGGCGCACTTATAGCCGCGTTCCGCACATGTTCCTGGCGCTCGGCGCACTTCTAGTTGAGTCCCGCATACGTTCCCCGGCGCTTGGCGCACTTAAATTTGGGTCCTGCCCACCTTCCAGGCGCTTAGCGCACCTCTAGATGGGTCCCGCACACGTTCTCCGGCACTTGGCACACTTCTGTTTGGGTCCCGCATACGTTGCCCAGCGCTTGGCGCATTTCTACTTGGGTCCTGCACACGTTCCTCGGCGCTTGGCGCACTTCTACTTGGGTTCTGCACACGTTCCCCGGCGCTTGGCGCACCACTACTTGGGTCCTGCACACGTTCCCGGGCGCTTGGCGCACTTATAGCTGGGTTCCGCACATGCTGCTGGCGCTCGGCGCACTTCTAGTTGGGTTCCGCACACGTTTCCCGGCGCTCAGCACAGTTCTAGTTGGGTCCCGCATACGTTCCCTGCGCTTGGCGCACTTAAATTTGGGTCCCGCCCACCTTCCACGCGCTTAAGCCACCTCTAGATGGGTCCCGCACACGTTCTCCGGCACTTGGCACACCCCTGTTTGGGTCCCGCATACGTTGCCCAGCGCTTGGCGCATTTCTACTTGGGTCCTGCACACGTTCCCCGGCGCTTTGCGCACTTCTACTTGGGTTCTGCACACGTTGCCCGGCGCTTGGCGCACTAAAAGCTGGGTTCCGCACATGTTCCTGGCGCTCGGCGCACTTCTAGTTGGGTCCCGCACACGTTTCCCGGCGCTCAACACAGTTCTAGTTGGGTCCCGCATACGTTGGCCAGAGCTTGGCGCACTTCTACTTAGGTCCTGCACACGTTCCCCGGCGCTTGGCGCACTTATAGCTGGGTTCCGCACATGTTCCCGGCGCTTAGCGCACTTCTAGTTGGGTCCCGCACACGTTTTCCCGGCGTTCAGCACAGTTCTAGTTGGGTCCCGCATACGTTGCCCGGCGCTTAGCGCACTTCCACTTGGGTCCAGCACACCTTCCCCGGCCCTTGGCGCACCTCTACTTGGGTCCTGCACACGTTCCCCGGGCGCTTGGCGCACTTATAGCCGCGTTCCGCACATGTTCCTGGCGCTCGGCGCACTTCTAGTTGAGTCCCACATACGTTCCCCGGCGCTTGGCGCACTTAAATTTGGGTCCCGCCCACCTTCCAGGCGCTTAGCGCACCTCTAGATGGGTCCCGCACACGTTCTCCGGCACTTGGCACACTTTTGTTTGGGTCCCGCATACGCTGCCCAGCGCTTGGCGCATTTCTACTTGGGTCCTGCACACGTTCCCCGGAGCTTGGCGCACTTCTACTTGGGTTCTGCACACGTTCCCCGGCGCTTGGCGCACTTATAGCTGGGTTCCGCACATGTTCCTGGCGCTCGGCGCACTTCTAGTTGGGTCCCGCACACGTTTCCCGGCGCTCAACACAGTTCTAGTTGGGTCCCGCATACGTTGGCGAGCGCTTGGCGCACTTCTACTTGGGTCCTGCACACGTTCCCCGGCGCTTGGCGCACTTATAGCTGGGTTCCGCACATGTTCCTGGCGCTTGGCGCACTTCTAGTTGGGTCCCGCACACGTTTCCCGGCGCTCAACACAGTTCTAGTTGGGTCCCGCATACGTTGCCCGGCACTTGGCGCACTTCCACTTGGGTCCAGCACACGTTCCCCGGCGCTTGGCGCACCTCTACTTGGGTCCTGCACACGTTCCCGGGCGCTTGGCGCACTTATAGCTGCGTTCCGCACATGTTCCTGGTGCTCGGCGCACTTCTAGTTGGGTCCCGCATACGTTCCCCGGCGCTTGGCGCACTTGAATTTGGGTCCCGCCCACCTTCCAGGCGCTTAGCGCACCTCTAGATGGGTCCCGCACACGTTCTCCGGCACTTGGCACACTTCTGTTTGGGTCCCGCATACGTTGCCCAGCGCTTGGCGCATTTCTACTTGGGTCCTGCACACGTTCCCCGGCACTTGGCGCACTTCTACTTGGGTTCTGCACACGTTCCCCGGCGCTTGGCGCACTTATAGCTGGGTTCCGCACGTGTTCCTGGCGCTCGGCGCACTTCTAGTTGGGTCCCGCACACGTTTCCCGGCGCTCAACACAGTTCTAGTTGGGTCCCGCATACGTTCGCGAGCGCTTGGCGCACTTCTACTTGGGTCCTGCACACGTTCCCCGGCGCTTGGCGCACTCATAGCTGGGTTCCGCACATGTTCCTGGCGCTTGGCGCACTTCTAGTTGGGTCCCGCACACGTTTCCCGGCGCTCAACACAGTTCTAGTTGGGTCCCGCATACGTTGCCCGGCACTTGGCGCACTTCCACTTGGGTCCAGCACACGTTCCCCGGCGCTTGGCGCACCTCTACTTGGGTCCTGCACACGTTCCCGGGCGCTTGGCGCACTTATAGCTGCGTTCCGCACATGTTCCTGGTGCTCGGCGCACTTCTAGTCGCGTGCCGCATACGTTCCCCGGCGCTTGACGCACTTAAATTTGGTTCCTGCCCACCTTCCGGGCGCTTAGCGCACCTCTAGATGGGTCCCGCACACGTTCTCCGGCACTTGGCACACTTCTGTTTGGGTCCCGCATACGTTGCCCAGCGCTTGGCGCACTTCTACTTGGGTCCTGCACACGTTCCCCGGCGCTTGGCGCACTTCTACTTGGGTTCTGCACACGTTCCCAGGCGCTTGGCGCACTTATAGCTGGGTTCCGCACGTGTTCCTCGCGCTCGTCGCACTTCTAGTTGGGTCCCGCACACGTTCCCCGGCGTTCAGCACAGTTCTAGTTGGGTCCCGCATACGTTGCCTGGCGCTTGGCGCACTTCCACTTGGGTCCAGCACACGTTCCCCGGCGCTTGGCGCACTCATAGCTGGGTTCCGCACATGTTCCCTGGCGCTTGGCGCACTTCTAGTTGGGTCCCGCACACGTTTCCCGGCGCTCAACACAGTTCTAGTTGGGTCCCGCATACGTTGCCCGGCACTTGGCGCACTTCCACTTGGGTCCAGCACATGTTCCTGGCGCTCGGCGCACTTCTAGTTGGGTCCCGCATACGTTCCCCGGCGCTTGGCGCACTTAAATTTGGGTCCCGCCCACCTTCCAGGCGCTTAGCGCACCTCTAGATGGGTCCCGCACACGTTCTCCGGCACTTGGCACACTTCTGTTTGGGACCCGCCTACGTCGCCCAGCGCTTGGCGCATTTCTACTTGGGTCCTGCACACGTTCCCGGCGCTTGGCGCACTTCTACTTGGGTTCTGCACACGTTCCCCGGCGCTTGGCGCACTTATAGCTGGGTTCCGCACATGTTCCTGGCGCTCGGCGCACTTCTAGTTGGGGCCCGCACACGTTTCCCGGCGCTCAGCACAGGTCTAGTTGGGTCCCGCATACGTTCCCTGCGCTTGGCGCACTTAAATTTGGGTCCCGCCCACCTTCCAGGCGCTTAGCGCACCTCTAGATGGGTCCCGCACACGTTCTCCGGCACTTGGCACACTCCTGTTTGGGTCCCGCATACGTTGCCCAGCGCTTGGCGCATTTCTACTTGGGTCCTGCACACGTTCCCCGGCACTTGGCGCACTTCTACTTGGGTTCTGCACACGTTCCCCGGCGCTTGGCGCACTTATAGCTGGGTTCCGCACGTGTTCCTGGCGCTCGGCGCACTTCTAGTTGGGTCCCGCACACGTTTCCCGGCGCTCAACACAGTTCTAGTTGGGTCCCGCATACGTTCGCGAGCGCTTGGCGCACTTCTACTTGGGTCCTGCACACGTTCCCCGGCGCTTGGCGCACTCATAGCTGGGTTCCGCACATGTTCCTGGCGCTTGGCGCACTTCTAGTTGGGTCCCGCACACGTTTCCCGGCGCTCAACACAGTTCTAGTTGGGTCCCGCATACGTTGCCCGGCACTTGGCGCACTTCCACTTGGGTCCAGCACACGTTCCCCGGCGCTTGGCGCACCTCTACTTGGGTCCTGCACACGTTCCCGGGCGCTTGGCGCACTTAGAGCTGCCTTCCTCACACGTTCCCTGTGCTTGGCGCACTGCTAGTTGGGGCCCGCATGCGTTCCCCGGCGCTTGACGCACTTAAATTTGGTTCCCGCCCACCTTCCAGGCGCTTAGCGCACCTCTAGATGGGTCCCGCACACGTTCTCCGGCACTTGGCACACTTCTGTTTGGGTCCCGCATACGTTGCCCAGCGCTTGGCGCATTTCTACTTGGGTCCTGCACACGTTCCCCGGCGCTTGGCGCACTTCTACTTGGGTTCTGCACACGTTCCCCGGCGCTTGGCGCACTTATAGCTGGGTTCCGCACGTGTTCCTGGCGCTCGGCGCACTTCTAGTTGGGTCCCGCACACGTTTCCCGGCGCTCAACACAGTTCTAGTTGGGTCCCGCATACGTTCGCGAGCGCTTGGCGCACTTCTACTTGGGTCCTGCACACGTTCCCCGGCGCTTGGCGCACTCATAGCTGGGTTCCGCACATGTTCCTGGCGCTTGGCGCACTTCTAGTTGGGTCCCGCACACGTTTCCCGGCGCTCAACACAGTTCTAGTTGGGTCCCGCATACGTTGCCCGGCACTTGGCGCACTTCCACTTGGGTCCAGCACATGTTCCTGGCGCTCGGCGCACTTCTAGTTGGGTCCCGCATACGTTCCCCGGCGCTTGGCGCACTTAAATTTGGGTCCCGCCCACCTTCCATGCGCTTAGCGCACCTCTAGATGGGTCCCGCACACGTTCTCCGGCACTTGGCACACTTCTGTTTGGGTCCCGCATACGTTGCCCAGCGCTTGGCGCATTTCTACTTGGGTCCTGCACACGTTCCCCGGCGCTTGGCGCACTTCTACTTGGGTTCTGCACACGTTCCCCGGCGCTTGGCGCACTTATAGCTGGGTTCCGCACATGTTCCTGGCGCTCGGCGCACTTCTAGTTGGGTCCCGCACACGTTTCCCGGCGCTCAGCACAGTTCTAGTTGGGTCCCGCATACGTTCCCTGCGCTTGGCGCACTTAAATTTGGGTCCCGCCCACCTTCCAGGCGCTTAGCGCACCTCTAGATGGGTCCCGCACACGTTCTCCGGCACTTGGCACACTCCTGTTTGGGTCCCGCATACGTTGCCCAGCGCTTGGCGCATTTCTACTTGGGTCCTGCACACGTTCCCCGGCGCTTTGCGCACTTCTACTTGGGTTCTGCACACGTTCCCCGGCGCTTGGCGCACTTAAAGCTGGGTTCCGCACATGTTCCTGGCGCTCGGCGCACTTCTAGTTGGGTCCCGCACACGTTTCCCGGCGCTCAACACAGTTCTAGTTGGGTCCCGCATACGTTGGCCAGAGCTTGGCGCACTTCTACTTAGGTCCTGCACACGTTCCCCGGCGCTTGGCGCACTTATAGCTGGGTTCCGCACATGTTCCTGGCGCTTGGCGCACTTCTAGTTGGGTCCCGCACACGTTTCCCGGCGCTCAACACAGTTCTAGTTGGGTCCCGCATACGTTGCCCGGCACTTGGCGCACTTCCACTTGGGTCCAGCACACGTTCCCCGGCGCTTGGCGCACCTCTACTTGGGTTCTGCACACGTTCCCGGGCGCTTGGCGCACTTATAGCTGCGTTCCGCACATGTTCCTGGCGCTCGGCGCACTTCTAGTTGGGTCCCGCATACGTTCCCCCGCGCATGGGGCACTTAAATTTGGGCCCCGCCCACCTTCCAGGCGCTTGGCGCCCCTCTAGATGGGTCCCGCACACGTTCTCAGGGCACTTGGCACACTTCTGTTTGGGTCCCGCATACGTTGCCCAGCGCTTGGCGCATTTCTACTTGGGTCCTGCACACGTTCCCCGGCGCTTGGCGCACTTCTTCTTGGGTTCTGCACACGTTCCCCGGCGCTTGGCGCACCTCTACTTGGGTCCTGCACACGTTCCCGGGCGCTTGGCGCACTTATAGCTGGGTTTCGCACATGTTGCTGGCGCTCGGCGCACTTCTAGCTGGGTTCCGCACACGTTTCCCGGCGCTCAGCACAGTTCTAGTTGGGTCCCGCATACGTTCCCTGCGCTTGGCGCACTTAAATTTGGGTCCCGCCCACCTTCCAGGCGCTTAGCGCACCTCTAGATGGGCCCCGCACACGTTCTCCGGCACTTGGCACACTCCTGTTTGGGTCCCGCATACGTTGCCCAGCGCTTGGCGCATTTCTACTTGGGTCCTGCACACGTTCCCCGGCGCTTTGCGCACTTCTACTTGGGTTCTGCACACGTTCCCCGGCGCTTGGCGCACTAAAAGCTGGGTTCCGCACATGTTCCTGGCTGTCGGCGCACTTCCAGTTGGGTCCCGCACACGTTTCCCGGCGCTCAACACAGTTCTAGTTGGGTCCCGCATACGTTGGCCAGAGCTTGGCGCACTTCTACTTAGGTCCTGCACACGTTCCCCGGCTCTTGGCGCACTTATAGCTGGGTTCCGCACATGTTCCTGGCGCTTGGCGCACTTCTAGTTGGGTCCCGCACACGTTTCCCGGCGCTCAACACAGTTCTAGTTGGGTCCCGCATACGTTGCCCGGCACTTGGCGCACTTCCACTTGGGTCCAGCACACGTTCCCCGGCGCTTGGCGCACCTCTACTTGGGTCCTGCACACGTTCCCGGGCGCTTGGCGCACTTATAGCTGCGTTCCGCACATGTTCCTGGCGCTCGGCGCACTTCTAGTTGAGTCCCGCATACGTTCCCCGGCGCTTGGCGCACTTAAATTTGGGTCCCGCCCACCTTCCAGGCGCTTAGCGCACCTCTAGATGGGTCCCGCACACGTTCTCCGGCACTTGGCACACTTCTGTTTGGGTCCCGCATACGTTGCCCAGCGCTTGGCGCATTTCTACTTGGGTCCTGCACACGTTCCTCGGCGCTTGGCGCACTTCTACTTGGGTTCTGCACACGTTCCCCGGCGCTTGGCGCACCTCTACTTGGGTCCTGCACACGTTCCCGGGCGCTTGGCGCACTTATAGCTGGGTTCCGCACATGTTGCTGGCGCTCGGCGCACTTCTAGTTGGGTTCCGCACACGTTTCCCGGCGCTCAGCACAGTTCTAGTTGGGTCCCGCATACGTTCCCTGCGCTTGGCGCACTTAAATTTGGGTCCCGCCCACCTTCCAGGCGCTTAGCGCACCTCTAGATGGGTCCCGCACACGTTCTCCGGCACTTGGCACACTCCTGTTTGGGTCCCGCATACGTTGCCCAGCGCTTGGCGCATTTCTACTTGGGTCCTGCACACGTTCCCCGGCGCTTTGCGCACTTCTACTTGGGTTCTGCACACGTTGCCCGGCGCTTGGCGCACTAAAAGCTGGGTTCCGCACATGTTCCTGGCGCTCGGCGCACTTCTAGTTGGGTCCCGCACACGTTTCCCGGCGCTCAACACAGTTCTAGTTGGGTCCCGCATACGTTGGCCAGAGCTTGGCGCACTTCTACTTAGGTCCTGCACACGTTCCCCGGCGCTTGGCGCACTTATAGCTGGGTTCCGCACATGTTCCTGGCGCTTGGCGCACTTCTAGTTGGGTCCCGCACACGTTTCCCGGCGCTCAACACAGTTCTAGTTGGGTCCCGCATACGTTGCCCGGCACTTGGCGCACTTCCACTTGGGTCCAGCACACGTTCCCCGGCGCTTGGCGCACCTCTACTTGGGTCCTGCACACGTTCCCGGGCGCTTAGCGCACTTATAGCTGCGTTCCGCACATGTTCCTGGCGCTCGGCGCACTTCTAGTTGAGTCCCGCATACGTTCCCCGGCGCTTGGCGCACTTAAATTTGGGTCCCGCCCACCTTCCAGGCGCTTAGCGCACCTCTAGATGGGTCCCGCACACGTTCTCCGGCACTTGGCACACTTCTGTTTGGGTCCCGCATACGTTGCCCAGCGCTTGGCGCATTTCTACTTGGGTCCTGCACACGTTCCCCGGCGCTTGGCGCACTTCTACTTGGGTTCTGCACACGTTCCCCGGCGCTTGGCGCACTTATAGCTGGGTTCCGCACATGTTCCTGGCGCTCGGCGCACTTCTAGTTGGGTCCCGCACACGTTTCCCGGCGCTCAACACAGTTCTAGTTGGGTCCCGCATACGTTGGCGAGCGCTTGGCGCACTTCTACTTGGGTCCTGCACACGTTCCCCGGCGCTTGGCGCACTTATAGCTGGGTTCCGCACATGTTCCTGGCGCTTGGCGCACTTCTAGTTGGGTCCCGCACACGTTTCCCGGCGCTCAACACAGTTCTAGTTGGGTCCCGCATACGTTGCCCGGCACTTGGCGCACTTCCACTTGGGTCCAGCACACGTTCCCCGGCGCTGGGCGCACCCCTACTGGGTCCTGCACACGTTCCCGGGCGCTTGGCGCACTTATAGCTGCGTTCCGCACATGTTCCTCGTGCTCGGCGCACTTCTAGTTGGGTCCCGCATACGTTCCCGGCGCTTGGCGCACTTGAATTTGGGTCCCGCCCACCTTCCAGGCGCTTAGCGCACCTCTAGATGGGTCCCGCACACGTTCTCCGGCACTTGGCACACTTCTGTTTGGGTCCCGCATACGTTGCCCAGCGCTTGGCGCATTTCTACTTGGGTCCTGCACACGTTCCCCGGCACTTGGCGCACTTCTACTTGGGTTCTGCACACGTTCCCCGGCGCTTGGCGCACTTATAGCTGGGTTCCGCACGTGTTCCTGGCGCTCGGCGCACTTCTAGTTGGGTCCCGCACACGTTTCCCGGCGCTCAACACAGTTCTAGTTGGGTCCCGCATACGTTCGCGAGCGCTTGGCGCACTTCTACTTGGGTCCTGCACACGTTCCCCGGCGCTTGGCGCACTCATAGCTGGGTTCCGCACATGTTCCTGGCGCTTGGCGCACTTCTAGTTGGGTCCCGCACACGTTTCCCGGCGCTCAACACAGTTCTAGTTGGGTCCCGCATACGTTGCCCGGCACTTGGCGCACTTCCACTTGGGTCCAGCACACGTTCCCGGCGCTTGGCGCACCCCTCCTTGGGTCCTGCACACGTTCCCGGGCGCTTGGCGCACTTATAGCTGCGTTCCGCACATGTTCCTGGTGCTCGGCGCACTTCTAGTTGGGTCCCGCATACGTTCCCCGGCGCTTGACGCACTTAAATTTGGTTCCCGCCCACCTTCCAGGCGCTTAGCGCACCTCTAGATGGGTCCCGCACACGTTCTCCGGCACTTGGCACACTTCTGTTTGGGTCCCGCATACGTTGCCCAGCGCTTGGCGCATTTCTACTTGGGTCCTGCACACGTTCCCCGGCGCTTGGCGCACTTCTACTTGGGTTCTGCACACGTTCCCCGGCGCTTGGCGCACTTATAGCTGGGTTCCGCACGTGTTCCTGGCGCTCGGCGCACTTCTAGTTGGGTCCCGCACACGTTTCCCGGCGTTCAACACAGTTCTAGTTGGGTCCCGCATACGTTCGCGAGCGCTTGGCGCACTTCTACTTGGGTCCTGCACACGTTCCCCGGCGCTTGGCGCACTCATAGCTGGGTTCCGCACATGTTCCTGGCGCTTGGCGCACTTCTAGTTGGGTCCCGCACACGTTTCCCGGCGCTCAACACAGTTCTAGTTGGGTCCCGCATACGTTGCCCGGCGCTTGGCGCACTTCCATTTGTGTCCAGTCCACGTTCCCCGCCGCTCAGCACATTTCTAGTTGGGTCCCGCATACGTTCCCCGGCGCTTGGCGCACTTGAATTTGGGTCCCGCCCACCTTCCCGGCGCTTGGCGCACTTCTAGATGTGTCCTGCACGCGTTCTTCGGCGCTTGGCGTACTTCTGTTTGGGTCCCGCATACGTTGCCCAGCGCTTGGCGCATTTCTACTTCTGGGTCCTGCACACGTTCCCCGACGCTTGACGCACTTCTACTTGGGTTCTGCACACGTTCCCCGACGCTTGACGCACTTATAGCTGGGTTCCGCACATGTTCCTGGCGCTCGGCGCACTTCTAGTTGGGTCCCGCACACGTTGGCCAGCGCTTGGCGCACTTCTACTTGGGTCCTGCACACGTTCCCCGGCGCTTGGAGCACTTATAGCTGGGTTCCGCACATGTTCCTGGCGCTTGGCGCACTTCTAGTTGGGTCCCGCACACGTTTCCCGGCGCTCAACACAGTTCTAGTTAGGTCCCGCATACGTTGCCCGGCACTTGGCGCACTTCCACTTGGGTCCAGCACACGTTCCCCGGCGGTTGGCGCACCTCTACTTGGGTCCTGCACACGTTCCCGGGCGCTTGGCGCACTTATAGCTGCTTCCGCACATGTTCCTGGCGCTCGGCGCACTTCTAGTTGGGTCCCGCACACGTTTCCCGGCGCTCAGCACAGTTCTAGTTGGGTCCCGCCTACGTTCCCCGGCGCTTGGCGCACTTAAATTTGGGTCCCGCCCACCTTCCAGGCGCTTAGCGCACCTCTAGATGGGTCCCGCACACGTTCTCCCGCACTTGGCACACTTCTGTTTGGGTCCCGCATACGTTGCCCAGCGCTCGGCGCATTTCTACTTGGGTCCTGCACACGTTCCCCGGCGCTTGGCGCACTTCTACTTGGGTTCTGCACACGTTCCCCGGCGCTTGGCGCACTTATAGCTGGGTTCCGCACATGTTCCTGGCGCTCGGCGCACTTCTAGTTGGGTCCCGCACACGTTTCCCGGCGCTCAACACAGTTCTAGTTGGGTCCCGCATACGTTGGCGAGCGCTTGGCGCACTTCTACTTGGGTCCTGCACACGTTCCCCGGCGCTTGGCGCACTTATAGCTGGGTTCCGCACATGTTCCTGGCGCTTGGCGCACTTCTAGTTGGGTCCCGCACACGTTTCCCGGCGCTCAACACAGTTCTAGTTGGGTCCCGCATACGTTGCCCGGCACTTGGCGCACTTCCACTTGGGTCCAGCACACGTTCCCCGGCGCTTGGCGCACCTCTACTTGGGTCCTGCACACGTTCCCGGGCGCTTGGCGCACTTATAGCTGCGTTCCGCACATGTTCCTGGCGCTCGGCGCACTTCTAGTTGGGTCCCGCACACGTTTCCCGGCGCTCAGCACAGTTCTAGTTGGGTCCCGCATACGTTCCCCGGCGCTTGGCGCACTTAAATTTGGGTCCAGCACACGTTCCCCGGCGCTTGGCGCACCTCTACTTGGGTCCTGCACACGTTCCCGGGCGCTTGGCGCACTTATAGCTGCGTTCCGCATACGTTCCCCGGCGCTTGGCGCACTTAAATTTGGGTCCCGCCCACATTCCAGGCGCTTAGCGCACTTCTAGATGGGTTCCGCACACGTTCTCCGGCACTTGGCGCACTTCTAGTTGGGTCTCACACACGTTCCCCGGCGCTCAGCTCAGTTCTAGTTGGGTCCTGCACACGTTGCCCAGCGCTTGGCGCATTTCTACTTGGGTCCTGCACACGTTCCCCGGCGCTTGGCGCACTTCTACTTGGGTTCTGCACACGTTCCCCGGCGCTGGCGCACTTATAGCTGGGTTCCGCACATGTTCCTGGCGCTTGGCGCACTTCTAGTTGGGTCCCGCACACGTTTCCCGGCGCTCAACACAGTTCTAGTTAGGTCCCGCATACGTTGCCCGGCACTTGGCGCACTTCCACTTGGGTCCAGCACACGTTCCCCGGCGGTTGGCGCACCTCTACTTGGGTCCTGCACACGTTCCCGGGCGCTTGGCGCACTTATAGCTGCGTTCCGCACATGTTCCTGGCGCTCGGCGCACTTCTAGTTGGGTCCCGCACACGTTTCCCGGCGCTCAGCACAGTTCTAGTTGGGTCCCGCATACGTTCCCCGGCGCTTGGCGCACTTAAATATGGGTCCCGCCCACCTTCCAGGCGCTTAGCGCACCTCTAGATGGGTCCCGCACACGTTCTCCCGCACTTGGCACACTTCTGTTTGGGTCCCGCATACGTTGCCCAGCGCTCGGCGCATTTCTACTTGGGTCCTGCACACGTTCCCCGGCGCTTGGCGCACTTCTACTTGGGTCCTGCACACGTTCCCCGGCGCTTGGCGCACTTATAGCTGGGTTCCGCACATGTTCCTGGCGCTTGGCGCACTTCTAGTTGGGTCCCGCACACGTTTCCCGGCGCTCAACACAGTTCTAGTTGGGTCCCGCATACGTTGCCCGGCACTTGGCGCACTTCCACTTGGGTCCAGCACACGTTCCCCGGCGCTTGGCGCACCTCTACTTGGGTCCTGCACACGTTCCCGGGCGCTTGGCGCACTTATAGCTGCGTTCCGCACATGTTCCTGGCGCTCGGCGCACTTCTAGTTGGGTCCCGCACACGTTTCCCGGCGCTCAGCACAGTTCTAGTTGGGTCCCGCATACGTTCCCCGGCGCTTGGCGCACTTAAATTTGGGTCCCGCCCACCTTCCAGGCGCTTAGCGAACCTCTAGATGGGTCCCGCACACGTTCTCCGGCACTTGGCACACTTCTGTTTGGGTCCCGCATACGTTGCCCAGCGCTTGGCGCATTTCTACTTGGGTCCTGCACACGTTCCCCGGCGCTTGGCGCACTTCTACTTGGTTTCTGCACACGTTCCCCGGCGCTTGGCGCACTTATAGCTGGGTTCCGCACATGTTCCTGGCGCTCGGCGCACTTCTAGTTGGGTCCCGCATACGTTTCCCGGCGCTTGGCGCACTTAAATTTGGGTCCCGCCCACCTTCCAGGCGCTTAGCGCACCTCTACTTGGGTCCTGCACACGTTCCCGGGCGCTTGGCGCACTTATAGCTGGGTTCCGCACATGTTCCTGGCGCTCGGCGCACTTCTACTTGGGTCCTGCACACGTTCCCTGGCGCTTGGCGCACTTCTAGACGTGTCCTGCACGCGTTCTTCGGCGCTTGGCGCACTTCTAGTTGGGTCTCGCACACGATCCCCGGCGCTCAGCACAGTTCTAGTTGGGATCCGCATACGTTGCTCGTCGCTTGGCGCACTTCTTCTTGGGTCCTGCACACGTTCCCCGGCGCTTGGCGCACCTCTACTTGGGTCCTGCACACGTTCCCGGGCGCTTGGCGCACTTATAGCTGGGTTCCGCACATGTTCCTGGCGCTCGGCGCACTTCTAGTTGGGTCCCGCACACGTTTCCCGGCGCTCAGCACAGTTCTAGTTGGGTCCCGCATACGTTCTCCGGCGCATGGCGCACTTAAATTTGGGTCCCGCCCACCTTACAGGCGCTTAGCGCACCTCTAGATGGGTCCCGCACACGTTCTCCGGCACTTGGCACACTTCTGTTTGGGTCCCGCATACGTTTCCCAGCGCTTGGCGCTTTTCTACTTGGGCCCTGCACACGTTCCCCGGCGCTTTGCGCACTTCTACTTGGGTTCTGCACACGTTCCCCGGCGCTTGGCGCACTTATAGCTGGGTTCCGCACATGTTCCTGGCGCTCGGCGCACTTCTAGTTGGGTCCCGCACACGTTTCCCGGCGCTCAACACAGTTCTAGTTGGGTCCCGCATACGTTGGCCAGCGCTTGGCGCACTTCTACTTGGGTCCTGCACACGTTCCCCGGCGCTTGGCGCACTTATAGCTGGGTTCCGCACATGTTCCTGGCGCTTGGCGCACTTCTAGTTGGGTCCCGCACACGTTTCCCGGCGCTCAACACAGTTCTAGTTGGGTCCCGCATACGTTCCCCGGCGCTTGGCGCACTTAAATTTGGGTCCCGCCCACCTTCCAAGCGCTTAGCGCACCTCTAGATGGGTCCCGCACACGTTCTCCGGCACTTGGCACACTTCTGTTTGGGTCCCGCATACGTTGCCCAGCGCGTGGCGCATTTCTACTTGGATCCTGCACACGTTCCCCGGCGCTTTGCGCACTTCTACTTGGGTTCTGCACACGTTCCCCGGCGCTTGGCGCACTTATAGCTGGGTTCCGCACATGTTCCTGGCGCTTGGCACACTTCTAGTTGGGTCCCGCACACGTTTACCGGCGCTCAACACAGTTCTAGTTGGGTCCCGCATACGTTGGCCAGCGCTTGGCGCACTTCTACTTGGGTCCTGCACAAGTTCCCCGGCGCTTGGCGCACTTCTGTTTGGGTGCCGCACACGTTTCCCTTCGCTTGGCGCACTTCTACTTGGGTCCTGCACACGTTCCCCGGCGCTTGGCGCACTTCTAGACGTGTCCTGCACGCGTACTTCGGCGCTTGGCGCACTTCTAGTTGGGTCTCGCACACGTTCCCCGGCGCTCAGCACAGTTCTAGTTGGGTCCCGCATACGTTGCTCGTCGCTTGGCGCACTTCTTCTTGGGTCCTGCACACGTTCCCCGGCGCTTTGCGCACTTCTACTTGGGTCCTGCACAAGTTCCCCGGCGCTTGGCGCACTTCTGTTTGGGTGTCGCACACGTTTCCCTTCGCTTGGCGCACTTCTACTTGGGTCCTGCACACGTTCCCCGGCGCTTGGCGCACTTCTAGACGTGTCCTGCACGCGTTCTTCGGCGCTTGGCGCACTTCTAGTTGGGTCTCGCACACGTTCCCCGGCGCTCAGCACAGTTCTAGTTGGGTCCCGCATACGTTGCTCGTCGCTTGGCGCACTTCTTCTTGGGTCCTGCACACGTTCCCCGGCGCTTGGCGCACCTCTACTTGGGTCCTGCACACGTTCCCGGGCGCTTGGCGCACTTATAGCTGGGTTCCGCACATGTTCCTGGCGCTTAGCGCACCTCTAGATGGGTCCCGCACACGTTCTCCGGCACTTGGCACACTTCTGTTTGGGTCCCGCATACGTTGCCCAGCGCTTAGCGCATTTCTACTTAGGTCCTGCACACGTTCCCCGGCGCTTTGCGCACTTCTACTTGGGTCCTGCACAAGTTCCCCGGCGCTTGGCGCACTTCTGTTTGGGTGTCGCACACGTTTCCCTTCGCTTGGCGCACTTCTACTTGGGTCCTGCACACGTTCCCCGGCGCTTGGCGCACTTCTAGACGTGTCCTGCACGCGTTCTTCGGCGCTTGGCGCACTTCTAGTTGGGTCTCGCACACGTTCCCCGGCGCTCAGCACAGTTCTAGTTGGGTCCCGCATACGTTGCTCGTCGCTTGGCGCACTTCTTCTTGGGTCCTGCACACGTTCCCCGGCGCTTGGCGCACCTCTACTTGGGTCCTGCACACGTTCCCGGGCGCTTGGCGCACTTATAGCTGGGTTCCGCACATGTTCCTGGCGCTCGGCGCACTTCTAGTTGGGTCCCGCACACGTTTCCCGGCGCTCAGCACAGTTCTAGTTGGGTCCCGCATACGAACCCGGCGCTTGGCGCACTTAAATTTGGGTCCCGCCCACCTTCCAGGCGCTTAGTGCACCTCTAGATGGGTCCCGCACACGTTCTCCGGCACTTGGCACACTTCTGTTTGGGTCCCGCATACGTTGCCCAGCGCTTGGCGCATTTCTACTTGGGTCCTGCACACGTTCCCCGGCGCTTTGCGCACTTCTACTTGGGTTCTGCACACGTTCCCCGGCGCTTGGCGCACTTATAGCTGGGTTCCGCACATGTTCCTGGCGCTCGGCGCACTTCTAGTTGGGTCCCGCACACGTTTCCCGGCGCTCAGCACAGTTCTAGTTGGGTCCCGCATACGTTCCCCGGCGCTTGGCGCACTTAAATTTGGGTCCCGCCCACCTTCCAGGCGCTTAGCGCACCTCTAGATGGGTCCCGCACACGTTCTCCGGCACTTGGCACACTTCTGTTTGGGTCCCGCATACGTTGCCCAGCGCTTGGCGCATTTCTACTTGGGTCCTGCACACGTTCCCCGGCGCTTTGCGCACTTCTACTAGGGTCCTGCACAAGTTCCCCGGCGCTTGGCGCACTTCTGTTTGGGTGTCGCACACGTTTCCCTTCGCTTGGCGCACTTCTACTTGAGTCCTGCACACGTTCCCCGGCGCTTGGCGCACTTCTAGACGTGTCCTGCACGCGTTCTTCGGCGCTTGGCGCACTTCTAGTTGGGTCTCGCACACGTTCCCCGGCGCTCAGCACAGTTCTAGTTGGGTCCCGCATACGTTGCTCGTCGCTTGGCGCACTTCTTCTTGGGTCCTGCACACGTTCCCCGGCGCTTGGCGCACCTCTACTTGGGTCCTGCACACGTTCCCGGGCGCTTGGCGCACTTATAGCTGGGTTCCGCACATGTTCATGGCGCTCGGCGCACTTCTAGTTGGGTCCCGCACACGTTTCCCGGCGCTCAGCACAGTTCTAGTTGGGTCCCGCATACGTTCCCCGGCGCTTGGCGCACTTAAATTTGGGTCCCGCCCACCTTCCAGGCGCTTAGCGCACCTCTAGATGGGTCCCGCACACGTTCTCCGGTACTTGGCACACTTCTGTTTGGGTCCCGCATACGTTGCCCAGCGCTTGGCGCATTTCTACTTGGGTCCTGCACACGTTCCCTGGCGCTTTGCGCACTTCTACTTGGGTTCTGCACACGTTCCCCGGCGCTTGGCGCACTTATAGCTGGGTTCCGCACATGTTCCTGGCGCTCGGCGCACTTCTAGCTGGGTCCCGCACACGTTTCCCGGCGCTCAACACAGTTCTAGTTGGGTCCCGCATACGTTGGCCAGCGCTTGGCGCACTTCTACTTGGGTCCTGCACACGTTCCCCGGCGCTTGGCGCACTTATAGCTGGGTTCCGCACATGTTCCTGGCGCTTGGCGCACTTCTAGTTGGGTCCCGCACACGTTTCCCGGCGCTCAACACAGTTCTAGTTGGGTCCCGCATACGTTGCCCGGCACTTGGCGCACTTCCACTTGGGTCCAGCACACGTTCCCCGGCGTTTGGCGCACCTCTACTTGGGTCCTGCACACGTTCCCGGGCGCTTGGCGCACTTGTAGCTGCGTTCCGCACATGTTCCTGGCGCTCGGCGCACTTCTAGTTGGGTCCCGCACACGTTTCCCGGCGCTCAGCACAATTCTAGTTGGGTCCCGCATACATTCCCCGGCGCTTGGCGCACTTAAATTTGGGTCCCGCCCACCTTCCAAGCGCTTAGCGCACCTCTAGATGGGTCCCGCAAACGTTCTCCGGCACTTGGCACACTTCTGTTTGGGTCCCGCATACGTTGCCCAGCGCGTGGCGCATTTCTACTTGGGTCCTGCACACGTTCCCCGGCGCTTGGCGCACTTCTACTTGGGTTCTGCACACGTTCCCCGGCGCTTGGCGCACTTATAGCTGGGTTCCGCACATGTTCCTGGCGCTCGGCGCACTTCTAGTTGGGTCCCGCACACGTTTCCCGGCGCTCAACACAGTTCTAGTTGGGTCCCGCATACGTTGCCCAGCGCTTGGCGCACTTCTACTTTGCGACTGCACACGATCCCCGGCGCTTGGCGCACTTCTGTTTGGGTCCCGCACACGTTTCCCTTCGCTTGGCGCACTTCTACTTGGGTCCTGCACACGTTCCCCGGCGCTTGGCGCACTTCTAGATGTGTCCTGCACGCGTTCTTCGGCGCTTGGCGCACTTCTAGTTGGGTCTCGCACACGTTCCCCGGCGCTCAGCACAGTTCTAGTTGGGTCCCGCATACGTTGCTCGTCGCTTGGCGCACTTCTTCTTGGGTCCTGCACACGTTCCCCGGCGCTTGGCGCACTTATAGCTGGGTTCCGCACATGTTCCTGGCGCTCGGCGCCCTCCTATTGGGTCCCGCACTCGTTCCCCGGCGCTCAGCACAGTTCTAGTTGGGTCCCGCATACGTTCCCCGGCGCTTGGCGCACTTAAATTTGGGTCCCGCCCACCTTCCAGGCGCTTAGCGCACCTCTAGATGGGTCCCGCACACGTTCTCCGGCACTTGGCACACTTCTGTTTGGGTCCCGCATACGTTGCCCAGCGCTTGGCGCATTTCTACTTGGGTCCTGCACACGTTCCCCGGCGCTTTGCGCACTTCTACTTGGGTCCTGCACAAGTTCCCCGGCGCTTGGCGCACTTCTGTTTGGGTGTCGCACACGTTTCCCTTCGCTTGGCGCACTTCTACTTGGGTCCTGCACACGTTCCCCGGCGCTTGGCGCACTTCTAGACGTGTCCTGCACGCGTTCTTCGGCGCTTGGCGCACTTCTGGTTGGGTCTCGCACACGTTCCCCGGCGCTCAGCACAGTTCTAGTTGGGTCCCGCATACGTTGCTCGTCGCTTGGCGCACTTCTTCTTGGGTCCTGCACACGTTCCCCGGCGCTTGGCGCACCTCTACTTGGGTCCTGCACACGTTTCCCGGCGCTCAGCACAGTTCTAGTTGGGTCCCGCATACGTTCCCCGGCGCTTGGCGCACTTAAATTTGGGTCCCGCCCACCTTCCAGGCGCTTAGCGCACCTCTAGATGGGTCCCGCACACGTTCTCCGGCACTTGGCACACTTCTGTTTGGGTCCCGCACACGTTCCCTGGCGCTTGGCGCACTTCTACTTGGGTTCTGCACACGTTCCCAGGCGCTTGGCGCACTTATAGCTGGGTTCCGCACATGTTCCTGGCGCTCGGCGCTCTTCTATTTGGGTCCCGCACACGTTCCCTGGCGCTTGGCGCACTTCTACTTGGGTTCTGCACACGTTCCCCGGCGCTTGGCGCACTTCTGTTTGGGTCCCGCACACGTTTCCCGTCGCTTGGCGCACTTGAATTCGGGTCCCGCCCACCTTCCAGGCCACTTCTAGATGGGTCCCGCACACGTTCTCCGGCACTTGGCGCACTTCTGTTTGGGTCCCGTGCACGTTTCCCGTCGCTTGGCGCACATAAATTTGGGTCCCGTACACCTTCCCGGCGCTTGGCGCACTTCTACTTGGGTCCTGCACACGATCCCCGGCGCTTGGCGCGCTTCTGTTTGGGTCCCGCACACGTTCCCCTTCGCTTGGCGCACTTCCACTTGGGTCCTGCACACGTTCCCCGGCGCTTGGCGCACTTCTAGACGTGTCCTGCACGCGTTCTTCGGCGCTTGGCGCACTTCTAGTTGGGTCTCGCACACGTTCCCCGGCGCTCAGCACAGTTCTAGTTGGGTCCCGCATACGTTGCTCGTCGCTTGGCGCACTTCTTCTTGGGTCCTGCACACGTTCCCCGGCGCTTGGCGCACCTCTACTCGGGTCCTGCACACGTTCCCCGGCGCTTGGCGGACTCACAGTTGAGTCCCGCACACTTTTCCGGGCGCCTGGTGCCTTTTCAGTCAAGTCCCGCACACGTTCCCCAGCGCTTGGCGCACTCTTGGTTGGGTCTCACACACTCTCCCGTGCGCTTTTCGCACTTTTATTCGGGTCACGCTCACGTTCCCTGGCGCTTGGCGAACTTCCAATCGGATCCCACACAATAAACGGTGTGCATATGGTTCCTGATGGATGTAAAGGAGACCTACTCTAACGCTTGCAATCAATTCTCTCTTATCACAATACCACTCCATTTCTCTCAATTGGCCAACCATGTTTCTTATCATTCAAAAGTTTCACCGGACTGACACACACACACACAGACACAGAGACACACATTTTAAAATTCACAATTTTTTCCATATCTCGAGAACCACAAAGCGGATTTTTCTGAAACTTGGGCAGTGTTAGGAACCTTTACTGCTCTACATTTTGTGAAAATGCCAGGTTCGGAACTAACTTCCAAACGGAGATTCTGTAACGAGGGGTTTGCGCAGAAGCAATCCTTTTCCAAATCAGGTGCGCGCTTCACCACAATATATATATATATATATATATATATATATATATATATATATATATATATATATATATATATATATATATATATATATATATATATATATATATATATATATATATATATATATATATATATATATATATATATATATATATATATATATATATATATATATATATATATATATATATATATATATATATATATATATATTGGAAGCGAAAATAACGGTTACCTCAAGTGACTAGGATTGGAAATGCAGCAAGATCTTTTTAGCACGATTTTTGAATTGGCTCAATGTCAGCCCTGGGCGCATGGTTTTTGAGAGGTCAGAGTATGACCTGCCCGCTTTGTACTTGAAGGAGCTGGCATACAAACTGGCACGTGGCCGAGGTAAATCAATTTGAAAGGGTTTCCTCTACTTCGAGAGTGCTTCAAATTGAACAAACACTTGATTTTAAGCGTATTATGGTTGTAAAGGCATTTATGAACCATGCATACATCAAAAACTCTACGCCGAGATTTAACGGCAGTATTCATGATAGAAAATGTGTTTCAGTTTCCACAAGGAATGGGTTGTGGAGGGGCACACTGTAACGTTGACGTCGAAAGAAGTCACGAAAACGAGCCAGGAAAAGCTCCAAAAGAGCCCGAAGTTGCCACTTCGAGCGCAAGGCAAACCCCAAAAGCGCAACACACGCCCACCGACGTGAACAAATGAATGCTCGAGATCGTGAGATGAGCGATGATTTATAATCATGGCCCCGTTCTTCCCTATATTCTCAACTTCTCTCTTTACTCACGTCAGCTGGCATACATCGGCTGCAAAAGACGGAAGTTACAAGCCTCGGACAACTCGTCCACCATGCTTCCTTAGCTCATTTTTTGAGAGACCATAACTGCGTTCCCAGAAGGTCTTGTACGATTTCAAAGATATCACTGGAATCAGCATGGGGCCGTTTTCAAGATAGGGGGGAGAACAGAAAAACGATTTTTATCGTGAACACTGCCTTTAAGCGAAGGTAGATTCAAGTATCTGTTCCTAATAGAGGCTTTTGGGAATCTTTGGTCAAAAACCCACCTATACGTGCAAGAAGCTTCCGAGTAAAACTGTTTTGAACTTTTTCGATGGCATGAATGTCTCTCTTCAATGAGGCGCTGAATACCGCAGCTTGGCTTGCTTACACCGAACTTTGATATGCTCAGTGAAATCGAGTTTGTCATCATAATGAAAACCAAGGTCTTTCACGGAATTCACAACAGAAATAGTTACGCCATCAACTGAGTACGAGTAGACAGCTGCACGTTGGTGATATTTCAGCTGCATAAAAGTAGTCTTCTGTGGAGACGAAGGCAACTGCCACTTTTTAGTCCATCTCACTAAAGAATCTATGAAGTTCTGAAGGATGGCGGAATCCTCTGGATCAGATATCACCTTATACATTTTGACATCATCAGCATACATTTTGATTTTGACCCCTGAACCTTGGACGGTTTCGGGCAAGTCAGTTTTTTTAATTTTTTTTTGGTTTTAATTTTTTTTTGAGTTTTTTGATTTTTTTTTTGATTTTGACCCCTGGACCTTGGACGGTTTCGGGCAAGTCAGTTTTTTTGGATTCTAAAAACGCTAATATATTCACAGCTCGAATCCCTATTTAATAATGTACATTGTGGACGGGATCTAGACGGCAAGTCATGTTTGAAAAATTGGTGACAAGACACCTCCCTGAGGTACTCCACTCACAACAGCTTTGGTTCCAGAATAGATCTCCCCTAGCCGCACTTGAAAAGTTCTACCACTGAGAAACTCAGCTATCCATGTGATAACAACGGGATGGAACTGCTATTTTTTTAATTCCGATATCAACTTTTTGTGTGATACACAGTCAAAAGCTTTTGAAAAATCGAAGAAAACTACATCACAACCAAGGTTGTTGTCGAGTGCAAGTGTCCAATCGTCCAAACACTCGAGCAAGTTTGTTTCTACTGATCTGCCGCTAATGAATCCATGTTGATGCTCTGTTACAATTTTCCTGTCCAATAGATATTCCATCATATGCTCCTTTAAAAATGTTTCGAAAAGTCTGCATAGAAGGGAGGTTATGCTCACAGGACGATAATTTTCAGGGTTACAGGCCGGCTCTTTTTTCAAACGGGAGTGACAAAAGAGTGTTTCCATCGTAAAGGAACCTCACCATGCATAAGCGACTGATTGAAAATGTAAGCTAGAGGTCCACACAATAGATAAGCTAATTTTTCAATGAAGAAAAGTGGTACAAAATCAGGTGTAACGGATGAGGAGCGGGGCCATTTCATGATAAGTTCATACAGCCTTGTGGCTTCAAACCACGGGAAGTCCCCCATTTTCTCAACGTCAATTCCGGCGTATGATGGATAGCACCCATCGTTCCCTTGAAAAGCAGTGACAAATCTATACGCTAATAAGTTTGCCTTTTCAACCGCATTTGTTACGATAGTTCCATTATCATTCAGGCAGCCGAGAACTCTTCTCTCCTTGATTTTCCCATTCAGGTATTCATAAAAAGGCTGTTTGTTTCTAGATTCAACCATCTTTTTTCCTAAGAACTGTTGTACTTTTTCAGGAAACTTTCAAATTTCGAAGAAAAGCTTTTGAATTTTGGCCAGTCGTTCGTGCGTCTGGCTTCATAGAAGAGGCAATCTCGATGCTCGAGCATATTTTGTAAATATTGCGGAAGCTTGACAGATTTCAGTGAAGCACATTTTTCCCAAGGAACATGAAGCTCTATGGTTTCGTGCGAAACCGATACGAAAAGTTCATATTTTTCATTCACATTATTTTTTGTTTCAAACAAGTCAATCCATCGAATTCCCGCCAAACTCGCTCCAATTGTGTCGAAATTGCACTTGGAGTATTTCCTTCGATAAACTGGAGTGGCTTGAGCTACCCAACTATGAATGCTGAACAAAATACTGCTGTGATCACTCATTCCTACAGGTGGCAGAACTTTTGTATCCTTAATTAGGCTATCGCTGCTCGAAAACACTAGATCTAGAATATTCTCGCCTCTAGTCGGTTGTGTAACATGTTGAAAAAGATTGTGGCAAGAGACCAGTTCTTCCAAACCACGAAGCGGAGAAGAATTCACAGAATCAATGAACTGAGGGTCAAAATCAGGTAAGTTGAAATCACCTACAATAACTGTATGCACGTCACAAGCAACTAAATCACTCAATACTTTAAATAGCTGCTCAATTTTAACGTATAGGCAGGAGGGAGCTCTATATAACACTATAAACCTGAATCTGTAACCTTCACAGAAAATATCAGCACATAGTATTTCATATGCCTTCTCAACTGATTCAGCAAAAACATTTGAAAATGATAGTCCGCGATTAACTAGTAGAATCACCCCACCCCCCGATTTCCTAGGCCTGTCGCACCGTAGGAACTCATACTCCGACATCATATTTCCCAATACGGAAGACATTGCGTGGCTGGGCTTTAGCCAGGTTTCGAAAAAAGCCAAAATATCATAGTGCTTCGATAGAACAAGCGAGACGTAGTCCGAGTTTTTTGAGATAGACCGAATATTACACTAGAAGTTTTGCAAATCACTATTAAAATACCGAGGAAGCGTACCTAGTTTTCCTGATTGGCAACAAGAGAAGTGTCAACTTGCGTTGTTGATTCGCCCGTGTATGCCGGATTCTGGATTACACCAGGAGGCGAGACACGAATAGTATCAACTCTGCGGCTCAAGCGTTCCTGTCGCCTGCGTTCCAATTCCACTTTTGTAAGCGATTCCCGCAGGAACAGACTTATCCCGGTATAGAAACGCAGTCGGCGGGCCCGCGACACAGCAATACGTTGAAAAGTTTTAGTAGGCAAGATAACCTTGATCAACCTATTCATGCCTCGCAACGGCTTCCCTAGACGATACACTATTATTGGATTGCACTCTACGTTGAGGAAATCTAAAATATTACACGCATTAACGAAATCATGAGAAATTATCTCGCGTAAACTAGGTGGCCTATGCTCTGGCACTCCGCTAATTACAATCGATCTAAGTCTCTCCTCCTCATCATATGGCGGACTATCAACAACAGGCGAAACTGTGCAAGGTGAAACATGTGAATCAGTGGTGATATCAGCGGAAACAGAGCTACGCAAATCATTCGAACGAGAAATCTTATTGCGCAACAAAACTACCTCCTTTATGAGCTCTTCATTTTGAGCACGGCAAGAGATGAGTTCACTTGTAATTGCAGAGATCACCTTCTTTATGCACGCCGGTACATTCTTCGCCTTTGAAATCACATCCACTTGCTCCTGTAGTTCCTTCGCTCTCTGCATCTCCATTCCGATGCCTGTCTAACCATTCTCCTCAGTCCCAGCAATAACTCCAATGTTGACATCAGTGTTGACATAGTACATGTTGAGAATATTGGTCGACGGGTCAAAAATGGGAAATCGATGCACCAATAGACGACACCAGCTCGCGAATACGACTTGTGTACAGTTTAATGAGGCAGATACACGCACAGTGAGCCGATAGAAGTAATTAGTCGAAGGGAACGTAGGAGTGTGCTGACGGAATGTCAGTTACTGATGTAGAAACAGACGGAAATGGACAAAGGGGCTCAGAAGAGACTAAATGGCCAGCGCGAGTCAGAAACCGACCGTTCGCTGCCGCCGCAGAGGAGGATGTTTGAAGAATTAAGGTTTCCAATACAACCCCTTTCGGAAGGTCGGACGCCCCTAGTACCTTGAGACACTGGGTCTCCTTGAGCAGAATCCGCATGAATGAACGCGGACGCAGTCGGTATCCTTGAGGATCACAGTGCGTGGGCATGAGATCCCGAAATAGTGGTGCCCCAACATAGCTTTTGCTGCTATCACTCAAGCCTGGCTACCCGAGTTAGGAGGATGGGGCAACGAAAAGAACGCTGGTTTAAGACTTATCAGTTACCTACAGAGATCTTCCCGAGCGTAGGGTTGTAGGTCCATTTCACGAAAAAGATTAAGAGTGGCCACGACTCCTGTAGTCCGAGTTCCGCTCGGAAACGTTTTGCTGGAATGGAATAGCCTGCTGTTTCAAACCGGAAAAGACAACAACTCTATTTACGGGACGCGTAAATAGAATTGTTGTTTCAAGAAGAAATCAATTTGCGCAACACTGGTGAACTCCATTTTTGTGTACTAGGCCTACAAACCAAAAGTGCCGGCTGCCTTGCCCCTATCCGGCGAATTTAAGTAAACCGTCCGGGAAAAACCTTGGTGATGGTGCTATACATGAGTGAATCTGTCGCCTAATAATAATAGTGGACATGACAGACCGTGCCTATCGAAGCATCAAGTCTCGAATTAGTAGAGTAATTTCACTGTTCGATCTTAGAATGTGTTCTGTAATTTCTCCTTTTTTCGGTGAGCCCTATCACATACTTAGGATTTTGATTATGCGAAGTGCATAAGATTTCGGCGAGGAAAAAACTATTTCGAAGTGATCCATTTCTTTCCCTCGCTCCTATTTACTCCATACTAGCGAGTCGGTATACTTTAAGACAGCCAGCGTAAAGTGTACTGTAGTTCGGAAAAAGTTCCGCATCCTAAAACAGGGGCTTGCTTGAAATTTGCTATCGGAGACCAAATTTAACCTTTTTTATCGACTGGTCAGCTCGCTGTTTTTTTTGGAGCCACGTTGTGGATGAGAGTAATGGCTCAGAAGAGATGGGCGCCGCGTCGCAAAAAACAGTAACGGCTCAGAAAGAGCGCACCGCGTCGCGCGAAATTAGTAGAGGTTAAGAAGGGGGAGCGACACGTTGCGTAAGTTCATTAGCGGTTCCGGATAGGTGTGCGCCGGTCGATTTTATCGTAATGTAACAGTGAGAGAATCGACAAGGCTTGCGCGGGCTGGAGGAACTGATCGAGGTAGAAGAATTGCGAATCCGCAATTTAGGGAGAAGAAATAACAGCGGAGAGAGAGGAAGGCGAGAGAGAAAGAGAGGGAAAGGGAAGAAAAACTTGTCGTACCGAAAAGGTGTGTGGAGGCTGAGAGAAAAGTACCCCTCGGAGGAGGTATTATGAACGAAAAATAGGAGAGCTAGTACACTCTAAAAGAGGAAGGAGGAGCTGGGGAAGGGGTGGGAAGAAGGTATAGCGAGAGGGTAAGATCAAGGAAGCTGACCTAAGAAAGCATTCATAGATAGCAAAACAAGCGACAACCGTCGCTAGGGCAAAAGTTCTTGAAGATGGAAATGAGTGGTCCAAGAATAGTGTGGAGGAAAGGGTCATTCTTTACCATTGGCAAAAAAGGAGGGCCCCAAAAAAGAATGAAAGGGAGCAGTAGACTCTGCCAACGCGTAGCTAGATGCCTCCGAGGGCGCGGCCTGAAACGCCGCCCCATTCCATGTAGCGAGAATTTACGGGTTTTAGCTACGATAGCTAAAACCCGCATATTCTTGTGTCGACGGTACAAGGGTGCAAATTCTACGCATATTCTACGTAAAGACGAAGGCTAAACGCACTATATTGACCTCCCTGTCGCTAAACCCGTATATTCTCGCGATAATTTTGTAGCGAGAATCTACGGGTTTCGCTACAGCCTATGCCTCTGTCCTGTTGCGATCGATCGACGACCTGAGCAACCAAGCGGAAAACCGTTCTTCATCTCAATCGCTGCTCTATGGAAGCGTGCCTCTTCCGTATTTCCGAGCCTTTTCTCTCTTCCGCTCCTTTTCCGTGATTATTTTGATTTACTCCCAATATTGCTCATGTATCCCAAGCTCGCCACTTTAGTTTGGGAAATCTTCAGCCTGTCGTTATTGCTAGTGCACAATCGCCTTCTCTTGGTTCGGATATGTCAATTCATGTTGTTTCGGGGAATAGTAGTCCATCTTTAAATGAGTAGAAATTCCTCGGACGTCTGATCAAAGCTCTGAATTTTTTGATGTATTTGAAACTGGCTCTCATCCCCATTCTAACTTTGAACAACTTAATTCTTCGGGTTCATTGGGTACTGATACAATTTGCATTTCAAGAAATATACGTTCTCTCCCCAAAAATATGGGATTTCTTGATTTTCTTATGAAAGAACGCCAGTTCAGTGTTATTGCCCTCACTGAAACGTGGCTCACGCACATGATAACGAACGCCTCCTTGCTAGGTGAGTTAGGTGAGTGGTCTCACATTTATGACCTGCTCAGATGTGATCGAAAGCATAAAAGAGGTGGCGGTGTGGCACTTACAGTTAAAAAGGCTCTTTTTCCCAGACTCATTGTCATTAACTCGGTTCCTGATGGTTATGAATTCATCTGTGTTGATATCAGCTCTGGTGAGAGGGTTATTCGTATGATTTTGGTTCATAGGACTCCTTCATGCATCTCAGCGTCGTTTGGTCTATTGATCGAAACACTTAGTGATCTTGTATCTTGCAACCATCCCCTGTATTATTACAGGCGATTTTAACCTTCCTGGCGTTAGCTGGGCACAACCTAATGAGCCTAACCTCACTGGAGCTAATATTTTTGACCTGCTTGGGTTGTTTCGTGACTACAATTTTTCACAACTTGTAACGGCGAAAACCCATGGGCACAATATCCTCGATTTGCTGCTAACTAATGATGCTGATCTTGTGGACAATATTAAAGTTTGTGACCCCGTGGGATCCCCCATGTTACGGGCTGAGTCGCGAAACCATTTTACTCCAAAATCAATAGAATCATTTCACCTTGGAGTGAGATGACTGGTCTCGTGTTGTCGCTACTGTGTAAATCAGATTGATGCGAGCTATGCTGTTCAAATTGGGGTCAGGGTCCAGCGGTGCATTGGGAGGGTGGTGGGGGTCTTGGCGAGGCTACGACCCCCTCCCTTGATGTGTAATTTTTTCTTCAAAAGTGTAGTTTCCGCGGAATCTCTATTTGTTGACCGATAATTACATGAAAATTTTTTTGTCGTCTCACCCCCTCAGTTTCAGTTGTACACATTCACAACTCCCCTCAGTTGTACACATTCAAAATTCCGCAACAGAGCCTTCACGGTCCTCTCCCCCCCCCCCGCCGTGTCCGGTCGCAATTCCGCTTGACCCTTCTGCGGTAGTGTTGCTGTGGAATGCGATAGGAAGCAAAAATTTCTGTGCATTCTACGTAATCACCTTTATTATTTCATTTGCGATTGATATTTGAGGTTAGTTACTTATAGAGTTTCTATTGATAACGGCGATGTTACGTAAATCTACATCACCTCGCCTCCGTCGGGGGCGCGCGCTCGCGTCGCGGCGTAGCATTGGAGCGCTCTTTCTCACCGTAGATTGCAGTTCCTCGCCCGTACACTAGTCCAGCTAGGTGAATAGCGATATTTAGTGTATGTGAGGAGTACACCGGTCTCTAAGCAACGTTTAATGCTACTATGCCGGAGTAGACCTCGCTTAAGGACGCGACTCTCGCAAAAAATACTAAGGAAATGGAATTGATGAAACTTCAAGCGGGTTCGGGATACTAATTGCAATACATGTGAACCTTCAAAGACTGTTCATTACAATACAATTGTATAAGTCCCCTCCTTACATCATCGTATTGTCATGAACAACCTGTGAAGGTACACACGTATTGCAATTAGTATCCCGAACCCGCTTGAAGTTTCATCAATTCCATTTCCTTAGTATTTTTTGCGAGAGTCGCATCGTTAAGCGAGGTCTACTCCGGCATAGTAGCAATAGACACTGTTTGGAGGTCGGTGTACTCCTTACATGCACTAAATATCGCAATTCACCTAGCTGGAGTAGTGTAAGGGGGGAACTGCAATCTACGGTGAGAAAGAGCGCTCCAATGATACGCCGCGACGCGAGCGCGCGCCCACGACGGAGACGAGGTGATGTAGATTTACGTAACATCGATAACGGCATTATTTGCCTGTCTCCTTATTGTTTTCGCTCCTTGTTTTTCAGTTTCTTTCACAATGTTTTCCATATGAAAAATATTTCGCACAGCCCTAACCTTTACTCTTTTTAATGGGTCTCTCTTATTGTCGAGTGTAATCGTTTCCTAACATTCATTGCTCATTTTTCACTATTTTTTCTGTACGTGACTTGATCTCGCAGAATATTTCGTATAGATTGATCCCAACAGTTATAGGCGTATCGCCGTTACTGACCGCGAGATAGATGTTCTTGATTCGTTTCATGGTTAGTGAACGACTCCAAACTTGAACATTTGAACTGCCTCGTAATGAAATGTAAACCTGTTTTATCCCGACTACTGTGCTTCTCTGGGTCAAATTCTGGTCCGCAATTGCGTCTCGACAAGCTCTGCTATCGTGCGCTTTCGAGTCGGAGGAGTTTCCAGCGCCGCAGCCGCCGATCTGTTGGCTCTAGGTGTCGCGGCTACGACCCCCTCCCCAAATTTTCCTTTTTTTCTCCAAAAAATTCCCAAAATCCCCCTACGGCGGCCCTGGGACCAATTTTTTAAAGCTTTATTTAGTGTCCAATTTGAAAAAGAGCGAATTTTTTTATATTTTCCAGGATCAAGTTCGGTCGCGACTTTAAATTTAATTATTTTTGTTTTTGTCTTTAATCTTCTGTTTAATTTTTCTCCGAAAAATTTACGACCCGTCCGTTGTGGCCGGTCACAACGCTGCTTCCAAAGCTCTAGGTGAGTTTTGGAAGCTGGAAACTACACAAAATTAGAGAAAAATGTATAAAAAAGCCACATCGAGTCGGCTTTACTCGATGCCGACTCGATGTGGTTTTTTTATACATATACATATAACGCTTTGCGGCCGCACGCGCTCGAGTCCGTCGAGTTTCCCTCGACTGACTCGAGCGCGTGCGGCCGCAAAGCGTGTCGAGACGCGATTGCGGACCGGAATTTGGCCCAGAGAAGCACATTAACTGTAACAAGATTTGTTACAGATTTTGACTTCTCTTCAGCTTGAAACTGTCTTGCATTATCATATCGCGTGTAACTACCATCTTTGGAACGGACTGTTGGGCCGGTTTTCGCTGATACGCTATCGAAAACAATACTCTATCGACGTTTTTGATCGAGTCGCATTAGGCGCTATTCATACTACTCAACGCCAGCTCGGCAACGGCACGCGCATCACGCGCTGATGAGGCGTTGGAGCATGAATACTTTCTACGCGCGCACCGCGCTTGTGGAGGCCATGAATACTCGAGCAGCGACGCCATGGCGGAGCGAAATAACGTGAACTTTAACATTTTCAAACAAGCAACTTCTGAACACGCGTTCACCATTATGGTAGCAGAGGATCGTACTGGAATTACTAACAAACCGAAAAAATTGATGATGGATTAATAAAGAAAATTATTAAGTTACGGCCTTCGCCTCCATGATGGAGCGGGCGTCACGGCGAGGCGTCGGGCCATTTATACACAAACACCACGCCCGCGCGGGCCGCGTGGCGTTGAGTAGTATGAATAGCGCCTCATGTAACAAGTCTAAATCCAGCTAGTGAGGGCGGAGAGTGCAGTAAAAATATCTACGTATTAGTCTCGTCCATCGAAGAAGAGCGTAATTGTAATCCTCCGTTGTCGTCTCCTTCATAATTCTTTTCAGAAAAAGTCGACATCTTATTATGGATCCTCATGCGCTGGATATATTTCTCTATGGGCGCGAAAGAGAAGCAAGGGAAATGTTGCTAAATCTCTATATGTATTCGCGGTTGCAGGTGAGATCCTGTTATTATTATCACTATTATTATTATTGTTATTATTATTATTCATTACATAGACAGGCCCATGTAGTCAAAACGACCGCAAAATACGAATAAACATAGGAAGTTGAACCATGGAAAGAGGAAAAATAGCAAAACCGAACAGAAATGCACATCGCAGCATTTATCAACCTAACGGAAAGAATCAAAAGATATCCAGCCAATCAGAAAGCTCCACTTGTACGATCACCCAGCCCAATTTTTACTCGAATGAAATTTTTGAATGATTTATAATTGGAAGGAATGGAATGATAAATGTTCTGTTCTCTATGGCGAGTAAATAGTGGCATGGATTCCTCTAACAAGAGAAGTATACAGGCCATAAAACGGTCAAAGTCTCACCGCCGACTGCTTACCACGCGCTGCGCGACCGCACGCGCGTCGGAAGCAGACGAGTTTTGGCCGCCGCGCGACGAGTTCCGGCCGCCGCGCGACGTTTCGGCCTCCGCGCGGCGGACGAAACTCGTCGCGCGGCGGCCAAAACTCGTCTGCTTCCGACGTGCGTGCGGTCGCGCAGCGCGTGGTACGCAGTCGGCAGGGAGACTTTGGCCGTTTTATGGCCTGTACAAAGCGTAGGTCGGATCTGCCAAAAAGACTAGTATGGTTAGTATCTCTTCTAGCTCAATAGTAAAACTGCGCAGTATCCCGCCTCGAGCTGCAGGTTCAAAAAAGTTATGAGCATTTTTTAAGTATCGCGAAGCCTCGCATCATGCATCAAGCTTTTTTTGGAGTTTCAAAAAAATTTCCTTGGATTTAGCTCAAAAGTTGTATTTAGGGGTAATCTAGGGTGGTGAATCGCTCCAGCCGCGAAGCGGCTGGAGAGGTTTGGTTTTGCCCGGTACTTGTGATTTTTTTAGAATTCTGTAAAGTAGTTAATAAAACCTGCTAAACAACTTCTCCAGAGATTTCCATCGGGATATAGGTGAGAGGGTCCAGGAGGCACATGCTGACAAAATTTGAGCCAAATCGGTTCAAAACTAACAAAGTTAGATCGGCGAAACCTTATCAAAAATTCTTGTTGTGCGTGTAACTCGTTGCTGCTTCCTGCTTCCTGCTTCGCGCTTCCTGCTTCGTGCTTCGCTCCTCGTGCGTTGCGCACCCTTAGTAGTGGCCACTGCCAATGGTCGCAGGCGATCAGTTGTACAGGCAGGTAAGTTGGTATGTGGATAGGTAAGCAGGCTGGTGAGTAGGTAGACAATGAGTACTTTTTGTTTAACATCAACTGCTTCAGTTATTACTGCTTATCATATCAAGTGATATAATCAGTTGGTAGATCAAATCGCTAAAACACGTTGTAGGCTGTACTTTTTGATGGGAAGGGACAGGGAAAGTGACTAACAAGTTTGTTACTTATTGTTTAACATCAACTGCTTCAGTTTTTACTGCTTATCATATCAAGTGATATTATCAGTTGGTAGATCAAATCGCTAAAACACGTTGTAGGCCGTACTTTTCGATGGGAAGGGACAGGGAAAGTGACTAACAAGTTTGTTACTTATTGTTTAACATCAACTGCTTCACTTATTACTGCTTATCATATCAAGTGATATTATCAGTTGGTAGATCAAATCGCTAAAACACGTTGTAGGCTGTACTTTTCGATGGGAAGGGACAAGCAAAGTGAGAAACAAGTTTGTTGCTTATTGTTTAACATCAACTGCTTCACTTATTACTGCTTATCATATCAAGTGATATTATCAGTTGGTAGATCAAATCGCTAAAACACGTTGTAGGCTGTACTTTTCGATGGGAAGGGACAGGGAAAGTGAGAAACAAGTTTGTTATTTTCTGATGACGTCATCAAAGTGCATGGGGCATCTGATGACGTCATCAGGATGCCAAGGAAAGAGAGTCGAACGTCATTTGTAGCGTGCGCAACAAGTCAATCACTTACTGATTGTCATATCAATCCATGCTATTTGTAAAATATTGAATGATGCTGCACTTTGAGTTCACTTCTCGTAGCAGCTGGAGCTAGCCGTCTGTGTAGGTAAAGTTGAAATCATTTTCTCTTCTAATGATAACTAGTAGGTGCACATAATTATACATTTTTATCGTTACTCGCATAATCGGAGACTATTTGGAACGACAGAGTGCTCCCGTGTGAAACACCGCAACGGTTTGTTTTCGCTGTTAAGAAGTTTCGGCCAAGAAAATCAGTCTCAGAAAATATTGTTCAATTTTTGTAGACTCTCCTCATCCTACTTGCCTATTGTTTCCTTTTTGTTGGAACGTTTCTGACGCCAACCAAACCTCTTTCGCTTGGAAGACCCCTTTTTGATAGAATACGAATGTGGAGTCCTTTTGTCGAAATTTTGAGGTTTACTGTAGGTTACGCTAGGTAACATGTCAGTTAGGGGTCAAAACCCACTTTAGTATGTTGAAAATCGACAAACGGACGTCAGATTCGTACTCTCCACCCCGAATAACCCCCGTAAACAAATCTTGAGTAAATTCTGAGATTTTGACCAAACTATAGTATACCCACCGTACTCTACCGTAATCTGCAAAAAATCGATAAACGGGCTCCAGATTCGTGTTCAGCACTCCAAATTACCCTCAGATAGTGATTTTGAGACACATCCATCGTAGAAATCCGCTAATTTCGAAAGTTGCGTTTTCCTCTCGAAATTTTCCCCGGTTGCGAAGCTTCGAACGAAATTAGTCGAAAATGTTGGAAAATCGACTAATAAACCACAGAATCGTGATCAGCGTCTCAAAAAACCCTGGGAGAATTTGATTTCAAATCTGGAACATTCTTCTAAAACGCTTCCAGAGCGTTATAATCGGTATAAAAAGCGCCCAAACGAAACTTTGTACAAGTCCAAAGCGCTGTCAGTCTGGACAAGGTATGGAAAATGTGCCTTCACCCTAACGTTGCTCATGAGGGTAGTTTTGGGTGCTGAACACATTTATGAGGTCCGTTTCCGGATTTTCAAAAGACTAGTGCGCTTTTTGGAAGGTACAAAAGCTCAAAAATGATATTTTTGAGCTTGTAACTTCTTGCAACCTGCAGCACGTGGCGGGATACTGCGCAGTTTTACTATTGAACCACAAGAGATACTAACGATACTAGTCGTTTTGGCAGATCCGACCTACGCTCTGTATACTTCCTTTGTAAGTGCTTGCACATATAATTACAAGGTGCGCACCAACGCCGCTTCGCGGCGTACTTGTGGGCGTGCTTTAGGATCCATGGATTACTTGAATTGCCAGCAAATAGCGTTGCGTTTCTGCGCTCTTAAAGGGCCGCATCGCCATACCTTGCTTCAAAGTGGTCCGATTTCAATTTTGAAGTAGTTTCTGAATTTGATTCGCTGAGTCCCATGCGACAGTGTTACAGAATAGATTCAACGTTAGAAGTGCATCAAAAAATGCACATTTACCCCACAAAATCCCTCATCATGAACTGGACACAGGATCGTGATAGCAGAAATCTTTCATGTTTTGACGTGTTGTCGATGTGAATTTTAGAAGGAAATACACATTTCTCAACAGGACACCGTAGTCGAAAACGTACCATCGCATTTGCCTCTCTGAGAGGAGCACGAAAACTACATCAAGAACTCGTTTTATCAATCTTGAAGCCAGATATGGCGATGTGGCGCTTTCTCCGACAAATATTGCCACGAATCTTTCTTTAATGCCCCGCGACTCCCCAGCGACCCTGGAATCTTCCGCGACTTTGCCGTGAATTCTCCCTAGGTCACGCTTCCGCGACTCCCTCGGGACTCTTTCGCGACCTTACCGCGATTTGGCCGATGAAGAATCGTCCGCGGTTCTACTCCGCATCTTCCCCGCGACTCCTCCAGCCGGCGCCGAGCCGGGGGAATTGCGGCAGAGTTGTATGCGCAAAAAACTTTTTTTGCAAAAAAAGCCTGCGTGCTACTGTATATGTTCAAGGAAATCAGTTACACTGTGCTCAATCAAGCTTACACACGTTACTTTTGCAATGCAATACATGACCCTCCTTAGTCTGACACAGATTCGAGAGAAAAGAATCTGCGGAGAAGGTTATGTCACACTTCTCCATAGATTGGTAAACTGTTCTGGGTAGATTGATGTCCTGCTCAGTTCTTGAGCTTATCCTAGAAAGCTGTCTCTCCAGAAAGTGATGAAGCACACACACGCACACACACACACACACACACACACACACACACACACACACACCCACACACACACACACACACACACCAAGCCGAATATAGTTAGTAGGATAATACCTTATTTACAGACTATGGTGCTAGAGGATTGTAACTTGACCGATGAGGATCTGGAGCGCGTCTCCTTCGTTGCTGAATCAGTCAAGTTTATTTCTCTGCGGAGAAATAAGCTTTCAGATCCGTGGCGCGTCATTTCGCGGAAGTTTCCTAGGCTAATTCATCTTGACATACAAGATAACAGGTGAGTCGAGGGGCGAGAATCCCCAATTTTAAAGCAATCATGAATTTTTCATTAGATGAGCTGTTTCAGCATAACCACCTCGACCTTCACTACCGATTTTCAACTCAGCTTCTGTCAGCGGGTCGACGTTGACCACCCAAATGAGGGGTAGGTTTCATTGTTTAATGTCGAATCCATTCAAATCATCAAGATGGTTGCAGGTTGAGGACATTCCTAACGCGCTTATGCCCGTCACTTGTGTATTTGAACAGCGTTCCGCTGTCAGCTTCGATAGAGTCGAGTGAAGAAGAAGAAGAAGAGGAATCATCTAGCTCGACTGTAGGTGCATTTAAATGCAATTATGTCCTGAATACTGTTTCGAAACGGACATATCACAGAATATACGAAATCAGGAATGGAATTTTTGGCTTCGAAAGTCGGAAATGGGTTGGAGCGGGACCTCATCGGTCTCTCACACACCGGCCTACGCTTGCGAACAAGGGTAGCTTGCGGTGGAGAGGTTGGTTAGAATAACCTACCTCGCCATTACTCTCTCCCTTTCGGCTAAGCTACACAGTCATCTAGAGTGAGGGGAGGGTAGACCATACTTTGGTCGATGGAGGTGAAGGTGGGTTTAGCAACGCGCCAACCCATGTCCCCATGCTAACCAATTCTCCGTCTGTATTAAATGAGTTAATAAGGATTTGGCTAAGATTTAGTTTCACTACAGATACTCTTCAACATTTTCAAACCCCGAAAGTCCTCGTTGTGGGCCCAAACCCAAAATGAGTGAACGTCAGGGGATTTTCCCCTGTACATTGTATTTATCAGAAGCAAATTTTGGTCCGCAGATTTCGGTGATGTAGATAATCATATTTTGGCGTATGCAGGTACAGCTAATTGGGCGATTCCGGCCTTAATATACAGCGCATGCGATGCGAGCGATGTCATCCCGTTTTGGTCTCAACAGTCTACTTTGCGTCAACGCAAACTGCACCGTAAAGGCGAAACCGGCATGGTCCTTTTGGTCTATGCCTTTCAATTTCTTACATATATGCAAAAAATTCCAGCCTCACATCGCATTTTGATGAAAAATCAGCTATCTGTGCAGCCTACTCTTTCGATTTTGGAGATTTTTTTATCCACAGCGTGATTTTTCGTTTTTGTTGTATAGGTTTGGAATTTCTGAGTATGAAAAAGAGTTTATTATTTGCCTATATTCTTCCAAATCATCTTCAAAAACGTAGGTGAGTGCAAACATGGTTTTGCATTTGAAAAGCCTTGATGACAAGTTCACATTGGAAGTGAACTTGATTTTGTGGTGTGTCCGATTCTTAACTTTGGATCGATAATAAAACAGTTGAGTTATATTGAATTAAAGGACTACTCGTCAAGCGACGAAGAAGACGACCCGTTGCGAGCATTATGCTTCTAGCTTATGCGGAGGGATGTAGGAACTACACTCTTTAACAACGACATCGATTCTGCCTTGAAATGGTTTCTAACTTAATGGAGTCTGGAACGTCGGCTGACCGGAGTAAATGAGGAGCTCAACAGATTCCGCATGTGGACTTATATGAGAGAAGTTTTTGTGATTCGGTTCACAAGTAGATCTAGAGAGCTAATAAGCTCGAAACAGTAGCTTCCGGCAGTAGCACAGTGGCACTATGTAATACTAGCTATCCGTGCCTTTCTGAAGAAAAAGCACGGAATCAGGCTGTATTTGTATTCTGCTCCCGAATCCCCCCCCCCCCGCCTCTGCGAATTGTGCTAAGGATGTCTTATGTACCGTGTCGCTTAGCCTTCACCGTGATATACTGTTTCAAGCATCACTGGTTCTGTATTCTTTTAGTCATTCTAGGCCCTGAAAACTTCTCTTGTAAATTTCATTGCTTGTGTTTATTTCCTGACGAGTAAGAAAATGCCAAAGCTCTTTTGCTTACGCTGCGGAATGAATAAGTTGATTTTTTTTGGAGTTGATGTCTAAAGCTCATTTCCACGCTCGAAATACCTAGTGGTGTTATAACCCTAGCTTAAAGCACTAGAGATGTTGATCCGTGCTCTCTAAGCCAGCCTATGTTGTAGATAATCTCGCATATTAGTCCTTCATGGATCTGAGGCCACCACCTCCGAGGAGGGGAAGAAAACTTCGCCGTTTAGGTAGTTGGGTTTTTGATTAATGCATTTTTTCTGGTTGTAAAGTCAGCTTCAGAAATTCTTCCGCGGATTCCTCCACCAAATCGTGCGCTGCAGATTGATGCAAACCCGGTACCAGAGCAGGAAGTCCAAGAACAAGAAGGCGGCCAAGATGACGAAGAGCAAGTCATTGCGATTCCTATGGAGCTACATTTCAGCGAAGAACTTAGTGAGTATTATGTTCTTAGCTCCCTCCCCCTCGGAAACATTCGAAATTGACTTATTGATTCCATGATGATGCCCCGAATTCTCATTTAATGAACTCTCATTCATGAACATTAATAAATTTCAGCTGAGTATCAAAAACTGGTCTACATTGCAAATTTCGTCGTACACTTCGGTTTCTCCAAAGTCATGGTCAAAGCAATGGACAGTTTCATGTTTGTTTGGAATGGGCGAGATGAGCCTACAAAGGTAAGCGAATTTCGCAAACGGTTCTGGTGTGTATTTTATTTGTTCAGTACATATTCGACTTATTTCCTTGTTTTTGGTGTTTTGCTGTTCCGTGGCCAAAATGCCTCATAGTGACTACGGCACTATGGATATTCAAAAAGGAGCAATATAACGACCCTCCACATGTTCAAAGAGGGTCCATCGGAGTTGAGCCCAGGCACAGCGGGAGTTGGCGGGGTTCGTAAAGATTCTAGCCGTGAAAAGATTTTTTCATAATTTTGGGGGGACATGGTTACGATTTTAGTCGCAATTCTCGCAAATGATCGGAAGATTTAAACAGTTTCGTATAATTTTCAGTCCTCGAGGGAGGGGGTCATAGCTCCATCGAGATAGGTTGCAACGACCCTCGGGCCCTGTGCTTAAACGCCTACGAAATTTTTAAGGGCACAGATGCAAGTTAGAGAACGTTCTCATACCTTTGCACTTCAAATATTCGAATAATCGCAAAATCGAAGTGTTCTCTACAATTTCACGATCTAATCTAATTCTCTGTTTCCTTTAGTTAGTGTGGTACGAACGCTCCCACAATTATTGGCAGAGCCAGATTTCTTGCCATTCCTTCAATTACAATCTACATTTATTCGAAACTATTCGATTTTTTTTGGAATAAGCAATAGTTTCAGTTTTGAAGGCTACAATTCTTCTCTCTCGTGAATTAAGGAAGCCTTCTCTTTTGAAGTTCTGCTTGGAAACAAAAACGGTTTGAACACATTCTCCTATTGAGGTGAAAATTCAAAATATTCCATTACTTGGTGTGTCCAAGTATAAGCACCACTCTACGAAGGTGGGCTCCCAAAAAATTTTCTCGTCGGGAAGTTTGGTGCTTATTTTTAGAAGGTTTTCTGCAATTAACAAGAGAAATTGCATTAAACGCTTTGAAGTTTCTCTGCGGTTCAACACTGCCCTGCTTCCTTAGCAGGGCAGTGAACAAACTGTGTTTCACCATTTCTAAATTGTAGCGACCCTACGATGGATAGCCTAAAACAAAAAAAAAATGAAGCCTTGAAATCCCGGGGTTGAACAAAATTTCGGGGCCCTTCCCAATATAGTATTCTTTAATTTGTAGCTATGCTCATGTGTGTTTGAACGCGTTTGTATTCGATGACAGTAGAGTCTGACGGAAAGACGTTTTCTTGTTCTTTACCAAAAATCTGGAGCTCTGTATTTTACAAAGCTTCTGCAAGTGTGAGTTGCTTTGCTCTGAAACAATGTTCAGTTGCTTGTTCAGATGAGCTCAGCTTTGAGTCGATTCCTTTCCGAGTTAATGGAAAAGTACGAGTACCAAAAATATTTCTACTGCTGCAACTGCGACTCATACTTATCGTCCAATCGCGCCGTATGTCAATCACAACAGTGTCCACTTCAAGGGTAATCTTGAAGTTAGTCCTACAAGGGAAGTGTTGAGAGCGTAATCGCATCTGCGAAAACGAATTGTATTGTTAGTATCTCTTGAGCATCCATCGCCAAATTTCGTGGTAACCCGCCCCGAGCTGCTGGTTGAAGGAAGTTATAAGCTCAAAGCCTCGTTTTTGATATTTTTGTACCTTCCGAAACGCGCAGTAGTCTTTTGAAAATCTAGAAATGGCACCTTTAATCGTGTTCAGCGGCCAAAGTGGCCACTGTAGGGATTTATTCTTTGAACACTTTTGGTGTGCTCCGCATAATCTGACGTCGGTTTATCGGTTTTTGACGGATTGCAGAGGGTGTACGGCTGTGTAAAGCGGGGCGTTGCGAAATTTTTCGAAATTAGAGCGACCACCCCCATCATGAACGTCAAAATTTTTGCGATCCCAACCCCGAGGCTCAATTTCTGTGCAGTTTTTATTTGATTCCTGAAACTTTCAGACTCCGAAATTTCGAGAATATTCGGAAAATCATCACAAAATCTTCATTTATGGTCCAAAATTTTCGCCATGATGCGTGCCGTGACCCAGTTCAAACCTCAGAATTTTGACAAACACGTATCCTAGATTCGTGTTCAGCACCCCAACTATCCCCCATATATAATATTCCGGCTAAATCTTTTTTTTTTCAAAAAAAGCACAAAAAATCTGTTGTTAACCTTTACCTTTTCGCGAAGCTTGAAAGGCGCATATAACTTGGAAACCAGCACCTCGGGCCCGCATACTACGCAGGTTTAGTGTGGATGCCGAAGAGACACCAGCTAGGGAATTCTTATTCTCGAAAGCGTTTACCTCTCAAAGTACTTCCCTTGTTAGTAGAGCTTGGTTATACGCAAATTATAGATTGAAATGTAAGCCATCGAAGAAGCAAAGGCGAAGCTCGCTGCACATTGTAAAGATGGAGCCCCAATTGAAGATGGTGCTCAAGAAATGCATAGATGACCTTGTTTGGACTCATGGCCTTCTTCATTTGGTTTGTAATTTAGATGGTATTTTTTCACAGCAGAAGTTAGCAAAATATTTTGGTAATTTTGTGCTGCGGATGTATGGTCGGCATGGATCCTGAAGAGACTTTTCGTTCCCCATTGGAGGGTGGTGCGAACTCGGTGCACCTATGTTATAGCATATGGCACCGAGTTTGCGCCAGCCTTCAACAGTGAACGCGAAGTCTCTTCCGGAACCACGCCGACGTTAAGTAGAGCATGGTTCAGGGATATGGCTCGCCGAAAAATCGTGAAACATCCGATTTCAATGCTTATAAAGAATCCATGGAATCTCCTGAAGATTTCGCCAATTGTAATATTAATATCGTGATGTCTGTTAATTGGGATGGAGTTAAGTTCAAGAAATTATCCAGGTGAATGTTTTTGCCGTAGATTCAAATTTTAGCCCGATATGCTATAATTCGCTTCAGAAGCAGCGCTTGGCCACTGTACATGCGCCTTGAGGGGCTTGAATTCGAGGAAAAAAACCGGTTATCATTCAATGTTCTCGGAGCCGTATTATTTGTGCGGAAATCGCCAACGCAGAAACTCATAAAGGAAATGTTAGCATTGTGGGTTTGTCATGATTCATTAAACTCAATTTCTCTTTCTGGATCTCTCCCATTTCAGTTTTAAGGCTGAGCTAATGAGGCTTAACGAGAATCCGATTCCAATTATGGATCATGCAGGACGTATGTGGATGTGCAGAGCAGTGCTGGAGAACGCTATCATGGACATGGCCGTGAGTCGTAAAAAGCTTATTTTAGGAAGTCTTGAATGATGCTCATGAGCTAAGTTTTAGGCAATACGTGTGCTGTTCAACTCTCCTAAGTGGTCATCTTTATATGGATGCCACCTATGTAAATGGCGTGGTGAGAAAGAGGGACGAAACACTATTTGGTTCGTAAGATTTCCTGCCAGGCAAGATCGAAGAACAAGGGAGTCCATTCTAGTGGATGCTCGTAACGGAAGCAATGGACTGAGCGGTAAGTCCTTCAAATGGAATCAGGAGAGGGTGAACTTCTCTGTTGCGTAGAGTGCTTCGCTAACTTCGCGGAGTGAGCAAACCTAGCCGAAATGCAGTAAAGGGTGTTGTCTTCTTCTTCTTCTTTGCAGCCACATCGAGGGTTCTGTAATAGGTTGAGGAACTGGGCGGCCAGTATTGGATTCGTCGACAAGTCCATTGTGGTCAGCGTGGTTGTTCTCTCCGGACAATTAAACAAATGTGCCGTATCATGGCCGTGGCATCCACAGTCCGAGCAAACGTCCGATTCACTGCTGTCAATCTCGCTGACGTAGGCCATAAGCATAGTAGAGTGACCACAGCGCAGCGATGCCAGGGTGCATCTGGTCCTCCTTCCGAGTTGAGACTCGGATGTGCAGTCCCGGGGCGGCACGACTTCCAGGATGGAATTTACCGCAGCCTTTTCCAGATGACACCGTACGAACTGTGTTATAACAGCAGCTATTTTCTAGCCTTTTCAGAAGTCATATCCTCTGTTTTCAAGTGTGATTTAATTCCGTTCGTCGCGTGCGTATGCGTACGTACGCTGCGTCTTCTTCTCCCCATAATTTCTCGCTCTCTCTACCCTCGCTCCGAACAAGCGCGCAAGGGAACGGAGTAAATCTGGCTCGGAACCAGAGGATATGCATTATAGGATGGCGGGTGCAGTCATAGAGCAGTTACAGAAAGGACATAAAGCCGTGAAGTAAACCTCACTTATGCCATCCCAGCTGTTAATTAGCTTCATGTTTTTGCCAGATGCACTTACTCTACTCATATTTAGTCGTTGTTTTCATAAAATAATTTCATTAGCAATGTCGAGTTTGGATTGTTTCTTGAGGTACGACAGAGATGATGGAAATCTTGACGATGGAAGCTTTCCGACCTGATTCCCTTCACTTAATTGACGAAGGAATCACCTCAGCTCTCTTCAAAGGTGGCCATTTTCTTTGTTCCGTTTCACCAGATGAATATTAGCAACGACAGCTTGTCGGCCATCATCGTCCTGTTCGGGAAGGGTCAGCGGTGTAGATCAACAGGGATCACACTTTGGAGTGTTTATGACCGTGCTACTTTTCAGGGTGAACTTGGCATATGGAGGGGGGCTATGGCCGCTCCCCACCGGGAGAGGGGTCGGAGCAAGTTACGGTGCGAGCTTTGAAGGGTTCCCATGCAGGTCAGACCCCCCGCTCTCTTCCAGCAATTTAGACACGTTAACCGTATAAGGAGTGTGGGGGGTCTTCCACTGAATGGAACGATTGAGTGGAAAATGTTGTGCTAGAGTTGTGCTTAAGTGTGCTTCACCATTTACCTTTTCGCTATACTTACGCCCTTATTCTTAATCAGTGTACTCGTATGTACTCTATTTTTCATTACATTGCAGTATTATTACATTAATACTGCTTTATGTACTATACGACCCTACTGTCCATGACCGACGGACGTTGATCCGGGGGTGTTGGCTAATTTTCCGAGATTACACCTCTCACCCCCTCTCCCTTCCTGACCATGGAAGCTGTGGGCTCCTTCTTCTCGAGGACTGAATCAAACCTCGCGCAGTATCCTGGGACGGAGATGGTCGATGAGCTACTGTCAGGGTTAAGCGAGCCGTTGTCTAATGGCTCAGCAAAGCTGCTCTTCCCTACCATTGATGGTCGTCTTTCGAAATTTCTGGCGGAATTTTTATGATCCCCGTACCCACCCGATGAAGAGCAACACAAATGCGCCTGGCCCTAGCTACACCAGCATCTCTTAAATATCAAAGGACACGCAGCTGCCCAACACCCAATGGTTGATCTTTATAGAACTGTTCTGCTCTGATGGCAAGTGTAGTGATTTTCGACTCAGTAGAGAGAATCTTTCATCGCTCTCGCTAACGCTTGACCGTATTGAAAACATTAGGAGATCATCTACCTCGATACTTTCAAACGAAGACAGAACGATCATGACAGGATCGGAAAAAAATACGGTATCCTCTTTCAACCCTACCAAAAAACTACCTTAGGAATGCGATCGCCAAAACCTCGAAACATCCCTCTTTCAGTTCATGAAAGTGGTTTTCCCAACAATCGCAGCTCAGAATTGGTGTAAAGAAGCCGTTGGAAGTGCTGGTATTCTAGTATATTGGCTCCTGGCGAGGTACCTAGAACTGTCGTACTCGTGGGAAATCGATCTGGAGAAGATTCGTGAAATATCAACAAGCATGAAGTTTCTGTTTTATGAGTTGTGTCCTAAGCTGTTTACGCTAAAAATGCATGTGAGCTACTACGCACGTTTTATCAGCAACGGTTGCGCTACACCAGTAACTGAAATCTCGTTCAGGTGTTGTTGGACCACGCGGTTTTCGAAGACATTGTATCAGTAGGGTCGCCAAACCACTGGACCGCAGCTGGCTTTGAGAGACTTCATAAGCATATGCAACTACGAATATCCCAATGCTCTACTAATTGCGAACAAGCCCTGGTTCAAAGGTACGATTCTCTATTCTTGCATGGAATGTTAGCAACAGTTCACTTTTCTTATGTTTGATTTCATCGCTGTACTAAGCGAAAAGTTTTTTTCTGCTGAAATGTGAGCTTTGAGCAAAAATTGCTAGCATCGGTCTATCTATCAGATCAGTCCGCGCACACTTTGAAAGAGTTCATCAATAGAAATATCAGATTTCTAGTTGTTGAAATCTCTTCGTTTTTAGGCATCGTCTCATCCAAGCATGCGCTTTTATAATTTTGTCATTAGTCATTCGAATCTTGCATGTTTGTTGCGCAAAACTATTCTCTGACGTTTGAATCTGGATTCAACTGTTTCGAGCGCGTCCCTAAAAGTTCTGTCTTCTAGCAACTATGGTTTTGTGGGGTGTTTTCGCTGATATTCTGTGATGGCCGCGAATCTATATGCGCAAATACAATGAGGAATAAGATATCTTCAAGCATTGTGAACAGTGCTGCATAGTCGTGCCAAAAGTTGTGTCTTGATAGCTTTTTTTTATTTCTTACATTCTGCTTGTCTAGTTTTGTAATGAAAAAGGAGCTTCTGCATATGTTGGAAGAACAAGCGAAGCTTACTGGAAATCCCCACTTTCATGCTCTGTTGCAGCAGATGAAAAATGAAAGCGAGAACAGGTAAGGGCTCTAAAGTTCATGGGTGTACTGTAAACGCATCCACACTGTTCAGGCTGCCGTGCCAGACCTCACTCAGAGAGCGTTGGTATGTCCCTAAACTGTCGGATATATCTCTGGATTCGCTTGCAAGAGGTCACAGAGAACTGGTGGCTGATTACGCTCCACAATGTCGGCTGAGGTAGGCTGTCTCGAACAGTCGCTAAATGCCTATCACGAAAGCGCTACACCTAATGAAGTACTCTTCCAAATTTGAATTTTGACCCGCTGTTCAAACTTACCTATGAATCTGCTTGATTCATAGGTAACTGAGAGGCATTTAGCAACCCTCAGCAGACTATCGAGTGCACCGCAGCATTATGTGGACCTTTCAGCACACGGCTCGTCCATGAATCTAGATGCTATTCATCGAAACAGTACTGGAGAAAGCGCTGCGACACCACGCAGGATTGTGTGGTTCTGGTTGATGGTGGTAACCTTATCTTTGGCCATGCCGTGGTTTTCATCTACGACTCGGCTCGGGACATATGTCTCGTTCTAATCGAGCAGTATTCTCTGACCGACCCCTTCGAAGATCTCTTCAATATATTGATTTCTGGATCACATTCTGCGAGCTTGAGGGCGATAGCAGCTGTGAACACAGTCAGAGAGCATAACATTTTTTTTCGAAAAATAGGGAGCTCTGAGCTTAGAATTCATAACGCGTATAGCATTGCGTCCCATGCTGTTGTCATAGAAATCGGTGATATCAGGTATATATCCCGATTGTAGGTTCTTTTGAAACGACATCGTATGTTACGAGCCTATACATGTCTCAGAGAAATTGTTGACATCACTGTGTATTGGGAAAACTTCATGATCTTTCTTACTTCTTCTTCTTCTCTGTCCTTTGTCTCGCTGGATGTCTTTGGACACACCGCAGCTTTGAAACAGTTGCTGCGTAGCGACTTCCTATTTCGAGTTTCTAATGTTTACTTGCCAATGTGCAGCAATTGTGTTATCAGATTTGATATTAACTAATCTCTATATAACCTCTGTTTGATGCAATCTGATCGATACACATAAAACTGGCTTTGTTTCGAAATAGACTATTCGGTTGAAATGCCGTTTCGCAATATCTCCAAACCTAAGTGAATTTCGTCGCTCAAACTACGGGATATATGTAGGCTTATCTGTGCATTCTTGTGAACACTAGGTGTATACTGTTCGATGGGAGTCCTCTACCGTACGTATCGTGTTACTATTCAGCGTTCGAGAGGCTAAATTTGTGAGAACCACAGGTGGCATGGCCGCATACCAATTTGATATTGACGACGACTACGAACCGAGTACGGATCTTGTGCCACTACGGCCAGTTCGATTGCCAAAAGTTGAAGCCTCAGAGGCCGGTCAGGTTTTGAGACCAGCCATCTCGTCACGACTATCTACTGTATCTGCGAACTCGTCGTCACAGAACGCCAGGTGCACTATTGGCAGCATGCTTGGCACACCAAGAGGGAGGGAGAGGCAAACCGTCGCCACTCCATCTTCGATCAGAGGTGAATATTGCATTGTGATTTCTCAACAGCCGCTAAAGTATTTGAATTTCATAGGGCGTCTGGAACGGATTGTAAAAGATGATTTGGTGTCCATCAGAGGTCTAGGACAAATCATAGCCACCACAGAAAACGGAACCGATTATCAGGTTGGAATACTATTAAGCTGCAATCCTTCATGAATCAGTGAACTGCACGGTTCGCGCTCATAAAGGGTGCATTACAAAGCCCTATTCATTCACATCAAACTCATTACCACTTTTAGCAGCTGATATCTGAAGGTCTTCGGGGACTTCGTTTGAATGTCCATTCTGCGAAAGAGATGCACGTTGCCTTAGCTCGCCTTGGTGCCTCGTCCGATACTGTTGTCAAGGACCTCGTTTCAATTGTGGAGACTCAGGGGCACATCATTTTGGGACTATCGACCGCGGTAGACGTTCACTTTTATGTCTGCGTTGTTCACAGTTAACACTTACTTCATTTGAGGTTGACCATATCCTATCATCCCTGCCCAGGATGAGGCGGGAAATCGGTAATGCTAATCGTAAAGCCATGAACTCGGTTGTGAGAACGCTCCCAGAGGGCACGTTTTTGTCCACCGTAAATCTTACGAGAAAATGGACGATTGAAAGTTTTCAACCTTTCGCTGTGAGTTTTCTTTGATTCTTGTTATCACCCGACCCCTTTTCCCTAATCTTGCAACAGTTGAGTTCAGGAAACTGATCTCAACGATCTACTCAAGCACTGGAAACCAAATGGTAGGATTCGTGAAGGAGATCACTCGAGTACGGCTACTGACTTTTATCGCAAATATTTTCAGCAGGTGAGGAAACAGCTTCGAATAAGTCCTTACGTGTTCACGTTCTAATTTACAGGCCTGTCATCCCAAGGACGAAATAAAGCGTTACGCTTGTCGTTTAAGTGGTAACACAGGAAGGGATCTGAAACTTAAGGATCTACCAGAAACGGTGGCGGAGAAATTAGTTGGTGAGGACCATCTGCTATTTTTTTGGTCGTTGTGCGATTCTATTCGTCGGTGAACATTTAATGGATTGAAGGTCATTACAGATTTCGTATTAGACGGACTTTGCCTGGGCATGCCAGAACTGGAAGGAACGCCTGATGAAGCTGTCTATTCGCACACTGGGTATGTGCTTCCTATGAGCCAGACCACTCGAAAGTAACGAATCTTTTTCCAGATTCTGGATTAAACTGGGCAGAGACGACGCATCGCGAAGAGAGAAGTTTCTGTATTTGAAAAAATGCAGAGAGGACTGGGCGACAGAGCTAAGAGTCTGTGTTGGAAAAGCACTGTGAGTTGTTGTTGACAAGGTTCAGTATGAAGTTCTCGGCGTATGTCAATCTGTTTGGGTCTGCTCCACATTTTCGACCCCCATATAGGATTGTAGAGGCTTTTGTATGTGCATTGGGCGTATGCAATGACTTGAAGGGGCCAGCTCATTTTCAAGTGACTGTTTTTATCCTCCCAGATAAGTGTGGTAGTGGGACTTGCGTAACCCTTGTTGCGTTGTCTTACCACTGATTTTTATAGTGGCGAAGTGCGTCAGTGGGATTTGCGGGACGGTCGATTAGTGGTCCGCAAGGTAAAACTTGCCGTTACGTTCAATTCCCGTTCGATAGATCTGCATGATTGAGATCATTCATTGCAGAAAAGAAAGGCGATCTGGCGTTCCGAAGACCAACCCTGCTCAAGCCAGGACACGCCTTAATCAGAATAGGCACTGTTGCTGTTTGTTATTATAGATTAATAATTTTTGTTGCTCTGCGCCGCATAAAATAGGAACACACGTTTTTGCGGCTATTGCTTTTAGTCCAATCTCGGCTTGGGCTTAGTGTAGCTTTATGGGACTCGAACTTGTCATAGAGCATCACAAACGTTGTCTTGTACACACTCGAGCTAGAGTTTTCAATGAACACTTCTCGAAAACGAATTAAATTTACAATTTAGCGGTATTTATTCAAATCAATTCTATTCTCTCAGGACTTGATCATAACAATTCCGATCGTGTGTCACTTGCTCACCATGAGAAAGCCTTCAAAACTGTTGCATAACATACATAGAGATCTTTCAGGCAACAGTTTTCGTAGGCCAAAGATGAATAAAATACAGCATTTTGTTTCAAAATTCATCCGTGTAAAATTATTCGCCCTAGAACCATTTCAGGACGTACTATGAACGCTCTGGCAATGTTCAACTGTTAGTGAACGTTACGTCGAAGTGATTTACTTGTCTGGTTCGAAACTGCCTAAATTTTATCCAATTCAATGTTCGAAATATGCTGCCAGAAATAGTTCTTTAGGAGCGTAATACTATTTTGTCTGATTTTTGATGGTAAACAAGTGGCGCAAGATTGGTATTCTCATAATCATGTTTTGAGAAAATAGACTTTATTCGAATAAGTACCACCAAACCGTGGATAAGATGCGTTTTCAGAAACTACCCATTGAAATCTGAATCCTGAGTGCGTGAAAAGCAGGGTTCGTGATTCCCTGTAACATGTTCGAGTTTCACAAAGCTACAGTAAGCCCAAACAGAGATAGGATTACAAACAGTATTTGCGAAAAAGGGTATTTGCATATTTGTGTGGTGCAGTATGCTAGCTTCTTGTTATTTTCATACTAACGTGTTTCCTATTTACGTGTATTGAGTTGTTACCGGTGCTCCTAGCATAGTGCAGGTGCTTAGTACTTCATTACGTGTTGAATCATCAACTCGCCATTGCGACTGAAAAATATTTGTTGCCTAGCATGTTAATAAGATATAAAGTTGTTTTTGTTATCATCGAATGTTAATAAAATTATTGTTAATAGAGGTAAATGAGTAGTAGCTGTGCGGCGTTGCTGAAAATGAGTTTGCATCGCAAAATTACTTCACAACGAACACTGCATGCCTACGATGCCGGATAGAATTGGGCCGGACACAGGGTACTGCACAAGCGTGATTTTTTCAAAACCTTGGCGATTCGCTCAGATCCCCCTCAGCAGCGTGGCCTGGTCTGTTTTTTGAAAATATCAGAAAAAGAATCTTTTGGTAGATTGGAAGGTTTAATCCAATTTTTCTTTAAAAAATTGGTTCTTAACAGTGTATACCCCCATTCACACGGGTTCACTAGTTTCTGGCGTAACTCAGACTCTCCTCCCCTGTAGGGCTCCACACCACGCGCTGAACCCTTGCCAGACAGGCTGGGTGTGAGGCCACGGTGCTGAGCAGCGTTTGATCGCAACGCGACCATATGGTGGGCCGCCGGATACATAGATCGCTGCGTCTGTCAATACGGCGGCTCATCATATGGTCGCACCACAATCAAACTCTGCTCAGCAACTTTTGAGAGGGGAGGCGTGAATCTCGCACCTTTCTTCGCATTCTTGTCGAGAATATCCCTGTATTATGCGGCTGCTGTAGCGAGAACACCCCTATTATATACGGGTGCTGTAGCGTGAACCTACGAAGAATATGCGGGTGTTGTAGCGAGAAATTACGTAGAATATGCGGTTGCTATAGCGAAAATTTACGTAGAATATGCGGGTGCTATAGCGAGAATTTACGTAGAATATGCAGGCGCTGTAGCGAGAAATTACGTAGAATATGCGGGTGCTATAGCGAGAATTTACGTAGAATATGCAGGCGCTGTAGCGAGAAATTACGTAGAATATGCGGGTGCCATAGCGAGAATTTACGTAGAATATGCGGGCGCTGTAGCAAGAATTTACGTAGATTATGCGGGCGCTGTAGCGAAATTTTCCACCAACTGAGGCTAAACTTTCCGTAATTTACGTAAATTCTCGGGTCGAAATTAGACTAGATGCCTCCGAAACCCTGGGCATCTCCGGTTCCTGTGTGAGGCATCTAGCTACGCGTTGGCAGAGGATATGCAGCAAGGAAAAAGACCAAAAACTAGGGAAGGATCTATATCATGGAAGAGGAAAAGTCAGACAAACGAGGGTGATTAACCTACAGCGGTATAGCAGGATTGGAGCTGGGGGAGGACGGAGTACAGGGAGGCGTCGGCGCCAGCCGGCTGGCAGCAGTGACCTGTAGTCGCCGCGACAACGAGATCGATGGTTTGCTCGCTTGTTGATTGACGATCGGCGGAGATCACGCACTCAAGATCAGAGTCTTTCCGTGGAGAACAGTCGTTTCTTTCAACAAAAATGGTGACGACTTCCTGTATTAAAGTGAACAGCCCCTGAGTTTTTTGGGGGGTGGAAGTCGGCTGCATGTTGGAATCTCGCCCACCCATGGTTCCGACCTCTTCAAAAAAATCCGGAAGACTTCGCGCTCAATTCAGAACCTCGCCCACCAGGACTTCCCACCCCTTCCAAAAATCGGCGAAAACTTCGCGCTTATGACAGAATCTCGCCCACCTAGACTTTCAACCCCTCAAAAAACTCAGGGGCTGTTTGCTTTGATTTAGGAAATCGTCACCCTTTTTGTTCAAAAACTTGATTTCCACGCACAGGCCCAGATCACACGTGCGTGATCTCCGATCGCCAACCAACAAGCGAGCGAGCCATTGATATCACTGTCGGATCGGCTCGGCCCAGAGTGGTGACTACTGCCAGCCGGGTTGCGCGGACGCCTCCTCGTACTCCGTCCTCCCCCTGAACCTAAGGGTTGGAGTAATAGGGAGAGGGCACAGAAAGGAGAAGAGGAGATTGCGGCTCAAACTGTCCTGGAAAGTGCTCTACATGTTGAGAGAAGAGCGGAGTTTCTGGTCAAAGTGGGAGCGCTAAAAATTGAGAAAAAATCAAGAAGCCGGCGTAGAGAAACTAGGAGAGTGGAAAGCGCCCTCAATATCAGAAGGATACATGATGCAAGAAAAAAGCCAGAGAAAAGACGAGAGATTGACAAAAAAAATCGACAAAGCTAAGTCTCACAACACTGGGGCTGAGGGGGAGAGCGAGAGAAAAAAAAACAAACTATTGTAACAGTTATAGGGTAGCTGTAGGGTTCAACCGCAAGTGCGGCCCGCAGAGAGAAATAGAGAAATGAGAGAAAGCACATCACTAGGAAGCAAGAAAGTTCACAGCACTAAAGAGTGAGGGATGTGTCACACAGAGGACGGGCAACTTAACAACGAACTAAAGACAACCCTTAAAAGACCAAACCTCCAGTCGCGATGCGGCTTGAGCGATATTATGCAAATGGTGCAAGAGCTACGGAACGCTGCTTTCGAACGGTTTTGAAAAATCATCGATAAAAAAATCCCAGTTTTTTTAGTTTGAAACTCATATAAAACGGGAACGTTTTCGTATCCGTGCAATCTGTTGAAACAACAGTAGTTGAGTAGTCGCAGGAAAGTCTTTTTTATATCCTAGTTAGCAGAACCCGAGCAAATCCCGACATCTGCAGTTCAGATATGCGGAATATAACAAAACGTGCGCATTCATAAATTTCAATTCTTCCGATTTACAGTATACTGAAAGTGGCTGCTAAAAGTTATTGTGGATACTGCCTGCGCTTCGTGTGGATTTCAATTTGAATATGCTCTGTCTAGCAAGTGCTTTGAGCGCTGCTATGTTTTGTTTGTTATACCTGCTCAGTCATGTTTTTGGCTGTGCTTGTGCGATTGATTTCAGCTTGTCTTCATTACGTGATGTTAATATTAGCCCATCTGTTCATAAATTTTTCTGCTAGTCAATCATTTTTCAAAACAGAAAGAGAGATGGAGGACACAACTGAACAGCCCGATAGGGAAACTGCATAGAAGAGCTTAAGCGAGACGAAGTCCTGAGCCAATTTCAGCGGAAAGGGCGTAAAAATAATAATAGTTGAGCAGAAATGAGGGAATGGAAACTGGTAAAAACAGCGAAAATGAGGGACCAGGAAAAAGGAGCAGAAATTGAGAAGAAACAGAGGGAGAAATGAAAGTCTTGCACGACAGCGGGAACGGAAACGAAAGGTTTTGTAGGTTAGGATAGAGGTATAAAGGTTGCTATACAATGCTAGCGTAGCATTCGGCTACTGAATATAGTCATTAGGTAGCTATCCGAAGCGTGGAATTGCGGATCGATGACGTCACAGCCTCTGCATTCTCCCCCACGTCCGGCAAAACCTGCTTCTTCCCCCCACGTCGGGCGAAGTTATTTTCCCCCCACGTCGGGCAACTACGCCGACGTGGAGGGAGAATGGAAGGGTCCGACCCGACAGAAATCTGGGGTCGGACCCCGTTCAAGCTGGGGTCGGACCCGGCAAATATCTGAGGGGGTCAGACTTACGACTGGCGGTGCTGTTGGCTCAATTACCCAAGTACTTAACCCCACACCAGCAGGGAAAGCCCAGCGCAGCATTGTTTTGCGTAGTATGCGGTCTGGGACGCGCGCGCCCTCTGCGTCACGTGTCGTCTGTGTCACGTGATGGCCACCCAAGTGAAAATATAAATGTAAGTCACATGTAACGCAAGTGTATCTTACATTTAATATAATTTAAAGTTACATGTAATATATATGGGGGTGTGTATACAAGTCTGTTGGTACCTGCTCGTTGGTGCCCCTGCTTCTACTGAACCCAGCAGACGTTTGAGTGTACACAGGGAACGTTCGAGCGATATAGCGTGCACAACTGTATCGCGAAAGTATCCCGCACATTGCATAAAGGTGGCGCCGTCCGGCACACCAAGGCCTCTGGTCCATAACACCTTAGGATCCGTACCTAGGGAGTTCATGGAGTCTTTGGTCACAAGCCACAGTTTCGCCACCCTGAACTGTCGATCGCTGTCGAGTGATATCCAAAAAACTGCGCTATCCAGACTTCTGAGCTATTTCCATGCACCGTTTGCTGCTTTGCAGGAAACCCGCCTCAAGGATAGACCCGTCATCAACGTCGGAGAGTACACCATCTACTGCGGTAACGCTGACGATAGGAGAGTGGGAGGCTGTGCAATAGCTGTAAGGAACGATTTCAATGGTATGGTCAAGGAGTTCGGCTCAACGTCGTGCCGGAATGCATTCGTGCAACTGCGGGATCTAAGAGGATTCAATCTGTGGATAGTGAGTGCTCATGCGCCCACTGAAACCGCCGAAGACAATTCTAAGGATGCGTTTTATGAGGAACTCAATACGCTGCTGGCCAGGATACCTTGTCAACATGCTGTTGTCGTGGGGATTGACGCAAATGCGAATATGGGACTTGATCAGCAATCCGAAGTACTCGGTAAATGGTTCTACCCAGTGGAGCAAGCATCGGACAATGGCTACCGCCTTGTCGACTTTTGTGAACGCAGTGGTCTGATTATTGCATCGACATTCAAGAGGAATCATCGCCGCCATCAGCTTACGTGGCAGGGACCAACCCAGCTATCTTCAGAATAGCAGCGGAAGCGGAAGATGACAACTTTGAAACTACAGCTTGACTATGTCCTGACGAGGAATATTCCAGAATCAGACATTCGAAGATCTAGAGCTGTGTGGGATGTCACATTCGATTCGGATCACCGTCCTGTTCTGTTGAACTTCACTGCGAGGATTCATAAGAGGGAGCGAGGGGCTCAGCCTCCCTAGAGGATTGACATGACAAGTCTCAGAGATGAAGAGTGCAGAAGGAATTTTCGACAACGCGTTTCTATTCACATCGGAGTACGGACTAAGAAGAAACTTCGCGACGCGGATTCTTTTGTCAAGCGCATCCAGGACGCTTCGAAAGTGGCACTTCCGGTTGTAAGGTCTAAGAAGAAGTTCGCCTACGTCTCAGAAGAAACAGCATCTACCTACAACAGAGTATGTGCTCTCCGAACTGCAGGAAACTTCGTGGAGGAGAAGCGTCTGAGGAGGAAGTTGCGTCGGCAGCTTCAAAGTGACCGCGAACGAGAGTGGACGTGTAGAGCTAAGGAGTTCGAGAAGGCTTGGGATGAGAATAATCCGAGGAAAGCCCACACGTTGCTGCGACAGTATAGCGGGAAGATGAAAAGAAGTTCTCCTGTCTTGAACACTACCAATGGAGTTGCAGTTGGTGATGCGACGCTGCCAATATGGAAGGATTACTTCAGTTCACTACTGAATCGTCCAGCGCCATCAGTACCTGAGCTCCCGCATGTTCAGAGAGCACATTACGATGTCAGTGAGGAACCGCTGACTGAGTCTGAAGTTTTGGATTGTGTCCGGAAAATGAAGAATGGAAAGGCTGGTGGAGATGACAACATCACTGCTCGAATGTTGAAAGCTCTTCCTCCGTCTGGGATTCGTGAAATGACCAACACCATCCGTGTTATATGGATGAGCGAAAGGATACCCAATTCGTGGAGACATGCGATCATCGTTCCTCTTTACAAGAAGCTATCCGTCACGGATCCTAAGAACTACAGAGGAATCTCTCTATTTCGTGTCATGTATGGTGTCCATTTTCGATCTAGTCTGACGCATGGACCAGGCGGCGGTCCGTGCGGGGTCGCCAGCCTCACTAGAGAATGGGGTTTCGATTCATACGTGGTGATCTCCCGTCGCAGCCCCGTCCATTCATCAGACTAGAATTATTGCGCGAACTCTACAAGGTTTTAAAACGTATCATTCTCGAGCGACTCATCAAACATCGTGAAAGAACGACCAGAGATGAGCAAGCCGTTTTTCGACCTGGAAGATCGACCATCGACCAAGTGTTCTTCGTGAGAAGAGTAATTGAATCGTGGCAGCGGTATTCGAAGCCATTACAGCTTGCTTTTTTGAACTCTGAAGCCGCGTTCGACTCTCCTCATCGTGATCGATTGCTCAATGCTCTGCGAGCAGATGGAGTCCCGGAAAAGTATGTTCGGTTAATCGAGGACATGAACAAAGGAACAACAGCAGCAGTTCGTACACTTGTCGGATTTACGTCAGCTTTCGAGGTGAAAACAGGAGTAAGGCAAGGAGTCGTTGCAGGACCTTTTCTTTTCAACTTCGCCGTTGATGACATCATGCGTAGAGTTGCAGAACAGTTTTCTGCGGATGTGATCCTAACACCATCAGGACGCTCCCTTGTCTACCTGGAGTACGCCGACGACATCGTGTTATTTGCTGAAAACAACGCAAAACTGCAAAGGATTGTGAACCTCGTTTCGAAGTATAGCGCAGCCTATGGACTTCGTCTTCGTCCCGACAAATGCAAGCAGATGTGGGTCTCTCAGAGGTCTTCAACGGGAGTTTGTGTGAACGGACAACGTATCGAACTGGTTGACGATTTCTGTTATTTGGGCTGTTTGCTGAAGAACAATGGTAGTTATGCAGCGGATATTCGACAACGATGTGCGAAAGCTACGCCTGCATTTAATTCTCTAACCAAGTGTTTGTGGTCTACCACCATCGCAAAGGAAGTCAAGTTGCGCGTCTACCTATCCGCTATTCGCCCTATCATGATGTACGGATCGGAGACGTGTGCAGCACCGAAGACGCAGATGAAAAGCTTGGATTGCACGGAGGGGAAGCTTTTTAGGGGTTTGCTTGGATATTTCTGGCCTCGTGTATGCCATAACGAAGACCTTAACAAGGAAATCGACGCAGTACATCAACGCTTGACACGAGGGAGGTGCCAGCAACTCCTAACGCCATCTCAAGCAGCAATGGAAAGCCGACTTCGACTGCTCGGGCATATACTAAGAAGAACGCCGGATCGTCTCGTACAACACGCTTAAAGAATGCTTCCAAATCCTGTCTGGAAACGGCCACCTGGGCGTAGGCGAAAGTTGTGGACGGATGTGGTTAAAGAGGATTTAAAGTCACTCGACATCGAAAGACAGTTCAGGCGCGATGCTTCGTTTCGCAGGAAATGGAATAGTGACAGCTGGATGGAATATGTTCAAATTGTGGCTGAAGACCGTGAAAAATGGACACGGCTGACTACTAGGACGGCACACCTCAGTGAAGGTGCGGAATGACCGCGTCAAGCGAAAGCCAACCGATTAAGTCAAGTAAGTCATGTAATGTATATGTATGTTACATGTAAGGTAAGTGTAAGCTACTTGAGACCTTCAAGTAAGTTACATTTACCGTATTTCCTCTTTTAGAAGTACATGTTTTTCTAATACTCAGGCCCCTATTTTATATATACTTCTATTAGAGTTGTACTTCTGAAAGAGGGTGTAATTCTATTATTCGGCACAATTTTTTGAATTTCCAGTGGTAGACTGTTCGCATTCCTGGCAGAGATATCCAGTATAAGACCGAGAGTTTGCATGTATCGAAGTTTCAGACTGCAACCCGGAAACTTATCCACTTAGGCTCAATCGAATTTGGGCTTTCACAATCACTGATATCATATTTTCAGGACCAGTATTCACACCTTCCACATGTCCATTTTTTTCAAAAATCGTTTAAGTCTGGTCTCGATTTCGTTGACACACCTTTTATGGAAAAGAAAGAGTCTACTCGTTAGGCTTGAAAACAATTTAACTGATCGCCTTTCGAGCCGTCCAGTGCGATTGAAAAAGGGCGGTTCTTGAGCGACTTGAGAACAGCTCTTTTAGTGGCGAGTTCTTTGCGTTCACCATCTTTTGCGGGTGAAGTCTACCATTGGTGGCTCCTGATTTCCTCTCCGTATAAACGATTCCACAACATGAATGATCCAATCTTCATAACGCTGGGGAATCCTGGCTTTTGAAGAACCGTTAAGGTCAACGTCTTGCGTCAAAACAGATCAACTCTGAAAGATTAAAACTCAGTCAAATCGAAGCTCTTGTAAAGTACCTAACCGAACTCCGTGCATTCCTCAGATCTCTGTTGGGAAGTTCCCGAGGACAATAGACCTGATTTGGTCGCTATCACTCGGTTGAGGGGTGAGAGTCCCCTTCTGGGGAGACGTCTCGCCCCTCTCCCCTAGAATTATACACAACCAGTGACGTTCGAAGACTCGGGGGGGTGGGGGAGAACAAGGGAAGTTCACTTCACGGTTGTTCCAATGGACTCCTCCCGAATGTAATGAACGAGAAAACAAAGCCGCAGTGTATACGGTGATGCAAACAGGCCGGTCTCGAGATGGTCTCTCATTTCGCAAGTTGAGGGAGCAGATCTCCCACTCAAGGACTGTGTAGGGTATCTCTGTCCGGATTTCAGACAAGGTTCTCTGTAACCTTTTGTTATGAGGCTGAAAACAGCGAGTTTCGCAAGCTGATTTTTGATCAATCAATAAACAAGAGGTATTGGGTTGCGACAGCATGGGGAAGACTGGCGATCGGGAGAACAAGGGAAGACCTGCTGGCCAGAGGTCCCCTCCGCCTCCCCTCGATTCGGGGGGAATTTCCCCAGTTCTTTTGAGGGAAGTTCCATCGTCGTTTCCAGGAACATCCCCACCAATGCCTGAGTTCGCCGTAAATAACAACAATATCAAGTTTCAGTTCTGTGTTATTTGCTTGGCCATCTGAAGTTCGGTGAAGTTACATCTGAAATTGTCCGATACCAGCAATCTTTGACCGAGAAAGGAGTGGCCGATAGTTTTTTCTGTGTTTTTGTGAATATTCAAACCCAATGAAAAAAAAAACATCCCGTGCAAACTGGAGTTCTCAAATACCCCATTCGAATTGCCAAACACTTACCCGAGTACCGGAGGTGAATTGCAAATAGAGGTGACTTTCGAAGGAGTGTACTTCTAATTCTCAGACTTCTATGTATTTTATAAGTACTTCTAATAGAGGTGTACTTTAAATAGAGGGTGTACTTCTAATACTCAGACCTCCATTTTATATGTACTTCTAATAGAGGTGTACTTCGAGTAGAGGGTGCACTTCTAATACTCAGCTCTCCCTTTTAGGTGTACTTCTATTAGAGATGTACTTTAAATAGAGGTGTACTTCTATTAGAGGAAATACGGTATATTACAAGTAACTTGTCTTGATTTTTCTGAGTGGCGACGTCATTTATTTTGGATCACCTCTGACTCGACGTTTTGCGTGTAGGATGCTGAGCGGCTCCCAGACCTCCTCATAAGCGTTCGTGCATACCGCTCTGATTTCGTCGTTATCACTCGGTCGAGGGTAGAGTGGTAAGTTGTCCCCTATAAAAAGGACGGCTCTTTCTCCTGAACTCGAATTATTTGAAACGACTATATGTATTGTGGTGTGCGCGAAGCGCACACCGATTTGGCTTTGAATCGCTATTGCGCAACGACGTAATTCGAGAACCGAGGTTCAGAGAAATCGTGGAAGAATTTTTTCGTCACTGAGTAGAGCTTTAAAAGTTGAATATACCTATTCGAAATGGTCTGCTAGGTCGAAACGGTCTGGAATGGCTACCTGAGATTCGAGAAAAATTGTCAAAATTACGTGATTTTGGTCGAAATAATGTTCACCTCCCTTTTTTTCAGTTGGCGTTCACGATCTTGTTGGAACACTTATCGTTGAGCTAGAAAGCTTTACCAGGAAGCTAGTTAGGTTTGCACCTAGCTCCTGTCAAATTTTGAAGTTGGTAGCTAAATTTTTGCTGAAATTGAAAATTGAGGGTTAAGACAGACAAATTATGTAAACATGTTATTATAAACCATCCGATGTTCACTCATTCGTTAAAATGAAGTAATGAAAATTGACACCATTAATTATAGGCTTTGGCTCGGGATTTGTGCCCTCCCTGAGACGTGGCAGCGCTCCAATCAAGACGACGACATCTTGGAAGTACTTTTCGAAACGCCACGCGGCGTGACTGAGGAGTGCACAGAGAGCCGTAGAAAGCATGAGGAACCCCGGTGAGAGTGCGCAAGACGCCGTAAAAAGCGTGCAGGACAAGAGTGGGGGTGTGGAGGACGTCAATGAAAGTGTGCAGAACATTAGTGGGAGTGTGCAGGACATCTGTGGGAGTGTGCTGGATGTCATAGAAAGTGTGCAGGACATTAGTGGGAGTGTGCAGGACATCATACAACGTGTGCAGGACATCAGTGGGAGTGTGCAGGACGTCAATGACAGTGAACAGGACATGAGTGGGGACCTTCAGGAGAAAAGTGAAATTTCTGAAAGTTTAGGTTCCTGGCAAAAGTGATGCTTTGGCATTGCCATATTTGCAAATAGCTAAAAATATACCCAGTGAAAACGAGGAAAAATATTCCCCACCAAGTTCTCAAAGAGTAAAAAAGTTTCGAAATCTCTTAGAGTACGGCGTAGCATATTTTGATTTTTGGAAAATGTAGTGAAATAGCTGAAAGTATGATTTGAGGGTCGAGCTCGAGTCAGCTATTGATAGGGGTAGAGCAAAACGAGAGGTCGCATTGTAGGGCCTACCAGTAGAACTTATCAGGTTTCTTAAGCCCATCAGTTGAACTTATCAAAGCAAAATCACGCGTGATATGGGGAACAGTGAAAGCTCTTCTGGGAGCTGTAGTCCAGCAGTCATCACATGTTACGTAAGCTCAACTGTTTGGTCCATGTCACGCGTGATTTTGCTTTGATAAGTTCTAAGGATAGGCGTATACAACTCAGAACTTTTTGAATAACTTGATCCCCAGCATTAACCAGCATCCCCAAACAAGCTTCGATTCAGCCAAATTCAGCAATACGGTACCAACAACTAGATATCAGCATAAGACTAGGAATTCGGGTAACTATCTTCAAATTCGTCGGTTGCTTCATCTATTTATGGTGATCACGTAGTAATGTGCTTATCACGTGCACGGTTTAAAAGGTGCCTCATCTTGCTCGAGTCCTCATTCGGCATTCTCGTGCAGGCCCTGGAGAGTGACTTCGAGTCACTCTTCGGTGGCCAGCGTATTTTTCACCGCTGGGGGATGGTGGGCATTCCCACGGCTGGGGGAGGGGGCTGTTTCTGCCGCGGTCCGCGGTGAGGGTAGTCCCTTACCGCTGACCGCAGCAAAGATACCGGCCAGCTGGCAAAGGTCCGCAGGCCATCTCCCCCAGTACCTCAGTAGCTTGTTATACAAATGTTCTTACAGTATGGGCAATTGTTGCTGACAAGTTGGTGAGCCTCAAGTTGTTGGGCAATTATTGTTGCCAAGTTGGTGAGCCTGAAGTTGCTTTCAACATGCAAACAACTATACCGTGGTTAATTACGGCGACAAGCAGAAAATTGTTTCTAAATTTGAAATCAAGTAAACTCAGAGGATCGCGGGGTCGTAATGGAGCACAGTAGACTCACCTCGACGAGGATAGCGATAGCAGCACGAGGGGAAGAGCTGCTGCTCGAGCAGCACGTGCTGCCTTTGTGCCGCTCTTAGCAGCACGTGCTCCCCCGTCCTCCATTTTTGTTTTTTTTGTGGCATTTGTAGTGTGGTAAAATTGCTCGAAGTGATTCATCTGAACATCTACCAGCATAATTTCAATCAGCATGGAGAGCTCTTTGTTTCAAACTTGCACATACAAACATCTGATTAGCCATATGTCAGTTCACCTTTTTGCTTTTTCCCCCAAACAAAGTGTACATAATTGAAGCAATCAAACGGTCTTCATCTCAGACGATCGTGGGCTGTCATGAAGCACAACGAACTCTCACTCCTACTAGAATAGCGAGAGCAGCACAAGAGGACGAGCTGCTGGTCGAGGAGCACGTGCTGCCCTGTTCTCCCTTCGTCGCCTCAGCTGCTGCTCTGTGTTGTGGAAAACACAGTGTGGTAACTTCGCTCTAAGTTAAGTAACTTCGACCATACTCATAATCAACATGTAGAGTTCTACCCTTTTAAGAACATGAACATGCCCATGTTCATGTTCTTAGGAGGGAAGAACTCTACATGTTCCCTGAAAAGTTGTATAGAGTCAACACAACTAATCCATCGTCAGCCCTATGACACGTAATACCTTGGAGGCAGTGTCCACGATCAAAACCGTTTGGATTATCAACGTAAATCGAAAGACCCGGGGCTCACTGCATCAATAATGCTGAAAACGGGTAAGAAAGAGCACAAAGTAGCCCTGTACAACCCTGAACTTTAACATCCTCTCATCCCACGCCCACTTCCTCAGCGGCTACCGATAAAAGTGTCTAACTGAAAACCAGACTATAAGAAGGCAACCGATTTTCAAATGGAGTAAGTTCTGTTGAGCGGACTGGATTGTAGCCTCCTGGATGTATGTTGTTACCCCTAAGACCGAGTTTTCAACTCCGCCGTTGCTGGTCCCAAGCCCGGATGAGAAAGGAGGAGGGTTGGCCCCCCATGCTACTGACGGGCTGGAAAACCTAAGGTGGTAACCATGGAGAGTTTCATAGGGATACGCGATACGGCTACCGCATCCGGGGCAGCCGATGCGCCAACACTGGGGACCCAGGGTGTTGGTGTCAAGTATGCTACTGGCCAGAACAGTGGACGACTGGTAACGCCGAAGAAGGAGGTGCGGTTCACGGCATGGAATGTGCGATCAGGGCATTACGTCGGGCAGAAAGAAATCATTGCCAGGGAACTGTTGAAGTCGAAGGTATCGGCTGCCGCCCTGTCTGAAGTGAGGATCAGTGGAAGTGGAACAATGACTGTCCAGGTGCCAGATAGTCAAGAAAGGATGGTGCTGTACTACTCCGGTAGCGAAGGACACCATCAAGGCGTTGGATTCATGCTGAACTGGAAAGCAGCTGCAAGCGTTGTGACATTCAAGCCTATCTATAGCAGAATCGCTGTCCTCACGCTGAAAGGAACAATAAGGACACATATTGTGGCAGTTTATGCGCCGACGGAGCCTAGCCCGGATTCCAACAAGGACGCGTTTTACGCTCAGCTTCAGGACGTTCTGAACACGATTTCAAAGAGAGACGTTGTTCTAGTCGCAGGTGATTTCAACGCACATGTTGGGAAAGACAGAATGGGCTGGGAAGCAGTATTAGGCCGATTTGGCGTTGGTGAAATGAACAACAATGGTCTGCGCTTGCTCACGTTTGCAGCTTTTAATGAACTCATTTTTGGAAACAGTCACTTCCAGCATCGCAGAAAGCATCAGTTGACGTGGAGAAATCCTTCCGGACGAGACGTAGCTTTGTTAGACTACGTGCTGATGAGCTCGCGTTTCAGGTCGTCGCTCAAGGATGTTCGTGCAATGATGGACCCGACTGTGGTTCAGTTCATTACCTTCTACGTGCAGTAGTGAAGCTTCGTCTACAACGAGCCAGGATTGTGGAGCCATCTAAAGGCCAATTCAAATGGGCACATTTGATGGTACTTGAGACGAAGGAGTTATTACAAATGGCACTGTCGAATCGGTTTGCGCTGTTGGCAGATGATACATCTGTGGATGAACAAGAACAGCAGATAGCAGCCACCATCGTCGAATGTGCAGAGCCACTTTGTCCTGCCACTCGTAAGCGAATCCAGCCATGGATATCAGATGAATCCATACATCTCATAGAAGAAAGGAAGAAAGCGAAATTTACCGATTTCGATCGATATCGTCAGCTCTGTAGAGAGCTTCGTTGCAGATTGAAAATGGAACGAGAGTCGTATTGGAATAAGGCAGCTGCTGATTTGGAGGAGTCTGCGAGCAGGCATGATTATCGAACTCTCTATCGGACACTCAAGCGGCTCGGAGGAAGGACGAAACCAATTAGCGATAGTATCAGGATAGCAGGTGGGTCATTCGTGCGCTCTGTGGACGAGCGCCTCCGTCGATGGAGACAGTTCTTCAGTGAACTATACAGTCATGAAGCGCCGCAAGGACCGCTTGTCGAGCCACCACCAGTTGAAGCGGCCGGAGATGCAGTTCTTGATTCAGAACCCACTGTAGATGAACTAACGGCAGCGCTAAAGTCACTGAAAAACGGCAGAGCGTCAGGAGTGGACAAAATCACTGCTGAAGCCATAAAGGCTGGCGGAGACGTCTTGCTGCGCCAACTTCATCGGCTGATTACTCTTATCTGGCAGTCTGAGAAAATACCAGCTACCTGGAAACGTGCCACAATCGTGCCCATACACAAGAAGGGTGATGCTAGGGACTGCAAAAATTACCGAGGAATCAGTCTGTGGTCTATCGTTGGCAAAGTCTTCATGAGGGTTTTTCAGAACAGACTTCAGCGTCATCGTGAGCAAACCAGTCGTGAAGAACAGGCGGGGTTCCGGCCAGGAAGAAGCTGCAGTGATCAGATCTTCGCACTTCGACAGCTAATGGAAGAGCGAATCCGCTCTGGGAAGCGTGTCGTTATCACATTTATAGTCTTCAAATCTGCGTTCAATTGTATTCACTGGCCGGCGCTGTGGAGAGCACTTGAAAGCGAGCACATACCGAGGAAGATAGTCAAGCTCCTCCAGGAAACGTACGAAGGGTCCACCAGTTCCGTACACGTTGGAGATAAGTTGTCCGAGGAGTTTGCCGTTACCGCTGGAGTTCGCCAAAGCGATGTGGTCTCGCCTCTGCTCTTTAAAGGCACAGTCCAACCTCAGAATTGGTTTCCTGTTTTTTCGCCTATCTTGAAAACGGCCTCACGCTGATTCCAAATATGTCTCTGGGATCGTTTAAGACCCCTTGGAAACGGAGTTATGGCCCCCTCAAAAATTGAGCTACGGAAGCATGGTGGACGAGTTTTCCGGGGCTTGTAACTTCCGTCATTTGCAACCTATGTATGCGATTCGATCAGAATAAAGAGAGAGGCTGAGAATAAAGGAAAGAACGGGGCTATTGATCAGAAATCATCTCTCATCTCACCACTACTGAGCTCGAAAAATCGTAAAAGGGGCGTGCCAAAGTGGCTTCCGGGGCTGGGCGCCTCAGGCTGGCTTCCTCCTATATCTCGCTTATTCAGAGGAATTGAGAGCTCGCACTTGGCAGGTGTCATACACGGTGGGTCTACTTCACACCTGTATGGAAATCTCAGTTTTCGTCCCTGAGCTTGGACTGTGCCTTTAATACTGTTGTGGACGCTATTATTAGGAAGGTCTTCGAGAACAGAAGAGGCGTTCAATACGGAAGTAATGAGTACGTCACAGATTTGATGTTCGCGGATGACAGCGCAGTGTTCACGGATACTGATGCGGAGGCAACGTCCTTGATAAGCGATATGGCACTGATTGCAAGCTCCTACGGCTTAAGAATCAACCAGGAGAAGACCAAGGTCATGACATCCGATGGGTCGCCTGCATCTGTTCAGTTTGAAGGAGTAGAGCTTCAGCAGGTCAAGGAATTCAAATACCTTGGGTCAGTAGTGCAGGAGCGAAAAGTTGCGGCTACGGCAGAGGTGTGCAGCAGAATCGGGCAGGCGTCTAGTGTGTTTGCGTCGCTTGGCTTGTGTTTGTGGAAGAGAAACAACATTTCGGTGGTACGGACATGTATGTAGGATGGACCCGTCCCGTCTCCCGTACAGTATGCTGTGGCGTAAGCGCCCACCATCGTGGGGAATTCAACGAACGGCCCCGAAGAAGACCTGGCTGAAACACATAGAGGAGGATCTGAAGACCCAACGGTGCAGTGTCCTTAACGCTAAACTTGTTGCTGCAAACCGTTTTGATTGGAAGCGTATCGTTCAGACCGCACGAGCTCCTATGGCACCTACAGCAGTGTATTGGTTGAGAGGGCATCCCGCTCCACCAGACGCCAGCTAACGGGATGAGTGAGTGAGTGAGCGAAGGCCGGGTTTTCAGTAGTTTACGGATAGGTACCGGTTGAAAGGAGTGGGCGTGGTGTGAGAGAAACACTCAGGTTTGGGGGCGCACAGGTCATTTTGTGCTCGTTCGTAGCCGTTTTTCCGACGCGTGTTTCCAAACTTTCGGGTCAATGAATGCATCTGAATGGTTCCTGCACACCTTCCCCGCTCTACACTTTTTCGACAGTCCTGTTATCAGGTCGACTGTACCAATATCTGTTGCTCGCAAAAAAAAACAACAGAGGGAGTTGAAGTCAAACGATTTCTACCCGTGAATCTGCAGCAAAATTTTGTCAATTTAATGCCAGTTTGTCTTCGAGTTAAAGACGATTCGCCGCCCGCTCGTCGTCGACTAAGACACGCTGCCATCCAATCGCCATATTGCCGCGGCCTGACGCTACTAACTGCCAACTGCTCGAAGCCATTTTCAACACATGCAATTCATCTCCAACTGGTCGCCCTTCTACAGTGCGTTCAGAAAGTATAGGGACACCTCCGAAAATCAAGGTTTTCAAAATCATGTTATATTTGGCTATCAATACTGTTCATAAATGAATTCAACGAGGTGAAAAACCTATATTTATTCATTTCTATAACAGCTGAGCAATTTTACAAGAATTTATTTCAAATTTCAGGTTTTTTTGCCGTTCAGAAAGTATAGGTACGCAACACAAAAACAAAAATTATTGAACAAAGAAAGAATTAAACATACAATTTAAAATGAAATATCTGCACCACCACTAGCAATGATCTCAAAAATTCTCTTTGGCATAGAATTGATCAAATTGGCGATGACATTTTCATCCAGATTGGCCCACGCTTCGAGGATAGCGACCTTCAGCTCATCTACCGTTCTGTACTGCTTATTGTTGGCATAAACCTGGCGCACAAGTATGCCTCAGATATTCTCTATCGGGTTACAATCTGGACTACACGCGGGCCATTCCAACAAACGGATTCGATGACGTAGAAACCAGGTTTTTCTAGACGTGGATACATGTACCGCCGCGTTGTCTTGCTGGAAAGTGAAACGCTGACGTCGTGTTCGGGACAAAAATTGCAGCAGATGTGTGCGAAGAGTTTCTTGATAATCCTTCGAGTATATGCGACAAGAAGTGAAGGCCAATTCCAAAACACCTTCGCTACTGAATGCTCCCCAACACATCAGCGAGCCACCGCCGAAATTCCGTCTGCTGAAAATCAATGGATCTTGCGCAAATCTCGCCAGTAGGATCGAGCACCATCCGGTCCGTCAAGATTGAATTTCTTCTCGTCGGAAAAGATGACCTAAAAAATTTTTGCGTCATTTCTCGATTTTTCCTGGACTTTATGAGACTGTCTTACCTTTGCCCAATCAGTTACCATGTTCCTCTTTGCAAATTCAAGTCGAGCCTCTTTATGGTTTGCAGATAACGACGGGGCCTTCTTCATCACTTGTCGAACAATGTTGTTATCGCCATTTATGGTGCTCCAGACTGTCGTTTTCGAAACACTGAGCGATAATTCAAACTTAATCTGGTTCAGCGACAGTGTGCTGTTGGAGCAGAGCCGAATAATTCTCCGCGAATCTTGATTGCTGATCTTCTTCGGCCCTCCAGTACGTTTTGCAGTGCCGTAGAAATCTGGATCTCGCAGGAACTGGTTGATACAGTTGACAGATCTTCCGAGCTGGGTAGCGAGTCAACGTTGGCTCAACCCGGCGACGCTGAGCGCACGAATTTGAGCTTGTTCAGCAGCAGTTAGAGCAGTACCACGAGCCATTTTGGGAATAAAGATATCACATGTTTTCATCTTGAGTTTATGTAGAGAACTTGCAACGGGAAATTTTGTTTGGATTAAAAAATCTGAATTTTCGAAGGGTGTCACTATACTTTCTGAACGGCGAAAAGTTCTAAAAGTTGAGATAAAATCTTACAAAATTTCACAATTGTTATATAAATAATCAAAATAGGTTCTCGATGATGTTGAATTCATTGATGGGCAGTATTGATCACCAAACACAACGTTTTATTGAAAACCTCGATTTTCGGGGATGTCCCTATACTTTCTGAACGCACTGCGTATGACTCTATCGCTGGCTAAACGTGCGGTGGTGCCCTACCCATTGCGCGGAGAGCTCACTTTTAGCAGCGCGCGACCTCTTCGAACGTGGTACTTTTATGCAAGATTCACATTTTCGTTGCATCGAGTCTTCAGAAAAACTTTTGGTATTTTACTGATTATAAATCAAACGCAGTTTCACAATGAAGAAAATGTCAATTTGAAATGGCACCCTCGACAAAAGTTGTTCCTTGCGAGGAATTTGAACGGTTGAGCTTGGCTAAAATCTGATGAACTATTCTGGAAAAAAGGATGATTCGTCTTTCTCATCGGATGGTGGTTGTGTGAAGCCGGCCAAAAATTTGAGAGATTTTCGACTCTTCTAAAATGACTTATTTAGCGTATTCTTCCAGATTTGCAACATTTAGTCTTTTTTTAAATCTGGAAGATGTAAGTTGAAAATTCTAAAAAATCACCTTCTCACTCTGAAATGCGTTTCCATGAACTTAGACTTTACTCGCATTTTCCATAGAAAAACCAATTGTTTCGGTTTTTCTCGAAGACTTGTATTTTTCAAATGCTGAGCGGCGATAGTTTGCCAAAAATTAAGTGAAGTATGGAATGCATACCTTTTCTTCACGGTAAGCGCAATGCTGACAGAATTCAAAGCCGACAGTTCTCAGAAACAACTTTCCAATGTAACTAATCATTTGAAACTTTCCGAAGAATTTTCACGACAATAATTTAGAAAGAAGAAAAAATTTTCAAGAAATTCTAAATTCGTTGTTTTTCAGAAGAAAAGAAATCACAATTTACAGGGAGATCAATAAATGATGAATACCCTTATATGAGAATTCCGTTTAATCCTGGACATTTCTCTAAACAGTGTGAGTTTTCAGCGACTTAAGAATGTTCGAGGAGAACTTCGTTCTTGGAATATGTGGATATAACTTCTTCTACAAGGAAAGTCATAATTCCTCTTTCGAAACGAGAGAAATAGATTATCACGCTTAATTCGAATCTCTACAGTCACGAAACCGAGTGAAAATCAATTCTTCTTCAAGGTATATGGAAATTCTGTGTCAAGAAATGTTTTCGGAGACTCACATTCACTACTGACCGAGGCATGTGTTGAACGGCCCTCACGAACTCGCGCCAGATACGAGGCCGCTTAGGGTGGGCATGAGACAGCTCGTAGTGCCAGCACCATTTCCTTCAACTCTGGCAAAGATCAATGGATATAATCAAGGATGAATTAGTCGTTGTACATGTGATTGACCCTCAATGAGGCCCCTATTTTTGATAGGGAACCCAGCGCAGCTGCTGAGATCGACATATCCCCTGCGGGAGAAGGGTTATGGGAAAGAAAGGAGAGCTCATATATGAAGAGCAGCAGTTGGGGGCATGATGAGCAGCAATTGGCGAAAGAACAGCGGTGGTTGGGGCCACAATGAGGAGCAGCAGTTGGGGAGACGACTGGAGCAGTTGGGGCGACTGTAGCAGCACGTGGGGCCACTATACGAGCAGCAGTTGGGGCGGTGAGTGGAGCAAGAGGACACAACGTGCTGCCCTGGGCAGCAGTTGGGGGAACGAAAGGGGCTTACACCTCGACGAGTAACTGCGTCAGTGATCCCCTCGAGCTGCCTCACTAAGCCGCGAGCATCTGAGAAGGAAAATGTTCTGAGAATGCGACCTCTCACCTCGCTCTACACTTATCAATAGCTGGTTCGAGCTCGACCGCCAAATCATACTTCCAGCTATTTCACTAGATTTCCCAAAAACCAAATTATGCTACCACAAATCATACTCTGAAAGATTTTAAAACTTTTTTACTCTTTGAAAACACGGTGGGGATTATTTCCCCCCTTTTTCACTAAGTATATTCTTAGCTATTCGGAGATATGACATTGCCAAATCATCATTTCTGCCTGGAACCTGAACTTTGATGTATAGATGTATGGTAACGTTTCATGCAATCGTGCTGTGATGTGAAATGAGCCACAGAGGTTTTCGGGTCTAAAAATCAGCGTTTCAAATTACCCTTATGTGATTTCTGTTTTTTTCCAATAATCGTACGAAATGACATATAAAACAGCGTACGACGTCAGTCAGGTTTGCTGAGAAGATGGAATTATTGATAGCTTCAATTTCAAACATATCTAAAACCAATAAGCCTGTGCTTGATCAATTTATTATTTGGTTTATTTACTCGTTTCTTCGCCTCTTCTTCTGATAAGTTATTCACAAGCGTCTTACTTCTCCCTCGAAGATTATGTTTGTTCAGACCGTCTTTTCAGCTGGAACAGGGAACGATGTCAATTAAATATATATCTTTCTACTTATATTATATTATATGTATATGTAATTAAGTATGATCTAAATATCACTGTACTTTGTAAGCCATTCAAACGTGCACCATCAAGCGCTAAAAAAAGTACTTCGGGAGGTTGTAAAGCCATTTCATAAAAACATAATGGCCACGTCAACTGATAAAAGTGGTATGGTGACCTGAGAAAAGCTTATCTATTAGTGCAAATAGAAAAAATTCGCGGTCAATGAAGTTTTATTGTAGTTCACCTCCACAGACCCCCATACTCCTGCCTTCCACCAATCCTCTTCTCCTTTCGATAACTTATGATTTTTTTTCGGTATTACGTGCGCTGATTCTCACATCATTTTGCAGACGCATAAGGGCAGCATTTTTTAGTAGACTTGATTATTAGTGGAATAAAATCCTAATAAAAAACAACACTCCGATTGAGAAGCAAACACGTTGTGTTAGACATGATCTTTGGTGTTTGAACCCAGTCTCCACAGGAAAAAAAATTCCTAGACCTCCTTGCGACGGATATTTACGAGCACAAACAATTCTAGGATGTGGTGGCGCAGTCCGCTCCTCCACGTTGGTGCCACTGGAAACTCCTCGATTCTGTCGGGGTAAGCTGAACGCGGACATTCGTGTTAAGGCGACAAACCACGGCGTTTCGCCCGTATGACAAGTCAGCCGATAATTATCATTGTCACTCCACATGCAATGGTGCTTAAAGGCAGTGGTCGCGCTCAAATATGCTCGTCTTCTTTTCCTCTCTAAACCGTTTTCTGGGCATAGAGTAGTAGAACCTAAAAGAAAAAATCGCGAAAAAATAGCTGTTCTGGGCCAAATTCGAAGCCTGAACTTTCTTATCCTTCGATGGTGGACGAGTCCACCCCACATCATCGGCATCGATGATCTCTAAAATCGAGAACATCAGCTGGCTTGAAATTGAATTTCAATCAATGATTTTTCGGATTTATGTACACATCTAGTCAAAAACATTGGTGTAACTGCTTGCTTTCATTGTTCAACTGTTTTGTTTGGTAAATTTGCATTTATTTCTTCCTCTGAGTGTCGATGATTTTTGGATGTTTGGAATGAGACTGTGATCTTTCTGTGCACGTGTGCACGAATTGGAAATTTAGTGTCTTAATAATTCTAATTCTAGCTCGTTTTTCACCGCGCTACCTTCATAGTTTTTGAGCTGTTTTACATCTAAGCTGATTTTTGTAGTTTCTTCGATAACGTTTTTCATTGTGACCACTGCCTTTAAAGTTTCTGTAAATGCTACGGCGTCCGCGGTAACCGACGCCCACTCACGGAGCCCGGTGAGTGGTGAAAGTATGCTAGGGTCTTCGGTGCAAGGACGGCATCGGAGAGTAACCAGGCTAGTCCGGAAGTCCTTTGACGTTGCCAAGACTCGCGTTGCAACGCTGAATGTCGGCACGTTGGCAGGCCGCTCGAGCGAAGTGGCTGTCGTTTTGGAGCGTAGACGTATTGATCTCTGTGCGGTGCAAGAGACGAGATGGTCGGGTAGTAAGCCCAAGGACATTGGCGGAGGCTTTAAGGTCCTGTATCATGGCAGCCCTAGGACCACGAACGGCGTTGGCGTTGTCATGTCTGAACGCCTACGTGATGCTATTGCCCAAGTGCATCATTTTGACGATCGTTTGATGAAGATAGTAATTGTCAGTGAGGATCAACGAGTCCATTTCTTCTCGGTGTATGCCCCGCAGACGGGTTGTTCTGAGCAAGTGAAAAATGATTTCTGGATGATGCTCGATGAGAAGACCGCCGAGGTGCCACCAGAAGATATCGTTTTTGTTGCGGGTGACATGAACGGCCACGTCGGAGAAACGAGTCAAGGCTATAGTTGCCACAGAGGGTTCGGTTTCGGCCCAAGTAACACCGATGGCGAACGCATTCTCGACTATGCCGACTCACATGACTTAGTCATTGTGAACACGAAGTTTCGAAAGCGTCAGTCCCACCTTGTCACTTATTAGAGTGACAGCAGCATGGTACAAATCGACTTTGTGCTTGTTCGGCGTCGCGACAAGAAGATGGTCACAGATGCGAAGGTCGTGTCGTACGAGACGGTCGCTACACAACATCGACCGCTGATCTGCACGATAAGATGGGTGAACGGTGCGGACCACCTCGAATAAAGTGGTGGCGTCTGAAAAAAAGAGAAGCTGTTGTCCTTTCACGTGTTCAGCTACCGCCAGTTACGACTGTGTGCGAATCTTGGCAGAAGGCAGTCAAATCAATTTTCGATTCGGCGCGGTCCGAACGCGGGTAACGAAACCCGGACGGCGGAAGATTGATAAGGAAACGTGGCTCTGGACAGATGACTAGCGAATGACGGTCCAGAAGAAGAAGAAAGTGCACCACACTTTTTTGGCTAATAAGACGGCTGCTAACTGGCAGAAATACCGTGATGCGAAGAAGTCTGCCAAAAGGGTCGTTGCAAAAGCCAAGGCGGCACACTGCGGAGATCTGTATTAGAAGCTGGATACGCGTGACGGTGAACGTCTTGTCTACCGACTTGCGAAATCCCGTCAGCGGTGGCGCGACTATTTCGAGGAAATCTCGACGGAAGGTTTCTCCCATCCTCCCATACCTTAACACCCACCTACATGCGGTCCTGTCCAGCCTATCACCACCGAAGAAGTGAAGATGGCGTTGGGATGTATGAGGCCGGGAAAGGTGACAGGGGCCAGAGGATTTGGCGGCAGAAATGTGAAAATCACGATGCTCGAATTCCACTGAATGGCTTGCACAGTTCTTCAACCGGGTCGTTGCAAAAAACAAAGTGTCCAAGGACTGGCAACGAAGCACGACCTTCCCGATTTGGAAGAAGAAAGGCAATCCAGCGGTTTGTGCAAATTACCGTCCAATACGTTTACTGTCTCACACCATGAAAGTGTTTGAGCGCGTTATCGATCCTCGAATCCGTGAAATCGTCGAGATCACGAGCAATCAGTGTGACTTTGTCACCAACTATGGCACGACGGACGCCATCCATGCTGCACGACAACTGGTTGAGAAGCACCGCAAGAAACAGAAGCCGCTCCATCTTGCTTTTCTTGATTTAAAGAAGGCGTTTGACTGAGTTCCGCATGAAGTAATCTGGTTTGCATTACGGCGGCGCGGTGTTCCAGGGGAGCTCATAGACTGGGTCAAGATTCTCTACACTGATCCAAGAAGTCGGGTCCAAGCTGCTGCTGGAGCTTTGGCCGAATTTCCCATCTCCGTTGGCGTGCACCAAGGGTCTGCTTTGTTTCCCCTTCTATTTGTCATCGTGATGGATACTATCACAAGAGACCTGCAGAGACAGGCGCCATGGACGCTTTTTTATGCGTATGATGTGATGCTCGCAGCCGAAGATAAATTGGATCTCGAGCGACAGGTGCAAAACTAGAGTGACCGATTGGCTCAATTCGGGCTTCGCCTCAACGTTAAGAAGACTGAGTATCTGACTACGGATAGAAGTGAGCGTGCCTCCATCAAGATTGATGGTATCGAGCTCCCTCGCACTGAAGTCTTCAAGTACCTTGGTTCGATGATTACATCTGATTGCAGTCTACATAGTGAGGTCAACACTAGGGTCAGCGCTGCGTGGTCGATATGGCGGTCAGCGACAGGAGTGCTATGCGACAGGAAGATGCCCAATCGCTTAAAGTCGGAGATTCACCGAACTGTGGTCCGGCCTGTTGCGCTGTATGCAGCAGAGTGCTGGCCTTCTATCAAGGAAGCAGAGCGAACGCTCGGTGTAATGGAGACGAAAATGCTACGTTGGACAGCTGGTGTCACCACTTTGGACCACGTCACGAACGACGACATTAGGAAGCGTTTTGGTGTTGCTCCGATTGTCGAGAAGCTGCGTGAATCTCGATTGTGATGGTATGGGCACGTTCTTCGAGCTGGAAGTGATACCGTATGCAAGACTGGGCTCAACCTTAACGTGCCTGGAAAAAGACCCAAAGGGCGGCCAAGGCAGCGGTGGCTTGACACGCTGCACACCGATCTGAAAATAGCCGGCGCGCACCCTGATCAGGTTCATGACAGGGAAAAATGGCGCCAGCGCATAAGAAAAGCGGACCCCGCATTGGAGGGGGACAAACGCTGAAGAAGAAGACGAAACAATTCTAGGGTGTCACAAGGTGGCTGAGTTCAACGCACAATTTAGGAGTCAAGCAGGAGTCGGGCATGCATTGTGTCGCTTTCTGGGCAAGCGTGTTGCCGTCAAGGGGCCTGCAGAGTTCAAGTCGAGGCGTTGTTAGCAGCGGCGAACTGGGTGATGCAATATCGATTACATTCGGCGACGGGAGCAACCAACGCTGCGTGAAAGGGTGACGAGGGGGCACCGCAGAGTGTTTTGGCCGCACGACGACCCTGCATCACTGCCGGCGAGCGGCAACCGACACCGCGACGATAATGTTCGAAAGCCTTTTTGTCGCCACTTCGAGGTTGACGCTCGGCGGCCACTCGCCGGTCACTGCAACTCTGCGGACTCCCTTACAGCACTGGCACTCGCTCTGCATTCCCCAGCTAGCTGACGTAAGAACTGCGCAAGCAGAACAGCGATGACCCGACACTGAGCATGATTTCGCAAGCACGAATCGGGATGGAAGCCAAATAAGCTGAGACCGTTTGAAGATTGAATCATGATGTTCTTAGACATTTTATGCCTTTTCATGGCATGACATTTGATCACAAGGTATCATAAGGTAAGTTGAGCAGAACACGAAAAAAAACGTAAACATTCATTTCTCAAAGCGTCTCACAAGGGAACCGTTATAACTCATAGTAACCTTTCCAAGTGAAGTGTACTTTTCCAGAACCATTCTCGGACTAAAAGTTCAAATATGCCCATCGCAGCTGCCTAGACCCACTCTGAAAGTAGTTATAAGGGGTCTGCACAGTTTCACCGACCGGCGACTGGTCGCCGAGCGTCAGCCTTGACGCGGCGACAAAAATGTTTCGGAACATTATCGTCGCCGCGTCGGTTGCCACACGCTGGCAGTGACGCAGGGCCGTCGCGGCGTCAAAACACTCTGCGGTGCCCTCTCGTCGCCCGCCACGCCGTGTCAGGCGCCCTCGTCGCCGAATGTAATCGATATTGCATCACCCAGCTCTATTCGTCGCTGCGAGCATAGCCGCGACTCTGCAGACCCCTATAGGCGTTTTTTTCTGCTCTTCGTACCTATTGTACCCTCCTAAAAGCGCATTATTTTTACGAAAATCCGTAAACGGACCTCATTATCGTGTCCAGCCCCCAAAACTCCCCCCCTCTAGACAAAGTTTGGGTGAAGGAACATTTCCCAAACTTTGCGCAGACTGACAGCGTTTTGGACGTACGGATTTTTGCTTGGACGTTTATTTATACCAATTAGAGGGCTCTCAAAGCGTTTTAGAAAAATATTCCAGACATGATTTAAAACTCACCCTAAGGGGTTATTTGGGCTGCTGATCACAAATCTGAGGTCAATTTGTCGTGTTTCCAAAGTTTACAACTAAATTTGTACAAAGCTTCTCACCGGCAGAAAAATTTTAGGACAAAATTGACTTTTGACCATTTCCGTAATGGGGGACAGATGTGGCTCAAATAGTTCCTCTGGGGGTTACCAGGAGTGCTCAACACGAATCTAATGTCAGTTTATTGATTTTTGACAGCTTACGGTAGATTACGGTGGGTATAGGTGTCTTGGTCAAAGTCTCAGATTTGTATCAAAGTTTCTGTGTGGGGGTTAATTGGGGTGCTGAATGCGAATTCGATGTCAACTTGTCGATTCTCGAATTATTAAGGTAGGTTCTGCTCCCTAAATGGCATGTTACCTACCGCAACCTACAGTAAGCCTTGAAACTTCGAATAGCGAACTCCATATTCGTGTTCAGCACCCCAGATTACGCCTACATACATATTTTAGCAAAATCCGGAAAAAAAATTTAAAAACACCCTAAAAACTTCAAATTCCCTTACCTTGCCGCAAAGCTTCAAAAACGCTCATAACTTCTCTCAGAGTGAGTCGAGGCAGCTGCGATGGGCATATTCGGACTTTGCGTCCGAAAAAGGTTCTAGGAATGTACATATCATCTGAAATGGTTACTATGACTTATAGTGGTTCCCTTGTAAGCTTGGAGGCATTTTACGCGCTGAAGACCAATCACCGTTTTTGGGGTTTGAATGATTGGCTAAGCCGACCTGAGAACGTAGGGAAAGTTTGATTTGTCACCAAGGCACCATTGTGAAGATATATTAGGTCGAATGCCTCGTATTTCGTCAAAAGGGGCCACCGCTACGACAGCCATCTCGGATAATTTGCTGTTAGCCATCTTATAGGTAACTGATCAACAATTGATATAGTACAAATGACGGGAAGTTGGTAGAATATATTATACGAGTACGTGGAGAATCACCTTTCTACACACATTAGTTAACCTTTCCTTCCCCACAAATCACCTGAAAGAAAGGTGAACTACATTTGATCTAGAGATCATGGGTCAACACGGCAACTCTTAGCGGTCGACTCTCCCTTTCTCGAAAGCCGTTTGAAAAAATTTTGGTTCATAAAAGTAGTTTTCAGTAATTTCAGGGATTTTCCCAATACAGCTGTTATGTAGGGTACTAGAGCTCCCAGTATATATTGACATCTCGAAAACGAAATCCATAGTGAACGATGCCTTTAAGTGGCTTGCTAGTAATTTCACTAAATTTCGATTGAATGTATGACTGCTAACCTCGAAGTTAACTTCGAGGTTGGTGATTTATGTTTAAAGTGCTATTGGTAGGATTCCGTAGCGCTTACTCGTGTTAAGCTGAAAATGAGTATTGACTTCGAGAACCCCTTTCCATACTCAGCTACGAACGCAATCTCGAAGTTAGAAAACTCCTAGATTTCTCTGTATTGCATGATTAGTTTGAAACTCCGATGTTACAAAGTCTTCAGGTTTTCATAAGGCTAATCCACTACTGCGAACATATATGTTCACATCCACACTAGCACATCGGTTGAGCTTATGGCGTAAACTTGCGTTTGATGAAGAATGCACGGACGATGAATGCGAGTCAGAGAGAAAAGTCCTTCCGGAGTTTTTTTTTTCTTAAAGGCAGCATGCATGCTTGTAAACGTGATTGAGATAACTACAGAATTAGAATGGTATGGCACAGATTACAATGCCTACGCATTTTGAATTGTCAAAAACGACACACAATGCCGCTACACGAGTTAAAAGTTGGCCCCGCCCTGTACTTTCACGCCCCCTGTATTTGCCCTTTTCCTGCAACGCTAGGTTGCTGGGTCATATTCACCATTGGTACTGTTGGTAGATTGCCTGAAAAAAGAACCACACACGCCACTGACCGCGGAGATGGCCCAACAACCCTGCGTTGGAGGAAAAAGGCAAATACAGGGGGCGTGAAAATATAGAGCGGGGCCAACTTCTAACTCATGTAGCGGCATTGTGGGTTGTTTTGACACTTTAAAATGCGCAGGCATTATGTTGTAAGCCATACGGTTCGATTCACATTGTTATCCCAACCACGTTTACGAGCGTGTATGCTGCCTTTAAACAGCATCTCGTAGTTTTGTCAGTTGTTTGCCAAGGGGCAGATATTGATGGGCTCATCTTAGAATGAAGGAAACATGATGTGGATAGGTCAGTTTTGGATCGTGTACCGTATTTTGTGCAGAAACTGGTTGACCAACGTCATGCTTCTTTCATTAAAAGGAATGGTACTCATGCAGAAAGAGAATTTAATAAGCTCTCATTGCTCATGTAGCTATGTATGTATGTATGTATGTATGTATGTATGTATGTATGTATGTATGTATGTATGTATGTATGTATGTATGTATGTATGTATGTATGTATGTATGTATGTATGTATGGATGTATGTATGTATGTATGTATGTATGTATGTATGTATGTATGTATGTATGTATGTATTTATGTAAGAGCACGAATGGGAAGGTCAGTGAACGATGTCGAGGCTCAAGGCGCGGCAGCAGAATCGTCTGATCACGGAGCCTGTTATGACTTGTTATTTCTTGATAGCAATCGTGATGGATATGCACGCAATTCATTACAATGGGAGTGGTAAGTTACTTGAAGCCTTCAAGTAAATTACTTTCAATTTTCTGAGTGGGCCGCATTTTACATTATCCCCTGCACCAGATAAATTTAAACAGAAGCTTTTACAAGCTCATCTGCTACCCGTTGGCGATTGTGACAACGACCGTTGAACCCTTTGAGGGTGCAGAAATGCGATGTTTCTTTCTTCCACATTTGGCGCGAGAAGTAACTTTTAGATGTTCTATATGGATAGTCGACGAAGACCACATTTACAAAGCTGGGAACTTGCGCAGTCTCAAGAAATAGGACACGGGGTGGGGTCAGAATCGCGCGAAATTTTCAAATCCATGCGGTGATTTCGCGAGTTTACAGAACCACGCTCCAGATTGGAGCCGATTTGCACAAGTCTAAACGATTTTTTGATCAATTTCACCGGAAGAACGTCTCATTGAAATGCGTAGTTTGCGAATGCTTAGCATAAATTGTAGCGAACCCTATGGGAAATGAAGGAAAACGCGCTACAACCTCACAATAGTTTTCTCCACGATGACCTCTTTTTGTGATCATAACAATCGACAGGTGGTTCTTGCAGTTCGAAGAGACTTCTCTGGTACAAAGTCTTCGAACGTTAAGAGTCGCGACAAAAACTGAATCGATTGGAGGTTGGAACATACTTGATTCTGTTGCTCCACGACTTCCTGGATCAAGGGCTTCTTCGGCTTACGAGGCGCGGAGGAGGAGTGAAGAGACCGACCGCTCGCCGGGTGTTAGAACGAAGACCCATAAGCGTAATAATATATAAATTGTTCAATTTCTGTGACAAAATTCAGAGTAAATGGTGAAACAGGGCCGAAGAACTATCGAAATTTGCAATCGGAAGCGCAGAATCCATTTCCAAATGCGAAAGAATAATGCGCAGCGCGCCCACCGGCGGCAGGAGATTTTGCATAGGTACATGATCTGGATAAATGCTCTATGCTATACTTTGGCCCGAATCGGCATATACATCCGAATAAACATTCATTTGTCATATACTTGGTTCATTCCGAAACTCAAGTCATTCGTTTTTTTTGGAATATTCTGTCAAATCGGAAAGCCCATTCATTATTCGTTTTCCGTTTCTTTTTTCGAATGCTCGCCAAGTTTAGGTGACAATATTCGAATATTACATCATTCACAAGCACATTCAGAAGTTTGTTGCGTTTTCCCAGTCCTTCACGGCGTGGATCCACGTTAGGCATCTCTCCTGTGGTAACGAACGATGCACTAAGCCTGAAAACAAAGCACAATGGAGAATTGGAGAAAAAATAGATTTTTAAAAATATCCTCTCACTGACGAGCCACGTTGCTCTGATAAACCACGGCAGCGAGCCATTTGCGTCCTTTTCTGTGGAATAACTCATCTACAACTCGTCTGCAAGTCGCTTTCGAAGCGCCACAATTTTTTTCAATATTTGGGATTCGCTGAGTGGCTACACGTCAAGCAATTTTTTTTGAAAACCAACCCGAATTCTGTTATCTAATTTCCGGAGAAGGCGAAATTCTCTCCAGAAGAAAATCAGCTATTCTCAAATCAATCAATTTTCTGCGAAATCAGCAAAACAATGTAGCCGCCGTTTTAGAAGCTCGAATTACCCAAGAAAGCTAGTTGAAAAGCAGTGTTCCTGTGTGCTTTCTACACGCAGTGATCGTGGTTAGGCTGATCGTTTTGTCGTCGAGTTTCATGTGTTGTATACTCGCAATCAACCGCCTATTTGTTGAAATACGTGCCTGGGGGTGTGTATACAAGTCTGTTGGTACCTGCTCGTTGGTGCCCCTGCTTCTACTGAGCCCAGCAGACGTTTGAGTGTACACAGGGAACGTTCGAGCGATATAGCGTGCACAACTATATCGTGAAAGTATCCCGCACATTGCATAAAGGTGTCGCCGTCCGGCACACCAAGGCCTCTGGTCCATAACACCTTTGGATCCGTACCTAGGGAGTTCATGGAGTCTTTGGTCATAAGCATCAGTTTCGCCACCCTGAACTGTCGATCGCTGTCGAGTGATATCCAAAAAAAACTGCGCCATCCAGACTTCTGAGCTATTTCCATGCACCGTTTGATGCTTTGCAGGAAACCCGCCTCAAGGATAGACCCGTCATCAGCGTCGGAGAGTACACCATCTACTGCGGTAACGCTGCCGATAGGAGAGTGGGAGGCTGTGTAATAGCTGTAAGGAAGGATTTCAATGGTATGGTCAAGGAGTTCGGCTCAACGTCGTGCCGGAATGCATTCGTACGACTGCGGGATCACAGAGGATTCAATCTGTGGATAGTGAGTGCTCATGCGCCCACTGAAACCGCCAAAGACAATTCGAAGGATGCGTTTTACGAGGAACTCAATACGTTGCTGGCCAGGATACCTTGTCAACATGATGTTGTCGTGGGGATTGACGCAAATGCAAAGATGGGACTTTATCAGGAATCCGAAGCACTCGGTAAATGGTTCTAACCAGTGGAGCAAACATCGGACAATGGCTACCGCCTTGTCGACTTTTGTGAACGCAGTGGTCTGATTATTGCATTGACATTCAAAAGGAATCATCGCCGCCATCAGCTTACGTGGCAGGGACCAACCCAGCTATTTCCAGAAAAGCAGCGGAAGTGGAAGATGGCAACTTTGAAACTACAGCTTGACTATGTCCTGACGAGGAATATTCCAGAATCAGACATTCGAAGATCTAGAGCTGTGTGGGATGTCGCATTCGATTCGGATAACCGTCCTGTTCTGTTGAACGTCACTGCGAGGATTCATAAGAGGAAGCGAGGGGCTCAGCCTCTCCGGAGGATTGACATGACAAGTCTCAGAGATGAAGAGTGCAGAAGGAATTTTCGACAACGCGTTTCTATTCACATCGGAGTACAGACTAAGAAGAAACTTCGCGACGCGGATTCTTTTGTCAAGTGCATCCAGGACGCTTCGAAAGAGGCACTCCCGGTTGTACAGCCTAAGAAGAAGTTCGCCTACGTCTCAGAAGAAGCAACATCTACCTACAACAGACTATGTGCTCTCCGAACTGCAGGAAACTTCGTGGAGGAGAAGCGTCTGAGGAGGAAGTTGCGTCGGCAGCTTCAAAGTGACCGCGAACGAGAGTGGACGTGTAGAGCTAAGGAGTTCGAGAAGGCTTGGGAGGAGAAGAATCCGAGGAAAGCCTTCACGTTGCTGCGACAGTATAGCGGGAAGATGAAAAGATGTTCTCCTGTCTTGAACATTACCAATGGAATTGCAGTTGGTGATGCGACGCTGCCAATATGGAAGGATTGCTTCGGTTCACTACTGAATCGTCCAGCGCCATCAGTACTTGAGCTCCCGCATGTTCAGAGAGCACATTACGATGTCAGTGAGGAACCGCCGACGAGTCTGAAGTTTTGGATTGTGTCCGGAAAATGAAGAATGGAAAGGCTGGTGGAGATGACAATATCACTGCTGAAATGCTGAAAGCTCTTCCTCCGTCTGGGATTCGTGAAATGACCAACACCATCCGTGCTATATGGATGAGCGAAAGGATACCCGATTCGTGGAGACATGCGATCATCGTATCTGTTCACAAGAAGCTATCCGTCACGGATCCTAAGAACTACAGAGGAATCTCTCTACTTCGTGTCATTTACAAGGTTTTAGAACGTAACATTCTCGAGCGACTTATCAAACATCGTGAAAGAACGACCAGAGATGAGCAAGCCGGTTTTCGACCTGTAATATCGACCATCGACCAAGTGATCATCGTGAGAAGAGTAATTGAATCGTGGCAGCGATATTCGAAGCCATTACAGCTTGCTTTTTTAAACTCTGAAGCCGCGTTCAACTCTCCCCATCGTGATCGATTGCTCAATGCTCTGCGAGCAGATGGAGTCCCGGAAAAGTATGTTCGGTTAATCGAGGACATGAACAAAGGAACAACAGCAGCAGTTCGTACACCTGTCGGATTTACGTCAGCTTTCGAGGTGAAAACAGCAGCAAGGCAAGGAGTCGTTGCAGGACCTTTTCTTTTCAACTTCGCCGTTGATGACATCATGCGTAGAGTTGCAGAACAATTTCCTGCGAATGTAAGCCTAACACCATCAGGACGCTCCCTTGTCGACCTGGAGTACGCCAACGACATTGCCTTATTCGCTGAAAACAACGCAAAACTGCAAAGGATTGTGAACCTCGTTTCAAAGTATGGACTTCGTCTTCGTCCCGACAAATGCAAGCAGATGTGGGTCTCTCAGAGGCCTTCAACGGGAGTTTGTGTGGACGGACAACGTATCGAATTGATGGACGATTTCTGTTATTTGGGCTGTTTGCTGAAGAACAATGGTAGTTATGCAGCGGATATTCGACAACGATGTGCGAAAGCTATGTCTGCATTCAATTCTCTAACCAAGTGTTTGTGGTCTACCACCATCGCGAAGGAAGTCAAGTTGCGCGTCTACCTATCCGCTATTCGCCCTATCATGATGTACGGATCGGAGACGTGGGCAGCACCGAAGACGCAGATGGAAAGGTTGGATTGCACGTAGAGAAAGCTTTTTAGGCGTTTGCTTGGATATTTCTGGCCGCGTGTATGCCATAACGAAGACCTTTACAAGGAAATCAACGCAGTACATCAACGCTTGACACGAGGGAGGTACCAGTATCTCCTAACGCCATCTCAAGCAGCAATGGAAAGTCGACTTCGACTGCTCGGGCATATACTAAGAAGAATGCCGGATCGTCTCGTACAACACGCTTTAAGAATGCTTCCAAATCCTGTCTGGAAACGGCCACCTGGGCGTAGGCGAAAGTTCTGGACGGATGTGGTTAAAGAGGATTTAAAGTCACTCGGCATCGAAAGACAGTTCAGGTGCGATGTTTCGTTTCGCAGGAAATGGAATAGTGACAGCTGGATGGAATGTGTTCAAATTGTGGCTGAAGACCGTGAAAAATGGACACGGCTGACTACTAGGACGGCACACCTCGGTGAAGATGCGGAATGACCGCGTCAGGCGAAAGCCAACCGATTAAGTCAAGTAAGTAAGTCACGTGCCTCAATTTTCAGCGCAGTAGGGATACGACTCCTCCAGCATTGCGTTGCCTCGCTGTTCTCAAAACCGTGTACTCTTCGGGTTAAATGAAGATTTGTATTGCCCTCGAAAAAATTATAGTTACTGGAGGCCGGATGGGAGTTAAACCCCTTCGATCTATTATCAGCAACAGAGGTTGTTGCTCTCGATGGGTTCCCTCATGTGCCACGCGCACATCCTAGGCGAGGTTTCAGGGGACTACTTAGCAACTAAAGGAATGATTAAGGGAAAGTTCTTCAGACGACAACCTACTGCAACACGAACACATAACCGTTTCACAGTAGCAGCTGGATCAGCCAACGGTAACGACTGACAGCTTATGTTGACTAACCTTTATTAGTTTCAGACCCAATAACAATGAATCGGGAAGTAATGATGAAATCGCCTCAGGCGACTAAGTTAGGCGGCGCTGTAGTGGGGCTGAGTATTTTCTAATCGTACCTGTTCTATTCCAAACGTTGTTCTAAGGGCGAGGAGCCCTGCGGTAACTCCTGGGAGGGAAGTGCAGACAGCCGGCCGGGGCCGCGGTCGTTGACGAACACACTGCCCCCAACACCCAGGCCGACGGGCGACCGGCCTCATCAGTGCGATCGTTAGATCCCTACCGCAGGCACGTCGGCGCCCGGGCAAGATCACATGGAGGAAGCATCGCCTTCGCGACACTCCCGACCACAAAAGGTGACCCTGCCATGGGCATAAGCCTCACGGAGGCGTAGCCTCCGCTACTGCTCACCACCTCTGGCCTATTGCCTTTTAAGGGGGCCGACTCCACCAAGGTGCCGACCTTTAATCTCAGCGCCTTCGGCTCAAACCCATCTACGTTGTTATCTTCTCAAAAACGATCCGCCAAACGGCAGTTTTAGCCTACACCATCTACGGCACACGAGTGCAGAAGCACAAAAAAAGGCACAAAACTTAAGGCTCGGCAAGTGCACCGGCATAATGATTTCACAGGGCAAAACAGATCGGATCACGAGATCAAACACACATAACAGCAACCAATAAAACAAGAGATTAAACAACAAGCCAAAACATTAGGTCTGCCAACAATTTGTCTGCGATGTTTCTTCGCAAAAAAAGGATCAATATGGTACAGCCGGAAGGAAGATCTACTCGGCGCACGCCTGCTAAACTGAGATTCCTGTAAATAGAAAAATTCCAAAGTAATAAAAATGGAAACACACAAAAAAAAGAACTCCAACTAACAATTTAAATAAAAGTAGTAACAAAATCATGCAGTGAATTCAGTAAAAACCGCATTCCCAGCGTTCACTCTAAACCAACCTGTTCAAGATGCAACCGTACTCGATTCGTATATCATCGAAAGTATATCATCGAAAGTAACATGTAAAGTCAGATCTACGGCGCGCTGTATTGGATTGCTGTGTGTATTGAATGAAGTGATCGAATTGTATTGGCATCGCCCTTCTTTCAGTGGCGTTCACTGTGCTCGCTCTCGTGTCTTGGACGTTCACGGGATGACCACGGACCGTCACTGGATAGTCTGGAAAAAAATCTACGCGTTGCTTCATCTTCAGGAGACTGGTCTACCATGCCCTCAGGGAATAGTCGGAAGGTGCGCAGGCACAGTTTATTGTAGAATGACTGTGCATCTTCGCAGATGTCCGAACGCACCCAAGGGTTCTTTACACAGAAGGCGCGGTGGTGACCTGGTTGGCGGCAGAGGCTACAAGGATCTGTTCGGAGACATACTCCGCGGTGATGCTTGGTGCAGTTGCAGCACAACTGAAGCGCCTCAACTCTATCAGCTCTCTTTGACAACCAAGTGTAAGCATCGCAATCTGATGTGTAGTGAGCGGAGGACCGGCAGAAGGCGCAAGGGTTTGTTCCTTGAGGAAGAATCGCACGCGCAATGCCATGCTCCACGCGGGGCTGACGTGTGGTGTTGTACTGTGGGTTGTATTGAGGTGACCTGCGAGTTTTAGACGGTTGCTGACGACGATCAAAACTCTCGCACCTCCGCTTCCCTGAAGCCTGCGATTTTCCACGAAAACCGCTCCCAGAATTGAACGGCAGTCCAGCCCGGGGCGGCCGAAAATGAATGCCGCGTGATTTTCGTGGCATCGCGGACTGTGTGGGAAGAACAGGCTGCGAACGAGATGACTTATGGCCGGTAGGCACCTGCTTATTTGTAGTGGTCTGATTGGTCTGAGATGGAATACTTGGGGTGCTTGAGGTACATGGAGCACGGACTTTTGGATTGGTAGTTGGAATGTTCTGAACTGTATTTTGCTTTGTATTGAGGGCCTGGTTTAGAGCGACTGCATTGTTTTGGAGATAGCGCTCCAAATAGTCGATTGCCCAATTACTAGAATAGTAATGGCTCCACCATTCTAGTGTCTGTAAGTATGTTGACGGTTCATCGCACCACGGTTCGGGAAAAGCTGGTGTGCTGGCAAGTCTGTAATTCTCGTCCTCCGCTGTGACAACGACGCGGTCTCCGCTCATTGCAATAAGCGTCTGGTAGGATTGCAGGACTCGCATTAAATGCGTAGCGTTTGCCGAAATAGCGGCCGCATGTTCAATTGTCTCAAAAATATTAGGCAGAGACAAATTAAAAAGCTGTAGTGTAGTGAAGAAACGGTCTAAGTTGTCCCACCTTGCCTTGACTCTGGCTATAACCACCTCCTCGATTTGATCCTTATGAACCTGGATAGCAAAGATGCTATGCTGAAGTTCATCGACCCACGCCGTGAGGTGCATATAACGAAAGTCTTTAGGCTGTCTTCGACCAATGAGGAGTGATATTTGGTGGAATGTGTTTGTAGTGGTCTCCAATATAGGCTGTACAATACCGGCCATAACTTCTGTCCCAAAGCGCGTCGGCGACGCGAAATCGCGTCGAAAACGCCGTTTTCGTTCGGAGTGGACTTTTTAAGAACCTGAGAAAAGCATTCGATTCCTCTCGATGAGGAGATTCCGATTATATGTTCAGACTTGAGAAAAACTCGAGTCTTAACCTAGTTATAGCCTATTTTCCTAAAGGAGTCAAAATCTTTGTAGTGGTTACTTTCGAATCTGAAAACACCAATCGCTTCCTCCGTCGTCGTGATTCCAAAAATGTTTTCAGGTTCAGAAAAATGTTTTCTGATATAGTTATGGCATATTTCACTTCCCAAAGAGTAGGAATGTCTCCACCAATGGCGAAACTTGAACGTGAGCATCACCAGTAGATTTGTGTTATAGTTCTGACTACATAGCCTGTTTCTGAACCTCGAAAGTGTGAGATTTGACTCTTAATCTTTCTTAGTTTCATATGAACTCGGTTTTGGCGATGGTCTCCTTCAATTTCTCTGCCCGCGCTCCACGCCATTGCTCTGCTCTCTGACGCACTCATCGCTGCCTGTACTGCCTCGCTCGAAGACAGTCCCCAAACCGAATAGAATTCGAGGAGCGGAGACGGAGTGGAGAGTCAGCATTATGAAAGCCTGGTATCTGAAAGACCAAAGGTCGAAATGGGAGAGTAAACATCATGGGTGTTCTCTGAGATATTGCTATAGCGAGACGGAATTGGTCGACTCAGAAAGGAAAGCAGTTATCTGAACAGGTCATCAGCATCAAGAGACAATCGGAACAGGAGTTAGCGTTATGGGTGGTTTGCCCCTGGTTTCATTAAACCTCATTCTCACACTACGGTGAGTTATTCATGGTTATAGATCACTCAGCCAGCGCGCGCGGTCGCGGCGCACAGCATTGATTCGTTTCCCCACCATATTGAGCACTCTTCCAGGATAGCGGATGTAAAATCATGTCATAAAAGAAAAGTATCGCATCCTCGTTTAATGAGAAAAATGCATTTTCACCTAGTTGAGAAAAAAATCCTCCGTATTAGCTCAATTTAAAAGGAAATATCCAACAGTGCCATTCTGAAAATTCTCTGTTGTCGGTCAGTGATTCCGCAGATGCACACCACTCCAGTCAGCGCGCGGTTCCGAAGCGCACAGCATTTATTCGTTTCCCAGGCGAAGGGTGTGACTCATCATTGAGAAATCTTCCGGGAATCATTCAGTAGCAGGAAAATATTGAATTCACATTTATTAGCAAAAAACATTTTTACTAGGTGAGTAAAATACTTCAGCAGAGATTGCAAAAATATCTACAATTAAGGAAACAACAACTGAGCACAGGTTTCCAACCAATTAATAAAAGTTACTGTTTCCAATCGAACGCTTGGTTTTCCTGGCCAGCCGCTCCCTGAAGCTCATTGGGATCATTCAACCCGCGGATGTTCTTGCGCAGACGACGTGCTCTGCAGTTGAGCGAGTCCAACGCTCTCTTCCACATCTGCTCTCGGAGGTGGGCGGCATACGTCGAAAACTTATACAAGCACTAAAAAAGGTTCTAAGAGGTTATTGTATATCCATATAAAAATTTTCAAACTCACCTTCTGCATGAATTGCACTTTATCCGCGGACTGCACGCGGTCATCCAGTGCTTGGTCCAGCACGCTCGTTTGATTTTCGTAGATTTCTTCTCGTTCTTCGAGTTTTTTTTTCACAAACTTTAGCGGATTTTGTTATGTCTGTTAAAATATTTTTTCTACCTTGGTACAATTGTGATTTTTGCTAATAAAACGTGGATTCAATACTTTACTGGTACTGAATGATGGCCGAAGAGTGCACAAAGATGAGTCACACCCTTCGCCTGGGAAACAAATAAATGCGTTCTATTGGAAAGAGTAACTTTATTAATTGGTTGGAAACCTGTGCTCAGTTGTTGTTTCCTTAATTGTAGATATTTTTGCAATTTCTGTTGAAGTGTTTTACTCACCTGGTAAAAATGTGTTTTTTTTGCTAATAAATGTGGATTCAATATTTTCCTGGTACTGAATGATTCCCGGAAGATTGCTCAATGATGAGTCACACCTTCGCCTGGGAAACGAATGAATGCTGTGCGCGTCGGAACCGCGCGCGCTGGCTGGGTGGTGTGCATCCGCGAATCACTCACCAACAACAGAGAATTTTCAGAATGGCACTGTTGGATATTCCTTTTTAAATTGAGCTAATGCGGATAATTTTCCTCAACTAGGTGAGAATGCATCTTTTTGTAAAACGTGGATCCCTTTGTATGAATTCCCGGAAGATTGCTCAATGATGAGTCATTCCCTTCGCCTGGGAAACGAATGAATGCTGTGCGCCGCGGCCGCGCGCTGGCTGAGTGGTCTATAACCACTGAATTACTCACCGTAGTGTGAGAATAGGTTTAGCAAACCAGGGCAAACCACCCATAACGCTAACTCCATGTTCCGATTCTCTCTTGATGCTGATGCACCTGTTCAGATATCTGCTTTCCTTTCTGAGTCGACCAGCGTTCCGTCTCGCCATAGCAATATCTCAGAGAACACCCATGATGTTTACTCTCTCCCATTTCGACCTTTGGTCTTTCAGATACCAGGCTTTCATAATACTGACTCTCCACTCCGTCTCCGCTCCTCGAATTCTATTCGGTTTTGGGGACTGTCTTCGAGCGAGGCAGTACAGGCAGCGAGGAGTGCGTCAGAGAGAGCAGAGCAATGGCGTGAGAGCGCGGAGAACCGAGAAATTGAAGGGAGACCATCGCCAAAACCGAGTTCATATGAAACTAAGAAAGATTAAGAGTCAAATCTCACACTTTTCGAGGTACAGAAACAGCTATGGAGTCAGAACTATAAACACAAATCTACTGGTGATGCTCACGTTCAAGTTTCGCCATTGGTGGAGCATTCCTACTCTTTGGGTGGGCGAAATATGCCATAACTATATCAAGAAGTAACATTTTCTGAACTCTAAAACATTTTTGGAATCAGGACGACGAGAGGGAAGCGATTAGTGTTTTCAGATTCAGAAAGTAACCACTCTACAAAGATTTTGACTCTCTTTTAGGTAAAATAGGCTATAACTAGGTTAAGACTCGAGTTTTTCTCAAGTCTGAACATATAATCGGAATCTCCTCATCGAGAGGAATCGAATGCTTTTCTCAGGTTCTTAAAAAGTCCACTCCGAACGAAAACGGCGTTTTCGACGCGATTTCGCGTCGCCGACGCGCTCTGGGACAGAAGTTATGACCGGTATTGTAGTGTTTGAATATGTGTTGCGATTTGCGCGGCCAGTTCAAAATCCTCCTTATCCGTGTCGGCATTTGGTTTTTTACGGAAGAAGATGCTTTGCGCCTGGTCACGCAACAAGTTATTGTTGACCATGTAGTCAAAAACAGCCAAAAAAATACGCCCGGTCAACTCCTCAACTGTTCGCGGCTCCGCTGTGTATGTAGTGGGGGAAACATGAGGTACATTGAAAAGACTGGTAAGGGATGGATTGGGGGCCAAAGGTGTCTGATCTTTTGAAATGCTGCTGGAATATGTCGCATTGGAATGCACATTGTAACTGCCGGTGGCCTTTTTCTGCTTCTTTTCCTTCCTTTTCATAGCCTTTTCGACCCGGCATGGACCGGATATTAAAGGCGTCTGACCCTGAGGAATGTCAGCAAAAAAAGGCCAATTTGGCTTCTTCACCACACTGGGCTCTCCCGCCACGTCACTCTGACCCGACGCGCTTTTGTATCCATCCTTTTCTTCCCTGTAGGAGAAAATACATCAGGCGCGGCCGTGTGGGTCACTGTAGTGGGGGACTGCGCGCTTGAGTTGCTTACCTGGACGATTGAACCCGGGAGGTCGTTGCCTGTGTTGTTCTGGATGGTTGTAGTGTGGGGGGCACTTATAGAGGTGGCCATTTCTTCGGCCCCTGCTCCAGATTTCTCTGGCTCGTAGGACGAAGAAACGGGGTCTGTAATGATTTCTGAATTGGGGGGGGGGGGTGATGAGTGATCGTGGTTGACGGTAGAAATGATCATATTTCCAGAGGACATACCCGTCTGAGGATGTGGTGTGCCTGACGGTGAGCCGCGTCCACGGGTGTAAGATCGCACATAGACGTATCTTCGTCCTCTGCCACGATCGCCTCGTCTGCCTCGTCGACTTGAAATGTGGGACATCAATTCGAATGATAGCTGATTACCAAATCTGGAATTGGGAAGGCTACGAGACGGCAATGAAAGAGTAATTGTAATGAACTGACGATGAAATGATCTAGTGGTGGAATGGAAATGATCAGTGAATAACTGTGAATGTGTGGAGTGAAGAGGAGAAATCTTAACATCACTCGAGTTTAAGGATGAAAAGAATGATTCAAGTACGTTCTACATGGTATATATGGATTGACGGTTGAAATGATGCTGTATGATGACTTATTGAACGAGAGGGGGTCTTAAAGGGATTCCCGTACCCAGTTCAAAAAAACACACCATGAGCTGCACAATTCACTCACAAGGCCTGGGTGCCCCAATAATATCATGAGGTGAAAGGCTTCGAGGATTAGCAGCCACTGTAAGAGAAAGGCGGAATGAATAGAACCGACACTGCTGGATTGAAAAGGAAAAAACCCAGGATGGGAGCGATCAGAACAAAATCAGACGAATCTAGTGAATGTCATACGTTGAAAGACGAGAAGGGTTGTTGGCATTAAGGAGAGAAAAAAGGCAAGAAATGGAAAGTGTGCAGCGATAATGATTAGGAGGAATGATAAAGCCTATTGAATTCCAAAAAATGAGAAATGTTTGGTCTAGAAGTTTCAAAAAAATGTTTCTACCGCTTTCTCACGGAAAACTCGTCCAACAATTTGATTTCTGGAAGTTGCGTCCTTCAAATTACAACTCGTCAGATCCCAGAAATGAGCAACCAATGTATTGGAACAATGGACACATAGTGATGCAGGTTTTCCGTCTTAGAACCGGAAAGGATAGCCCAATTTTGTTGATGTGCATGATAGATGGACGAGTTGTGCGTGGAGGCAGTCAATTGTACAGCGGAAATGATGATTTGACAAACAAGGGGTAGTGGGCGTTCGCTACTAGTGAGGCACCTTTGACACGGGTTTCGGATCACCCGGTCATGTGTAATGTGGATCACCAGCCGAATTAGCCCAGGAAGAGTCCCCATAGTTGTCGTTTTGCACGTAGTGTGCCTAAAACACCTCGCGGGTGACCCGCGTTCGTGTGTGTGTGAGCACTTTCGACTTTTTCTTTTTCGAAATTATGCTTTCGTGCCGGGACCTTGTTCAAACGGCGGGTATTCGCACTTTTTGAACAGGTTGTGTTGTTTCCATGATTTTTTTTTTCATTACTCAATGTATTGATGGATTGTTGGCGTTTTGTCAACGCGAAGGGGTCGTAGTTTTTGAACGGAGGGTTTGGATGATGTTCGTTTGATCTGGAGATTCATCGTGCTGTTTTGAGTTGAGATAAGGTGGGATAAAGTACGAAAAAAAAGATAAATAGTGTGTCGATCGACTAGTCATGAAAATGAATTGATTTCAGTTAGAAGTCATAGCCTTGGCCTTCCGGTGAGGTTGAATACTCATCGGTTGGGGGGTCTGCTTTTTACGAAGGCTTTCCTTGTCTTCGGCTGTGACTTCGAGTGGTATGAGCTGGTTTATGGAGCGGTTCAATATTTTCGACTTGCCCGTTCTTACTTTTACTGATCTTTTTGCTCCATCTCTGGATGAGATCAGTTCGGTGACGAGACCTAATGGCCAGTGGGTTCTTGCAATGTTTTCCTGTTTGATAAGTCTGACTTGAGGGAATCTTCCAGCACTCTGCTTCACTGATTGCCGCCAAAGGTTTCTCTCAGCAAGTGAATGAAGATAATCTCGATGTCATGATGTCCAAAAATATTCTAAAATATCCTGGAGGAGAGTGTACTGACTTATCAAACAGTTCTTGAGAGTCGTCTAATTGGGTCACATAGTCTGCGCTGGAGCACGTTTTTTGCCCTGCTATGTGCCCCAAGAGATAATTGGGTGTAATGAGGTCGATCGGGCGTTACACAAATGCATCGCCCGACTTATGAGTTGCTGTCACTGCTGTAATGGGCCGTGTATTGAGGGTGGATTCGATCTCTGCAATGAGAAATTGCAAGTTCCACAAGTTTAGAGTTTGTCTGTGAACAGCCTTTTTCAAGGCAGATTTCACAGAACCTACTAATCGCTCATAGAACCCGCCCTTCCATGGGGAAAGAGGCGTAATGAACTCTCATTCGAGATTATTGTCTACAGAAAAATTATGAACTGCTGAATTTTTCTTGAAATTTTTCAGCTCGTTGACCAGGATTTCTTTGCCCAATTTGAAGGTTGGTGCGTTGTCGCTCAAGACATAGTCTGGGGCGCCGCGGCGTGATATGAACCTTCTAAAGGCTAGAAGAAATTGCGTTGCTGAGTTATCCCCAACAGCTTCCAAATGTAAAGCGCGGGTCGTCATACAAGTATAGAGACAGACCCAAACTTTAGCTTCTTGGTTCATATCTGAATGTATGACGAGTAGCCCGAAGTAGTCCAAACCTGCATTTTGAAATGAACGGCTTCTTTTACTCTTGTGGATGGTAGATCAGGGGAAACGGGGCAGCTGTACTGACGTCCCTGATGTCGTTTGCATGTAACGCACTTTGCGATTACGCTGTTTACTAGTGTACGTTATTTTGGTATCAAATAATACTGCCTTAAGGAAGAGACAAGATGAGATGATCCGGCATGGAATAGCTTTTGATGAAAATTCGAAATAATCATCTTTGTGAGACGGTGACCTGGTAAGAGCAGAAATAGTCTCTTGGCTGATGGTGCCATCTCAGCATGTGCCATTCTGTTATTGCCGTGATGAATTCCATCCTTGCTGATACTCAAGTTGAGGCGTTGTATCGAGCGGCTATGAAGCTGCAGCACCCCTTCGCGGTAATGTTCGCGAATTACAAGGGTTTATAATGCTTTTTTGTCGCCCAATGTAATGTTTTTGCCCTTAGTTACGGGGGATAAAATTGTATGTTTCACCTGGTCAATCGTGCGCTTTTTCTGTACAAGGAAACTTAGTTTCTTTATGTACTTGAGTGCGTAGATCACCACACGGATCAGCTTGGAGTATGAGTTGGTCTTATTAAATGGTATGAATGAGTGGTATAACTGTATTGATGGTGCAGTAACCGATTTTAATTCTGCTGCTGCCTCTTTTGAAGGAGGCTGGGCGGAGCTGAAATCTATATTTGAGTTGGGCCAATGTAACGGAGTATCGAGAATGAACTGAGGACCGCGCCACCACGAATGATTTGTGATCTCAGAAGCTGTTAGACCACGGGTTGCGCGGTCTGCTGATTCATCTCGCAATTAATATAATGCAAATCATGTGTGATGTTTGCCTGTGCAAATTCGTCCAGAACTGCTTTGATAATTTTTACTCGGTTATGGACGAAAACTTTGAGCGGCTTCTTGGAGTGGACCCGATATAGTGCTATCTGTGAGGCAGATAGCAAATGTAGTGCATTGAGCTTTAGTGCTAGTTTTAGTGCTAGTTGTTTTTGAAGGAAACTAGCTATATTGGCGGCTAGTACAAGGGTCAGTAACTCCATTCTGGGGATGTTTATTTGTCCTGGTGCAGCTAATCTCATTTTGGCAAAAATAAGATTACTGTAAGGGTTGCCGCTTACTGGTCTGCATACTAAGTATGCAGCTACTGCGTACACCCTTTTACTGGCGTCTGCAAACACTACCAAGTCATACTGACATTTAGAAGTGCAAGAAACGAATCTAGGTACTTTTCCAACGAAACCATCAATTTCTTGAACAATCGTCTTCCACTTTTGTGTGGAGAATGCGTCCAAAGCTTCATCCCAGGAATATTCGTTGAGCCAAAGGTCTTGAATGAAGACTTTTGCTTTAACGAATAGAGGTGTGAGGACTCCTAGAGGGTCAAAAGTTGAAGCAAATGCCTGAAGCGCTGTGCGCTTGGTATTCACGGCTATCGACCCTGTTTTCGTGGATACACTTAGTATGTCCGACTGAGGGCTCCATCGTACACCTAATAGTTCAACTGTATTGGTTGTCTTCTTCATGCGGTCTTTAGGAGGAACTGTTTTGATAACGTCCTCACTGTTGGACATGAACTCTCTCAAGTTCATGCTCATACTGGAGAATACTTCCTTGCACTTTTTCCGTTTCTGTATGCCCTCCTCGGGGTTCTTGGCCCCGATTATGACATTATCAACGTAAGTGTTGGCTAGGATTTCTTCTCGGAGGAGATTATTTTTATCTCTTTTGAGAGCGTATTTGATGGACATGCTCAGTAAGAAAGGGGAGGCATTTACCCCGAAGGGGATTTGGGTGAACCTGAAGATGCGAAGGTTTTTCCAATCCGGTGTGCTGGATATATCCTTCAACCAGAGAAATCTGGTGACATCTCTTTGGTCTTCTTGAAGCCCAATTTGGTGAAATGCCTTCTCCACATCCGCTGTGATCAAAATTGGGTTGAGCCTTGCACGTAACAGCGTGCCGCACAAGTCAGGTAGCATTGTAGGTCCTTGATGTATGCAATCATTCGGACTTCGACAGCCTTTCATATGACTGGATGCATCGATTACAATGCGCGGTTTTATCGTGGAGCTCTCTGGCTTGATAATAGCTTGGTGGGGGATGTAATATGCGGTATTTGTAACGAATTTGTCATCCGTCACCTCTTGTATTATCCCAGACTTGAGTTGATCTTCAAAGATTTTGAAATATTCGTTCCAGACCTCTAAGTTGGTGTGGAGCTTCGCATACTGGTTTTCTAGTCTGCGCATTGCCAACGCTTTGTTGTCTGAGAGAGGAGGATGGTCAGCTTTCCAAGGGAACTTGACATGTATTTTCCCGTTGATGATTTGAACAGTATTGAAGTACTGTTCAATTATTTCAGAATCGGTTGTATTCTGGTTATCTTTCAGCTCTTCCATATCCAAACCCAGTAGTTTCCGGACTAAATTTTCCGTCTCACTGTCTGGTTTTCGTTCCGCCACAGCTGTCGCGGTAACGTTGACAGAGGAATCGCTCTGATTTCCAGATAAAACCCAACCGAGTTGGGTTTTGATTTTAACAAGACCTGATGGCATATTTATGTTGGAACTCGTACCCATAATTTGCCAGTAATAGTCCATTCCAACCAATATATCAACGGGGACAGCTGTTGACTTTGACTTTTCTGGGTTATGGTCATCGAATTCCGGCGTCTCTGGGACTGTGGTAATGTACCGACGAGTCCACAGTTCGAGGCGCATCTGCTTACCACTAACTCGGTCTTGTAGTGTGATCCTTGTTTTGTAAGACATTTCGGTATGCTGATGCCCACCGAAGGTCATAGTTGTAATGTTCGTGGGTGATTTTAGGGCAAGTCCCAGCGACATAGCAGTATCTTTAGCGATAAAGCTGTGTTGGCTTCCACTATCCAAGAACACTGTTAACAGCTGATGGGATTTGGTATTGAAATTGTAGCTGAGAGCTTTGAGGACCTTGAATTGTTCACCACTGTTGTGGTGTTTGAGAAGAGTGAATATGTTGGATCTGTGTCTTCCGTCACCTCAAACTGATCAATAACCCCATCAAATGCGAGGATGAGGTCGTCAACTGTCCAACGATCATTATGTCTTCTCAGTTCGCCCACTTTCTCGCGAGTATGGCGCGGAAACTTTGAACGGACTATTCTCATTGTCCCCGTTGATCCCGACTGTTCTTCGAGGTTCTTTAGTTGGATCCAGATCCCCTTAATCTTGCAAAGCGTAGTGCGTTGCTCAATAGGGGTTTCTGGTGCTGGAGGCAAGTCTTCCAGTTGTCACCAGAGCCTGTTGCGAAGAATATCGGGTTGGCGATATGTATTGAGCACTAAATTCGTAGCCTCCTGGTAGTTTGCTGCTGTGAGCTGCACTGACGCGATTAGGTCTTTTGCATTTTCCTTGAGTTTGGATTTCAAATGTAGGAAGTTTAATGCGACTGGAACACTATTATTGTTGTGCACAGCTGCTGAAAATAGTTCCCAGAATTCTGGAAATGAGGCCATATCGCCGTGAAATTCCGGAAGCTCGAACTTGGGGAGTTTAAGGTATTGATCATTTGCTGAAGTGGGTCTATTTTGATAGCTGAATTGGTTATGTGGATTCGGAAATGTATTGGTATTGTCCATCCTTGCAACAGTAGGTTGTGACATATTGATTCGATTTGTTAACTCAAAATGAGCTTGTCTTGAATCTATATTAGCAATGTCGCCAAAATTATTGATTGTCATTGCCCTTGGGTCTGTTTGAATTCGCATCTCGTGCCTATAAGGATTTCGCAGTTGACTGCTATCCATATATTGACGCGGAGGGTGCACGACATGGGATGGACTGACATTATTGCCTGCTGGTTTGGAGATTGTATTAAGTGATGAGTTTGAAGTGGGTGTTCTCAAAATGTTCGGTAAGGGCTTTGGAGTGGTTGTAACTGTAATGTTCTGTGGGGGCTTTGGAGTGGGTGTATTGGGGGTAATGGTGGAGTTAGACAAAGGTAGGAGTTGCAAGGCTACCTCGAGCTTGATGAGAACTTGTTCTGCATCATCCAGGCAGTCATCAAATGCTTTGGTTTCCCAATGCTTTTCAAACTCCTGACGGACTCTTGAACTATCCTCAGAATTTGGGTATTCTTTGGTATGCTCCTCTGCCTTCCTCCACGTCTCCTTAAGCGCTTCAATGTAGCGTTTAATAGAGAGTTTTTTTGTTAGGAGGGCCGTTTTGTGGTGATGTATTGCTTGTGTGAGTTCGTCCAACCTACCTTTGACCTCCAAGGGGTCGTATAGCGAAAGATCGATCTTCTCGATTGATGCTCTCGGAGCGTTCGCTGCCTTAGTCAGTGTTCCTTTTACATAACCAGTTGATGATATAGTAATGGGATTAATTGAGAACAGTATTACCCTGAGAACCAGTTTGTATATTTGTGAAACACTGATTATGCTGAGTGAAGTTTCACGAAAACGTTAATGGGAGTAGTGAGTCTGTACTCGGAGGATCGCGGGGTCGTAATGGAGCACAATAGGCTTTCACCTCGACGAGGATAGCGAGGGCAGCACGAGGGGAAGAGCTGCTGCTCGAGCAGCACGTGCTGCCTTTGTGCTGCTCTTAGCAGCACGTGCTGCCCTCGTGCCCCTTTCGTCGCCTCAGCTGCTGCTCTCCGTTTTGGCCAGCGCAGTGTAGTAACTTTGCTCAAAGTGGTTCATTTGGGCAGCTACAAGGACATTGATAATCAGCTTGGAGAGATATTTCTTCTGAGCATAAACATTTAGACTTCCGGATATCTGTATACAAGGTGCACACACACACGCCGCTTCGCGGCGTACTTGTGGGCGTGCTTTAAGATCTATGGATTATTTGAATTACAGAGCAGTGCCTCGCTGCGCTAAACAGCCTTGAAGGCACAGTGCAACATCAGGAGTAAAATTTGATATTATAGCGTGCCCAGCGTGAGTAGCAACCATGCCAAGCGCGAGATCTCAATTCGCTGTAATAAATGAGAAACTTCAAGGAAAAAGTCGGCTCCGCCCCAAAAGCCTAACTGCATCGCCCCGGAAAGAGAACCAAGAGCTCTGCTATTGTACATTTTGCTTTTGAGCATCGCCACACAAACTAAATTTTCCGTTTGCAAAAATTTGGGTCATCTTTTCGAGGTCGAAACGCTTGATTATGCTTTTATGGTGTTGTGAGCGGGGTCGACTTTTTCCGTGTAGTTTCTCACTTTTTTGATAGAATTGAGTTCTCGAGCTTGACAGGGTTGCTATACACGGTGGGCGGACTATAATACCGAATTTTACCCCTTAGGTAGAGTCCCCCACAATTTTTCGCAGAAAAAGCATTTTGCGGCGTTTTTTTGCGCTCACAAAGCGCTGCATCGCCATAACTTGCTTCAAAGTGGTCCGATTTCAATTTTGGAGTAATTTCTATATTGCTTTCATTGAGTCCTCTGATAACAGTGGTATCTCTTTTTTATACGAAAGTATTAGAAAACATTACATTGAACGCAAGAAGTGCATCGAAAAATGCATATGCGCGACATTGAGGTCTCAAGTTTCGCTATCTCCACTTGGTTCAAATATTGGAGTGAGAAGAAAACCCCAAATGCGGATTTCCGCCTTAAAAAAAGGAAGCTGCCTTCAAAGGCACAGAACACCCAGAAGATGATTTTTCAGTTTCTATGCTGGTCTTAAGGAGGGTCACACTCTGATCACAGTGGTATCTCTTTTTTTCGTCCAAGACCCCCTATGAACAGAGTTATGGCTTATTAAAGATGCCTATATTTAAAGGGTGAAAATTGGCGGATGAGTTGTTTCTTCTCTTCATTCGCAATCGTTGCGTGAGAGCGAGCCAGGATAAGGAGACAGTCTGACTATGGTCTGAAGAACGACGAATTGTTGAGAATTCAGTCATTCATCTAGCCGCTACAGAGTTTGGAAATCTGGTGAGGGATGTGGCCCGTGCAGGTGAGCGAAGCAGGTCGGGCCTAAGGTGGTCGCCTATATCTCGCTTATTCGGAGGAATTGAGATCTCGCACTTGGCACGTCTTATAAAAGAGGGGTCTACTAGACAATCAAATAAAATCGCGAAATTCATATGTGAGGGTGTAGTGTGACTTCAAGGTACACAACGGCTTGTTTGGTGGGGGGTGTGGGGTGGTTAGGTGTTCTCACCGCGTTTTCTGAGACGACGCATTACGAATTATCCATGTCGAATTCGTACAGAGTGTACTGTCGCATATGAGAAAGCTTGCCAGAAGCCTGTATGAAGGGAAAGCAAACCACAGATGAAGTCGAGTATCTTTGCAGCCATCTTCCAGAAAATACACAGAACGGATATCAAATTGGGGAATAGTTATGTAAGCAAAGAAAGTGTGAGGACTGCTTCATAAGTATCGTACGCGTATCTAGATTTCGGGGGATGCGTGCCTACTCCTACTTGCTAAACTTTAACCACCAATACTCTGCTCGAAATCTATTCTAAGATCCACCAAAAACGTCCTTTCTCATGAGACAGTATGCCATCGCAAGGAATTAGGGCGCAACTGCCTTTTTAATCGGTAAGCATATCATTAAATGATTGGATGTGCACCGCTATATTTCTCCATGTCTCAGTATTCCGCTGTTTTTGATAATAGAAATCCTGAGCTCTATACAAGTACCCCCAAAGATTAGGTTGTTCACAGTAGAATAAAAATAGAGAGCATATAAATCATTAAATCTGAAGTAAACCAGGAAATCTGTATATTACCAAACATGTTTTAGTGATTTTTAATCATTTCCATCGAAATCCAGGAAGAATGCATTCAAGTGAGCTTTCAGATCGGATAAGCAGGGTGGGGCGCGCACAACATGCGCCCGGCGGGAGGCGGACAAGCGGAGTTTTTGGCACGGTCTGAGTCTGAGGTCTTGCCCGTACACTTTTCAGTTCCAAGCGTGAGCGATTTACCTGTTTACCTGCGCGGCCACCTCAAAGGTGGTAATTTTATGCTAAATTCACATTTTCGTTGCATCAAGTCTTTCAAAAAAAAATCTGGTATTTAATTGATCATCAAATCGAACACCGTCTAGAAAAAAAGGATTTTCGTTAGGTTTGAGATGGTACATTCGAGTAAAGTAGTTCCTTGCGAGCAATGTGAATGGTCCAGCTCGGTCAAAGGCTGATGAATTATACTGAAAAAGATGATGAGTCGTCATTCTCATAGGATGATAGTTGTGTGGAACTGACCGAAAATTTGAAAAACGTTCAACCCTTTTGAAATAATTTATCCAGTGTGTTCTACAAGATTCGACAACAACTTGAGTTTTTTTCGAATCTTGAAGGTATGTGTCGAAAACTTTGGAAAATCACGTTCTTACTTTAAAATTCGTTTTCATGACTTTGAACTTTACTCGCATTTTCCAGTGAAACATATTTTTTTGATTTTGGACAAGGACCACGAGGACTTGTATTTTCAAATGCTGAGCGGCAATGGTTTGCCGAAAATGGAACGAAATGGCCAATACGTTTTCTCCACGAAAAACACTATGCTCACAATATTCAAAGCAGACAGTTCTCAAAATTTACTTTGCATTTAATTCAACAATTTTAAACCATCCTGAGAAAGTTCACGACAATAATTTCGAAAGAAGAAAACATTTTTATTGAATCATTGCTTGTTCGGAAGGAAAAAATCACCATTTATAGAGAGATCGCCAAATGATGGATACTCTGATATTTGCAATTTCGTTCGCCCCAGACATTCCTCTAACCAGTGCGAATTTTAGTAAATTAAGAATATTTTGGGGAAACTTCCATCTTTGGAATATGTGGGTATAACGTTTTTCCCAAAGAAAGCCATGATTCGTCTTTAAAATCGAGAAAAACAGAATATTGTGCCTAATTCTTATCTTTACGGTCACAAAACCGAGTGAAAATAGATTCTTGTTTAGGGATAGAGAATATCTCTGTTGACGAATGATTTTGGGACACGCACATTCACTACCGACCGAGGCCTGTGTTGAACGGCCCTCGCAAACTCGTGCCAGATACGAGGCAGTCTTACATGGGTATGAGACAGTCGGCAATGCGAGCATCATTTCCTCGATCGGTGGCGAAGATCAAAGGATATAATCAAGGATGAAACTCCCGTGAGGGATATCAATAGGCCTCCCTGGGGTCTTTATCTTTGATGGGTCGCTGCAGCGCTGCTGCTGAAAGCGACATATCACCTGCGAAATAAAAATTACAAGAAAAAAGAAAAGATCATAAATGAGGAGCAGCAGTTGGGGCGAGAATAAAGAGCAGCAGTTGGGGCCACAATGAGGAGCAGCAGTTGGGGCCACAATGAAGATCAGCAGTTGGGGCGACGACTGGAGCAGTTGGGGCAACTGTAGCAGCAGGTGGGGCAACTATACGAGCAGCAGTTGGGGCAGTCAGCGGAGCAAGAGGACACAACGTGCTGCCCTGGGCAGCAGTTGGGGGAACGAAAGGGGCTTACACCTCGACGAGTAAATGCGTTAGTAATCCCCTCGTGCTGCCTTACTAAGCCGCGAGTATCTGAGTATGTGAATAAAAATAAAGATCATGCTAAAGTGAGAAAAGTTTTTCTTTTGAGTGTACGGTTTAGCCACAGAAATCTACGGGTTTTTTTTGAAGGACATGGTACTGACTACTGTACTGGATGTAGTGATCCACGGTGATAATTCCTATGAGCTGGGTTTCTTCAATCAAGCAACAGAGAGGAGGGGTGGGTGTCACCCCGACCCCGTTAGGAACCGTTGAGCGAGCATTGGCAGTCAATGACACCATACCAAAGCTACCTAAACCGGTTGATCAGACCGTATAGTAGTGGGGCGAGGATCCTCTCATAGGTGCGCCCAGCATCTCCACGATACTGAGATCTTACTAACTTGCCGGAAATCCGTAATCCATGCTCTCCTTTCCCGAGAGGACGGCGTATTCTCCACCACACTCTGACCGCCGTCGTATGTTCAGAGGGGCGGGAGCCTGTACGTTCCAATCTTTAACTCAGAACATTTAGAATAACTTGATTTCCAGCAATCTCTAACAGAATCAACTTTATTTCGACTAATTTAGCTTGAAACCAGCTTATTTCAACTAAGCATCGACTTCTGCCAGTGACTATCAACTACGAATTGACTTCAAAACAACTGTATCCCTACATTGCGCTAATCCACGAGGGAAAACAACTCGAAATCCACTTTGCCGGCCGATTAGAGATGATAAAACGGTAGAAACAAGCTTTGATTCACATAAAGTACAATTTGAGTGCCGGTTTCGAAACACGGAAGATTCTCGATTCCAATCACTTCTTTACTCTCACATTGCTCCTGATCTGTTTCCTCTTATTTTCATATTACCTTGTTTCGTTTTTTCTTCTGATTCTTGTATTACAGTTTGGAAGTGCTGATCTTTTTCTGTGTAACCTTTTTTTGAGCTCTCAGCCAAACCTGATGGCTTTCGAACCGAAATTTGATGAAAAAATTTATAGTACACACTAGGCGCATTCCCAACTACATATTCCCTCTAGCTGAACACCAATGCTGTCAAAGTTATATGGGCTTTTTGAACATTTTTAACCACTTGGCTGAATTACCTTTTTCATCAGTTTTCGTCGCAATCCGATTAATCAATGACGAAATAATTTTTTTCGAGTGGGAACTTGCGGATTTTAAATAGCAGCAATGTTTAATTTCAAGACTTTTTTGTTTAAAAAATCAATAATCACGTTCTATCAAAAATTATGCGAACGCTATGTTTCACCCATCTACATAGCCCTCGAAAGGTTCGAGTGTCCTGTCATATTTAGCAGCTTCGGTGCATTGATTGAAAGGAAGTAGACGCACCCAACGATCTCAGTTTCAAAATTTCCTCTCGAACTCGGCATATAACTTAGGAACTATAGAAAATGGTGTGTGCTTCAAAACAGTTTAGCAGTTTATCACACTTTGTCAAAATTCCAAAAATTGATGAAGTCGAGGTAACTTTTAGTGAGACCTATGATAATCGGTTTTTTCCATTTTCCCGTTTTTATTTCTCACTATGCACACGTCGAAGGACGGGGGGGGGGGGGCTAATTAGAAACTCCGTGAAAAACTCCATGGACAGCAGTGATAGCGCAATAAATCAGTCCTCCATTTCGTTTAGTTTCTATGAAGTTTTTCTATGGATTTCAGAGTTGGAAGTCGCATATCGTTAAAAGGAGGAATCTTTTGTTGAATCCGTCGGAGTACATATCGTGGGTATTCGGTGCTGCTGAATTGACTTTTGATATTCGATCGATGCAGGACACTCAAAAATACCTTCAAAAATCCAAATGCAGAAGTAAACATACAAGGGAAGTGTTTAGAGTGGTAAACGCATCAGCGAAAACGACTAGAAGCAACTCCATCCCGAATAACCCGCGTATCCGAATTTTGAGTAAAATCTGAGACTTTGGCCAAACTACCGAATACCCACCCACCGCAATCTTCTCTAATCTTCCAAAAATTGATAAACGGACTCCAGATGCGTGTTTAGCTCTCCAAATAACTCTTCGGTAAACATTTTAGGCCATTTCTATCGTAGCGTTCCGAAAACCGTCAAAAGTCACATTTTGCCCTCAAATTTTCCCCCGACTGGGGCTTTGAACGGATTTAGTCAAAAACTTTAAAAAATCGACCAACAGACCCCAGGATCGTGATCAGCACCTCAAATTCTCAACCTGGAAGGATTTTTAGTCATATCTGGAACTTTTTCTAAAACCGCTTCAAAAGCCCTCTAATTGGTATGAATGAACGCCCAACCGAAAATCCGTACAAGTCCGAAACGCTATCAGTCTGTACAAGGTTGAAAAGTGTGCCTTCAGCCAAATTCAGCTCAGGGAGAGGGTAGTTTTAGGCGCTGAACACAATTATGAGGTCCATTTCCGGTTTTTCCCAAGACTAACGCGCTTTTTGGAAGCTACAAAAAGCACAAAATGACCTTTCCAGGCTTGTAACTTCGTGGAACCTGCAGCTCGGGGCGGGATACTGTAAGATAAGGCCTAAGATATACTAAAAAAACATATAATTTTACAGATGCGTTTACCGCCATAAACACTTCCCTTGTTAAGGACGCAACTTCTTACAAATCTGAATTCGGAATCAGCTCCCGATTTTGCATGTTTCATTGTTCGTTCATTGATTTGCGTTTATTTGAAATTGGCATGGTTTTCTGTAGGGGTTCGGGCCTTACCGCGTGGCACAGCTCGCTAGCGGACCATTTAGAGCCCGTCAAGTTCTGGGCAAGTAGGTTTTCGACCGAGCCGTACCGATTCAGGCAATGAAAACCACCTGCTTGATTTTTTCCTGCTCCATCCAACGACATCATAGATCCTACGCGAATGATCTGATCTACTGATTTTGGGTGCAGTGTTGTTGAAGTTTTCACCTCTTGAAATGATCAAAAAATGACTAACAAGGGAAGCATACAAAACGTATGTCGGATCTGCGGAAACGAATTGTATTGCTAGTATCTCTTGGGCGTCTGTAGTGAAACTGCGCAGTACCCCGTCTCGAGCCGCTGGTTCCGAAAAGTTATAAGCTCAATACGATTGTTTTTCGTGCTTTTTTATCTTCCAAAACGTTCAGTAAACTTTCGACAATCTGGAAAGGTCCTCATAATCGTGTTCATCGCCCCAAAACAACACTTCTGATGAAAATTTTGCTCAGATACATAGATAGTGTTTTGGACTTTGACGAATTTTTGGTTGAATATGGATTTTTGGTTGAATGGTTATTTGCATCTGATAGAGGGTTCCAAAAGCGCCTATTTTCCAGATTTGACTGAAACCCTTCAATAAAGAACTTCTTATTGATACAAGTATCCGCCCAATCAAAAATCCGTTCAAGTCCAAAACGCTATCATTCTGCACAAAGCTCGGGAAATGTGCTTTCACCCGAACTTTGCTCAGGGGGTGTTAGCTCATTTCCCGAACTTTGTGCAAACTGATAGCGTTTCGAACTTGAACGGATTTTTGGTTGGGTGGTTACCTGTATCAATAAGGAGTTCTGAAAGCGCTCCAGAAAAAATGTACCAGATTTGACCTAAAATTCTTGAAGCGGATTTTTTCGGATTGCTGATCACGAATCTGAGGTACATATGTACATATCTTCGTCGATTCTCCAAAGTTTTCTTCTTATTTCGCTCAAAGCTTCCCAGCGGGGGAAAATGGTGGGGCCAAACCGCCACTTTTGCGATTTCCGAATTTCTTCGATAGATGTACCTCGAAATCATTCTCTGATGGTAATTTGATGTGCTTAACACGAATGTGAGGTCCATTCGCCGATCTGCGGTAGATTACGGATAGTATATGGTTGTTTGATCAAGGTCTCAGGTTTAACTCAAAATTTGTGTGCGGGGGTTATTAGGGCGGTGAACACGAATTTGATGTCCATTTGCCGATATTCGAACTATTAAAGTAGGTTTTGCCCCTAAATGGCATATTACCTACCGTAACTTACAGTGAACCTCGGAATTTCGACAAACAGACCCCAGATTCGTTTCCAGCACCCTAGAAAAAAAACACCCAAAAAATTTCTAGTGGGTACCCCTACCTTTCGCGGAACTTTAAAAAGCTCATATTTTCTGAAACCAGCTGCTTGGGGCGGGGTAATGCAAAGATCTACTACAGACGGACAAGAGATACTGAAAATACAATTCGTTTAGGCAGATCTAACCTACGCATTATATGCTTTCTTTGTAGGGATGCAAAGATTATGAGTTCATCTCAACAACACAGATATGGTTTGTATCATCACTCTAGAAAGCCGCCACACAGCTATTATCTCGCTATTTTGAAAGCGGAGCGGAGGTGTCTCCGTTTCTACCATTGTGTCACTAAATTCCTCTGGTATAGTACGAATGTGGCAGTAAACACACCAAAGCTAAAGAGGAGAAAGAATTCATGAACGCATGTAAATCGTGATGCCTGATGGACCAGATCGAGCAAAACTGCTTTCAATCAACGAATGCGACAAGTGGCGCTAGTAGGGTACTTGAGTACAGTATTTTCTCTTTTAGAAGTACATAAACTTCCAAGTTTCAAGCCTCTTTTTTGGGTTTACTTCTATTAAAGGTACGCTTCAGGTAGATGGTGTACTTCTATTTTTCAGCTTCATTTTTTGGATCTCTCATAGTGGATCTTTTCATCGAAAAACTGAGAGTTTCATCGAAAATCCTTTATCATGAAAAGTCAGCCATTTACTTCCGATTGAGTCGTCGCATGCACACTCTTTAATATTATCGCCTTCTCTAAGCACTGCTTTCGAATCTAAATTTCTATTTTGACCTCATTCTGGTGTTTACTACTAATAGGGGTTTACCTCAAGAAGAGTGTGCACTTCTATTTTTCAGCCATCTCTTATTGGTGTACTACTACTAGAGAAAATACGGTGGGTCAGCATTTCATTCCTGCAGAATAGTGATCCTGCTGAGCATCAGATCTTTTCCCAAGCAACACAGATTTTATAAAGTGTATCTATTTTGAATCAGATTTTATAAAATTTATAAAGAGGCTGTAGAATTTTTATTAGGTTGCAAACCTTTCGAAAACGGCTGAATCCGGTCCCAAAAAGTTCGATACCTCTTCTGGATGAGCTTTCCACTCTCTCCTTTGCTATATTCAGGTCATAAATTTCTGTCTAACATTTTAGACCGCTGTAGTTTACAAACCACTGAACAAGTCACGAAACGTTAAAGACATCAAGTTTTGCTTATCTGTGTACCGGTCCATGAACTATCTAATCTGAAACCAGTGCAATTTTTGCCATGTTGGTGCTATCCCTCCTCTGTTACCATGTTCTCCGATTTCGTATTAATTTTTGTGTTTTTTCGCTATCCTTGAATGATGCTCTTTTAGGTTGTGCACTATTCATTCACATGATCCTCTCTAGATTTATATGTAGCTGCCGTCTTTGTTCCCCTGCATGAGTTGTTGGGATAAACAGATTTGTGCATTTTTTAAGAATAATTATTTACTATGAGGCCTTCTAAGAAACACTGTACTACCAGAACGGTGTTTTTCAGGAGTTGCAAGCCGTATCTCAGTGTTCGAAACATGGGATAAGGTTTGAGGATCCTAGGAAATACTCATCCCTACATTGATTCCTAGCAGTTCTCACTGCTACGAATCAATGCAGCGATAGATTAGTGTTCCCTGGGTGGATCGGAGTGTTGTTGACAAGTCAGCTACATTCTGCTGTACGGGATCAACAACTAGATAACAACATAAGGCTGATAACTCGTTATAAAGTTGTTCTTACAGTAAGATCAATTATTGGTGACAAGTTGGTGAATCTCAAGTTGTTATCCACGTAAGAACAACTATACCGTGGTTCGTTACGGCGACAAGCAGAAAGTTGTTCTCAAAGTCGAAATCAAGTAAACGAAAATCTTCTGAGAAGGCGCCGGCTCGTTTCACACTCTGCTGACTCGATCTCAGTAGCCACAGCCTATACGTGCACTCCACTTCCGACAGCTCCTGGCCATGACACATAGGTCCGGCTGGTTGCCACAGTCCAGCCCTTCCCAAACGTCTGAGCTATCGGAAGGGTGGGCCAGGATCCAGACAGATGTCGTTATACGACGAAAAGGCAAAAAAATTTCTAAGTTCCTCTCCATCGGAACTGAGTGGGGAATAGTAATGAGTTGAACTTGTAGTGGTTAGTGTTGTCACTCCTGTAATGGGGATCAGAGGGGTAGCAATTTACATAGCAAAGATGAGAATCAACGTAAAACGGAAAGTATATAAAAAGGAGCCGGGATCGGCTCATGAAAAAGCCAGGAGTGAGAAAGAGAGGCGGGTCAGGTCGAGGCGAGACTGATTGCTCTGACCTTGAGTGAGGTAGCGCACGAAGGATGGAGGGCAGGGGAGAGGGTGTCTCCACTGTGATTCGGAAAGGCGCGCGATAGAGGGGGGTAGATGGTGTTGCGGGGGCGGTGCTATCGATAACCGATTAGAGATGGCGTGTCACTGGAGGGGCGAGGAGTAGGAAAGCGGAGCACTGATAAAGGCTCGCCTGGTGAGAGATAAGAGAAGGTTTCTCGCAGTGGCAAGAGCTGATAAGGAAACTGCAGCACCCCATTGGTTTGAGGAAAGATTAGAATGATAGATAAGCCCTCTTAACGGAACGGGAGGGGGTTAACAAAACGGTTAAAGATCTTGCGGAGGGGAACGCAATGAAGTGATCCTTAGTTATGTAATGGTATGTCACCAAAAGGTATAAACATATAAAGGAACAATTACAAATGAATTGATCAATTGACGAATTGTCGGGCGAATTAGCGCCACACGGAGGGAAATGTGGTAGTTGCTCAGCGATTTAACTTGCCTAAAGGGCACGAATCCTTCCGATGCACCATGTTGCTCTCGGTGGGTTCCCTCATGTGCAACGCGCACATCCTAGGCGAGGTTTCAGGGGACTACTTAGCAACTAGTGGAATGATTAAGGGAAAGTTCTTCAGACGACAACCTACTGCAACACGAACTCATAACCGTTTCACAGTAGCAGCTGGATCAACCAACGGTAACGACTGACAGCTTATGTTGACTCACCTTTATTAGTTTCAGACCCAATAACAATGAATGGGGAAGTAATGATGAAATAGCCTCAGGCGACTAAGTTAGGCGGCGCTGTAGTGGGGCTGAGTATTTTCTAATCGCACCTGTTCCATTCCAAACGTTGTTCTAAGGACGAAGAGCCCTGCGGTAGTTCCTGGGAGGGAAGTGCAGACAGCCGGCCGGGGCCGCGGTCGTTGGCGAACACACTGCCCCCAACACCCAGGCCGACCGGCGACCGGCCTCATCAGGGCGATCGTTAGATCACTACCGCAGGCACGTCGGCGCCCGGGCAAGATCACATGGAGGAAGCATCGCCATCGCGACAGAGGTGTATGTAATGAGAATCTGTTGGTACTGATGCATGAGTTACTAAGAAACAGCCGACAACACAGCGGTTTTTGGAAAAACTAGTGTGATAAAGAAATTGATATTTGATAACTGGAAAGTCGCAAATGAGGTCCGGGTCATAGCTGGTTGTCGATACACGCAGAAAGCATTGGAATTTTGGACGCAAAAACACTAGGTGTGGCCTGCTGGGACCCGCTGTGACCTGCCGTAACCCGCCCGGTCGATACGCTTGAAAAAATGGTGCAGTGAGGTTGAGAAAAACACACGGTGTAGCCGACTGGAGCCCACCGGGAATAATGACGAAAGTTACGTGGCCAACAGGATAGCACCTATTTAGAGGAATAGTGGAGGATAGTACAGTGAAGAAATGGAGGTAGCAGTGTGGATAGCATCCTAGCGATACGCAATGTTGAACAATCGGCCCACCCATCCGGCTTTTTTTCACTCCCCCCTCCCCTTAAAGGCAGTGTTCACGATGATTTTCGTTTCCAAGTTTTCCACTCAAAACAATGCGTTGGCAACCAAGTGTTACCATAATCACGAAGAAACGGCGAGAAACGCACTAATTCGTCTTATTTCAGTGACATTATTCTATGGCCTGGACTAGTTGTCCGTTTGGATGAACATGTTTGTAGTGGTTGTCACCGGTAAAAAATGGGACTAATCGAAAATGGAAGAATATGTTGGGCAAAACAGTATTAGTTAGGGCCCGAAGGAAAGAACGGAGCAATACAGCATGGAGAATTGCAAAAGATGGGTCCACAAAAGATTTCACTGTCACAACAAACAGTTCCATTGATACTTAAGAAGCGGGCTGATACTTGAGGATTTCGTGCCCTTCTGGTGCGTTTTTCTCGGTTTCTTCGTCATTTCAGTTCTACTCGGGGGCCAGACAATCGATTTAGCGATTAATCTCAAAATCGAAGATTATCGTGAACACTGCCTTTAAGTCATCCACGTATTGCATAGATATCGACCGCGTCAGCCACTTTTCTCAACCTCACTCAACCAGGTTTTTCATACGTATCAACCGGGTGGGTCACGGTGAGTTACAGTTGCATTTTGCATCAACTCTTACCGTGATCTGAGATGGCACTGTTAACCGTGACTCAATCGCACGATAACTCGCTATCACACCATGCTGCTAAATCCATATTTTACTCACTCATACAACAGTACCAATCTTCTTACAAGGGAAGACTACAAAGCGTAGGTTGCATCTGCAAAAACGAATTATATTGTCGGTACGGTATCGTTTGAGCGCCTGTAGCGAAATTGAGCAGTATCCCGTCCCGAGCTGCTGGTTTCAAGAAGTTATAAGCGTTTCTGATGCTTCGCGAAAAGGTAAGGGTACCAACCAGGGATGTGCGTAATTACGACTAACGACTAACGAATTTAACGACAAACGGCCTTTTTTGGCGTTAACTAACGACTAACGAAATTTTAGAAAAATTCGTAAGCAATCCCAAAATTCGTTAGAAGGTCTTACCGACAATAACGCGCTCCAGCCCAAGGATTCAATCAGGATTGATACATAGTTCCCTGGTGGTTGTTTAAGGTGGGTGGTACAAAATATGTACCCCCTTCAGTATTTATAATTTCTACTAACACTGCATCGCAGTTCTGGGGCAACCCCCCCCACACACACACACATCACGACACAAGCGACCGTTGCGCAAGTTCAAACGCAGCACTAGTGCGGCTTCGGTTGCGCGACTTTATGGTACGCTCACTGAACCAATCCCAACACTGACTGACTCCAGCGGAATTTGACTCAGAGAGTATTATCAGAGGAGATACGAGAACTACGTTGAGCATTAACGATCTAGAGGTACTTATTGCTTTCACACCTCGATAATCTAATATTAGCACTGCTGTGCGAAGCAGTTTAAGATAGGAAAAAAGCTGGAACTTCTCGGTTCTTTAGGAGATAAATCTCGAAAAAAACCTGAAGCCATTTTATTTTCTAAATTCTTCTTTAGCAATCCCATCCCATATTGTTCTGTTTCCGAGGCAATTAATATTCCACAAAGTCGCTCATAATCTTATGCGGGAGGCAGTTCTACAGAATCTGGAAGTATAGCCATTCTCCATTTATTCAAGCCGGTCCACGTGGTCCTTGTGGCAGCGGATGGGTAGAGAAATAGACAATTATCACAGTCATTTACGAGAATCATAATATCAGCAAGGGGTCGCGTCGCGGCAATCGCTGAGCAGCCGCTTGGCCTATCGCTAAAGCATACTTCGCGCGACGGGCGACGCGACGTAGTGTTTGTCATATAAATCGACCGAAAGTCGATACTGCTGATATGCACAGTCGTCGCTGTATCGCGTCGCGGGAAGTATGTACAGAGCCTTACGGTCTGTAATTACCGCTACGCGACCGACCACAGCCAATCGTGGTGTCTACAGGCCGCCCTCAATTCAATCACTTTCAATGAAGGGAACACTTTTTTATACAAGACGTCTTATGCATTCCGCCATGGAATCGTTAAAATCGTGCTGTGCTTGCAGGCCACAGCTGTGCACTGACGGTAACTGTATCCGATGATTGGATGGTGAAGGGCGCCGTGCTCCAATTTCCAGTCATAATTTCGAGAGATTGGATTTCTATGAATTAGTGCTGGGCTTCCTAAGGGGTTAAAATTTCCACTTCTGTGCTATTCTCTTCCGGCCTTCCCCATTATGGGAACAAGTTCCGAGCCACGCGCGAGCTCCGTTCGCGACGCTGAGCAAAGAAAAATAGTACAAAGGCGTTGCTGATCGGCGTGATGTTCCCAAGGGATAGATCCCATATAACATCATGTAGCGCAAAACGGCAAATTCTGCCCCGAAAAAGATAGAAGAGTTCGAGATTTCCTCGGTTTCTCATATTGCTTCTTTTCTTACCGAAAAAAAAGGAAAAAAATCTATAAACACACGCCCTCGAGTATTAAGTTTTCATTCATATTTTTTATTATATATGTTTGTTTACAGGTTGAAATAGGTTCTCTAACGATTAATATTTTGTGTGTTCAATGGCCATGAATGCTTTGGAAAACATACATCTCTTCATCCCTTCCTTCTTTTTCTATTCATAAGGGTTTTTTCTGCCTTCACTGTGCTTATTTCGAAGCCTAGATTTTTTACGTCTAACGACTAACGACTAACGAGGGTTTTGGCCGGTTGAACGACTAACGACTAACGAATTACAAAATTTCTATTACGCACATCCCTGGTACCAACCCATTAGACATTAAACTTGTACCTAGGGGTAATCTACCGTGCTGTAAACGAATCTGGCTGTTTGTTGAAATTCTGGGGTTTAAAGTAAAATACGGTGGGCACCATGCCATTTTCGGGACAGCATTTTCCTTAAAGGCAGCGTTCACGATGATCATCCTCGTTGCCTTCCACAGTGAAATGATAGGCGAGAAGAATCCTAGGCTCCCAGTGTCGAAAAAACGGTAGAAATTGAGCCAGGAGCGGCAAAATAACGACTGCGAACAAGCGTTTTGGGGCCACAGACACACTCCGCTCCCCATATCCGCCCCCTCGAAATGAACAAATGAAGATTCAGATTACAGGAATCATCAAGTGAAGAAAGTGCTGATAAAATAGATCGCTTGATTGCAATGATAGGCATCATCCTTCATAACGCTCAATTACTTCACGCTGAAAAACCAACGTAAACAAGGGAGGACCTATCTTGGCTCAGAAACGCGTCTTTCGTGTTCTTTTTAGGCATGCCTTGCTATATAGGGCACCAGACCTTTCGTAAACCGTGGAGATATCGGAAGTGAAATTTATCGTGAACACTGCCTTTAAAATCAGAGATCACGATGATTTTCGTTTCCCAGTTTTGCACTCAAAACGATGCGTTCGCTATCAAGTGTTAAGAAAATTACGAAGAAATGGCGAGGAACACATCAAAACGTCCTATTCCAACGACATTATTCTCTGGCCTGGACTAGTTATCCGATTGGGTGAACATGTTCACGGTGGTTGTCACTGGTAAAAAATGGGGCTTATCAAAAATGGAAGAATATTTTAGGCAAAACAGTATTATTTAGGTTCCGCGAGAAAGGGCGGAGCATCTGAGCATAGAGAATCTCAAAAGGCGCGTCCACAAAACATTTCATTGTCACAGCGAACAGTTCCTGTGAGAGTAAAGAGGCGTGATGAGAGTAAAGGATTTCGTGTCTTTCTGGCGCGCTTTTTCTCGAATTCTTCGCCATTTCAGTTCTGCCCGGGGGCCAAACAATCGATTTAGCGATTAATCTCAAAATCGAAGATTATCGTGAATACTGCCACGCTGAAAACCAATTTCTGTTTTCAGGCTCAATTTCATGAATGAGACCGGTGGACCACGTAAGTTTTGGGCGTTAAAAAAATGTGGTTACGAAGTTGGAGTGGTTAAAAATGACGATCCGCCACCAGTTTTCACCAACCATATATTACCAGTAACAGAAGCGCCATCACAGGCGCAGATGATTCAGCATTTGAAAAATTTCAAATCGGGAAATTCTAACATGCAAACTTGCCCAAAGGATACTTCTTCTTTTAGAATAAATTCCAGTGAACGAAAGGGAAGAGAAATTCACCCACTTAATAAGTTCAAAGCAAAAAGCACATCCGACGTTTGCGAAAAAAACTTCCGACGTATTGCACCATACACAACGAAATTGACGGAGGGGTGGGAAGAAAATAATTCGAGAGGTTTTGAAACGATTTTTTTTGTGAAAGTTGATGGTTTTGTGGAGCCTTTCTACTCTTATTCTGTATGTCAGAGATTCGCCTGCGCAAAAACATGAAAAAAATGAGATACGTTTTTTTGGGCGTACGATGCCTTTAACATTTAAAAAGTTAACTAGTGGAGATCAAAGTCCTGTTTACCACCCTGAATAATCCTCGCGTAGAATTTTTTAGAATTTAAGGATTTTAGGTCAAATCTGAAACATTTTTCTCAAGCGCTTCTGAAACCCCCCATCCTTCCATATAATAAAAGAATAAAAGAATCGGAGCACAAAGTACGACCACCTGGGCCTCCATCACTATAGCACTATTTCGTCACATCTCTAACCACTCCAAAACAGTATTGAGCTGTATGTGCATTTCAGTTCACCAAAACCTTCAAAGTTTAGTTAGGCTCATACGATTGTGCACTCATTTAGGGGAAGGTTGATGGATTACGTTTTTCGGTTCTCAACATTCTGCCATCGAAACAGCCGAAAAATCTGCGAGCAGTTCGAGTTCCTTTCCTTTTTTCAGCCAAACGGCTTCACCCTCATTACGTGGAGGAGATTCAATTCTCGGCATCACCTGGGGTCACGACCTTCGTGCGTTGGTGACACTACAACATCATCGACGTGACTTAGAATCACCTCCCGGACTTATACCCCGCCCCAAACCCCGATGAACCGTTATCAAAATCTTTTCAAGCAGCTCCAAGATTCATTAGAGGATGTCTGTGTAGCCTAAGAACCTTCTTCAACGACCACAACTTCAAGGATTTATGCTGCAAAAGTAATCAAGGACTATTCTTTTACCACCGGTCGGATAACCCTTCAAATTCTGATACTACACAACATCCCCAACCCAAACTCACTCCATAACTCTTTAACAGAGACTTTTAAATGCAAAATTGATATGCAAATTCGTGATGAGCGCGTCAAATACCCATACGACACCATTTTCGCATCGTTTTACTGCATCGGGAAAGAAGAAATTTTTTGGCCTGAAAAATCATCAGGCTTATCCTTCCATATAATAAAAGAATCGGAGCACAAAGTACGACCACCTGGGCCTCCATCACTATAGCACTATTTCGTCACATCTCTAACGACTCCAAAACAGCATTGAGGTGTATGGGCATTTCTGTTCACCAAAACCTTCAAAGTTTAGTTAGGCTCATACGATTGTGCACTCATTTAGGGAAGGTTGGGGATTACGTTTTTCGGTTCTCAACATTCTGCCATCGAAACAGCCGAAAAATCTGCGAGCAGTTCTGAGTTCCTTTCCTTTTTCAGCCAAACGACTTCACCCTCATTACGTGGAGGAGATTCAATTCTCGGCATCACCTGGGGTCACGACCTTCGTGCGTTGGTGACACTACAACATCATCGACGTGACTTAGTACCACCTCCCGGACTTATACCCCGCCCCAAACCCCGATGAACCGTTATCAAAATCTTTTTCAAGCAGCTCCAAAGATTCATTAGAGGATGTCTGTGTAGCCTAAAAACCTTCTTCAACGACCACAACTTCAAGGATTTATGCTGCAAAAGTAATCAAGGACTATTCTTTTACCACCGGTCGGATAACCCTTCAAATTCTGATACTACACAACATCCCCAACCCAAACTCACTCCCATAACTCTTTAACGAGACTTTTAAATGCAAAATTGATAGCAAATTCGTGATCAGCGCGTCAAATACCCATGAGACACCATTTTCGCATCGTTTACTGCATCGGGAAAGAAGAAATTTTTGGCCTGAAAAATCATCAGGCTTATCCTTCCATATAATAAAGAATCGGAGCACAAAGTACGACCACCTGGGCCTCCATCACTATAGCAATATTTCGTCACATCTCTAACCACTCCAAAACAGTATTGAGCTGTATGTGCATTTCAGTTCACCAAAACCTTCAAAGTTTAGTTAGGCTCATACGATTGTGCACTCATTTAGGGGAAGGTTGGGGGATTACGTTTTCGGTTCTCAACATTCTGCCATCGAAACAGCCGAAAAATCTGCGAGCAGTTCGAGTTCCTTTCCTTTTTTCAGCCAAACGACTTCACCCTCATTACGTGGAGGAGATTCAATTCTCGGCATCACCTGGGGTCACGACCTTCGTGCGTTGGTGACACTACAACATCATCGACGTGACTTAGTACCACCTCCCGGACTTATACCCCGCCCCAAACCCCGATGAACCGTTATCAAAATCTTTTCAAGCAGCTCCAAGATTCATTAGAGGATGTCTGTGTAGCCTAAAAACCTTCTTCAACGACCACAACTTCAAGGATTTATGCTGCAAAAAGTAATCAAGGACTATTCTTTTTACCACCGGTCGGATAACCCTTCAAATTCTGATACTACACAACATCCCCAACCCAAACTCACTCCATAACTCTTTAACGAGACTTTTAAATGCAAAATTGATAGCAAATTCGTGATCAGCGCGTCAAATACCCATGAGACACCATTTTCGCATCGTTTACTGCATCGGGAAAGAAGAAATTTTTGGCCTGAAAAATCATCAGGCTTAACCTTCCATATAATAAAAAGAATCGGAGCACAAAGTACGACCACCTGGGCCTCCATCACTATAGCACTATTTCGTCACATCTCTAACCACTCCAAAACAGTAGTGAGCTGTATGTGCATTTCAGTTCACCAAAACCTTCAAAGTTTAGTTAGGCTCATACGATTGTGCACTCATTTAGGGGAAGGTTGGGGGATTACGTTTTTCGGTTCTCAACATTCTGCCATCGAAACAGCCGAAAAATCTGCGAGCAGTTCGAGTTCCTTTCCTTTTTTCAGCCAAGCGACTTCACCCACATTACGTGGAGGAGATTCAATTCTCGGCATCACCTGGGGTCACGACCTTCGTGCGTTGGTGACACTACAACATCATCGACGTGACTTAGAACCACCTCCCGGACTTATACCCCGCCCCAAACCCCGATGAACCGACAAATTAAATCCCTCACGGTCAGGAAAACCCCGGCCAAAGCGCCGCTTCGCGGCGCTTTGTCCGGGAACCGTAAGCCGGGGGGTTCGCGCCGCTTCGCGGCGCTCTGTCCGGAAACTGTGTGGCTTTTTTGAACGAATTAAATCCCTCACGGTCAGGAAAACCCCGGACAAAACGCCGCTTCGCGGCGCTTTGTCCGGGAACCATAAGCCGGGGGGTTTGCGCCGCTTCGCGGCGCTCTGTCCGGAAACTATGTGGGCTTAGCGGCGCTTTGTCCGGGAACCATAAGCCGGGGGATTCGCGCCGCTTCGCGGCGCTCTGTCCGGAAACTGTGTGGCTTTTTTGAACAAATTAAATCCCTCACGGTCAGGAAAACCCCGACCAAAGCGCCGCTTCGCGGCGCACTTTGTCCAGGAACCATAAGCCGGGAGTTCGCGCCGCTTCGCGGCGCTCTGTCCGAAACTGTGTGCTTTTTTGAACGAATTAAATCCCTCACGGTCAGGAAAACCCCGGACAAAGCGCCGCTTCGCGGCGCTTTGTCCGGGAACCAACCGGGGGGTTTGCGCCGCTTCGCGGCGCTCTGTCAGGAAACTATGTGGGCTTCGCGGCACTTTGTCCGGGAACCATAAGCCGGGGATTCGCGCCGCTTCGCGGCGCTTCTGTCCAGAAACTGTGTGGCTTTTGAACAAATTAAATCCCACTCACGGTCAGGAAACCCCGACCAAAGCGCCGCTTCGCGGCGCTTTGTCAGAACCATAAGCCGGGAGGTTCGCGCCGCTTCGCGGCGCTCTGTCCAGAAACTATGTTGGCTTTTTGAACAAATGAAAACCCTCACGGTCAGAAAAAACCCGGCCAAAGCGCCGCTTCGCGGCGCGCTTTGTCCGGAGAACCATAAACCGGGGGGTTCGCGGCGCTCTGTCCGGAAACTGTGTGGCTTTTTGAACAAATTAAATCCCTTACGGTCAGGAAAACCCCGGCCAAAGCGGCGCAAACCCCCGGCTTACGGTTCCCGAACAAAGCGCCGCGAAGCGCCAGCTAGGTTTGTAATTTCTGACCGTGAGGAAGTTTTCATTTGTTCAAAAAGCCACATTGTTTCCGGACAGAGCGCCGCGGAGCGGCGCGAACTCCCAGCTTATGGTTCCCAGGACAAAGCGCCGCCGAAGCGGCGCTTTGGCCGGGCTTTCCTGACCGTGAGGGATTTAATTTGTTCAAAAAAGCCACACAGTCTCTGGTCAGAGCGCCGCGAAGCGGCGCGAACCCCAGCGCTTATGGTTCCCTGACAAGCGCCGCGAAGCGGCGCTTTGACCGGGGTTTTTCTGACCGTGAGGGTTTCATTTGTTCAGAAAAGCAACAAAGTTTCCGGACAGAGCGCCGCGAAGCGGCGCGAACCTCCCGGCTTATGGTTTCCGGACAAAGCGCCGCGAAGCAGCGCTTTGGCCGGGGTTTTCCTGATCGTGAGGGATTTAATTTGTTCAAAAAAGCCAGACAGTTTCCGGACAGAGCGGCGCGAACCCCGGCTTATGGTTCCTGGACAAAGCGCCGCTAAGCCCACATAGTTTCCGGACAGAGCGCCGCGAAGCGGCGCATACCCCGGCTTACGGTTCCCGGACAAAGCGCCGCGAAGCGGCGCTTTGGCCGGGTTTTCCTGACCGTGAGGGATTTAATTTGTTCAAAAAAGCCACATAGTTTCTGGACAGAGCTATGAAGCGCGAAGCGCTGAACTCCCGGCTTATGGTTCCCGGACAAAGCGCCGCGAAGCGGCGCTTTGGCCGGGGTTTTCCTGACCGTGAGGGATTTAATTTGTTCAAAAAAGCCACACAGTTTCCGGACAGAGCGCCGCGAAGCGGCGCAACCCCGGCTTATGGTTCCCGGACAAAGCGCCGCGAAGCGGCGCTTTGGCCGGGGTTTTCCTGACCGTGAGGGATTTAATTTGTTCAAAAAGCCACACAGTTTCGGACAGAGCGCCGCGAAGCGGCGCGAACCCCGGTTTATGGTTCCCGGACAAAGCGCCGCGAAGCGGCGCTTTGGCTGAGTTTTCCTAACCGTGAGGGATTTAATTTGTTCAAAAAAGCCACATAGTTTCTGGACAGAGCGCCGCGAACCCCCCGGCTTATGGTCCCCGGACAGAGCACCGCGAAGCCCCCATAGTGTCCGGACAGAGGGCCGCGAAGGGGCGCGAACTCCCGGCTTATGGTTCCCGGACAAAGCGCCGCGAAGCGGCGCTTTGGCCAGTTTCTGGCCGTGAGGGATTTAGTTTGTTCAAAAAGCCACACAGTTTCCGGACAGAGCGCCGCGAAAGCGAACCCCGGCTTATGGTTCCTGGACAAAGCGCCGCGAAGCGCGCTTTGGCCAATTTTCCTGACCGTGAGGGATCGATTTGTTCAAAAAGCCACACAGTTTCCAGGACAGAGCCGCGAAGCGCTGAACCTAACTTATGGTTCCCGGACAAAGCGCCGCGAAGCTGCGCTTTGGCCGGGTTTCTGACAGTGAGGTTTTCATTTGTTCAAAAAGCCACATAGTTTCCGGACAGAGAGCGCCGCGAAGGCGCGAACCCCGGCGAGCCTCCGGTCAACGCGCCGCGGAGCGGCGCGTTGACCGGGGTTTTCCTGACCGTGAGGGATTTAATTTGTTCAAAAAAGCCACACAGTTTCCGGACAGAGCGGCGCGAAGCGGCGCGAACCCCCCCGCTTATGGTTCCCGGACAGAGCGCCGCGAAGCCCACATAGTTTCCGGACAGAGCGCCGCGAAGCGGCGCGAACCCCCGGCTTATGGTTCCCGGACAAAGCGCCGCGAAGCGGCGCTTTGGCCGGGTTTAATATAAGTAAACGCTCGAAAGAAAATCTATACAAGTGAAAAACGTTCTCTCCCTCTGTGAGAATTTAAAGAAATGTGTTTTCACCCATAGTTTGACCAAGATGGTTATTTTGGGAGCTGAACGCATTTATGAGGCCCGTTCCCGAAGTTCGGAAAGATCACGGAAAAGCATATAAAACGAGCATTTTAAGCTTATAACTTTTCGGAACCAGCAGCTCGTGACGGGATACTGGTCAGTTTTACTATAGATGCCCAAGAGACAGTAACAATACAAATAGTTTCCGCAGATGCGACCTACGCTTTGTATACTTCCCTTGTTAGTTAACCCATCCATGACCACACCCAATTTAGTTTGACTGCACGCTCAGAATTTTCAACCCTAGATACATGTTTTCCTCAGTAACATACATTGAAGGGCACGCAAAAAGCCGGTCAGCAAGGGTAAAAAAAGTGCCTCCTCGTCTTTTTCTGCAGTTTTTCCTGACGCTGCTGTAACAGTAAGCTCTTGACCTATCCTAGTGTGTAAGAAACTGAACATCCACATTTTATCGTGAAGACTGCCTTTAAGTAAGTTACGTATGCCCTTCAATGTATGTTACTGAGGAAAACATGTAACTAGGGTTGAAACTTCTGAGCGTTTGGACCGCGTGCAATGGGTGGTCGTCTTGTGGCGCCAGACAGTGAGAAGGGCGGGCAGATCAGTGGGAAGGGCTAGGTGACGCTAATGATTGCAAAAGTGACCTCAACCAATAGGTGTGACAGCCTTTCCCACTGATCTGCCCGCCCTCCTCCCAGTCTGGCGCCACGAGACGACCACCCGCGTGCAATATTGCGTTACAGTATAACGTGTCCCACAGGTGGGGCACGTTTGCTCGAATGGCAAGCCACCGAGAATCGATTTTCGTTTCTCATGTCCATCGCGTAAATATCAGTGAGTTAATCATTGTGCCAAAATTTCCTCTCATAAAACTCTTTAGTCCAATAGAAAAAACTGCTTGAGCAGGGTTTTTCGTAATTGTACCGCCACGTTTGCAGTCGAGAAGATCACGACTTTAGCCATGACTTCCTTCTCAGAAAACTGAAAAATGATAGAGGAAAGGAAAAAAACACATAGGGTTCGGGCAATTGTTTTTGCACATGTTTTTTTCTTAATTGAATCGGAGCTTTTTTTCAGGAAAGGCCGTATATTGTTTATAGTGGAGCTACAGACAGACCACGAAATCCGTAATCGAGTCTAGGATAGGTTTAAACATTTGTCATAAGAAGGTTTCAAAAATCGTTGTCGTGGCGGAGAAATCGATTTATGAAAAGCGCGTCTCACCGATGGAACACGTGGTAGCGAATGGGTTGAATCGTTAAAGACACAGTCCATCCTCAGAATCGGTTCTCTGCTTTTCTGCCCGTCTTGAAAACAATCCCACGCTGATTCCAACGATGTCTCTGGAATCGTACAAGACCCCCTGTGAACGGAGTTACTGCCCCTCAAAAATTAAGCTGCGGATCAAAAATTAAGCTTACGTCATTTGCAACCGATGTATGCGAACGGACCTGAATGCATAAAGAGGCTGAGAATAAAGGGAAGAACGGAGATTTGTATCAAAAATCCTTGCTCATCTCGTCTCTAATTAGCTAGAAAAATCGCAGAAGGGGCGAGCCAATGTGGCTTCTGGAGGTGGGCGCTCCAGGGTGGCTTCCTCCTACATCTCGCTTATCCGCAGAAATTGAGAGCTCGCATTCGGAAGGTCTTATACGGGGTGAGTCTACTTCACAACTATGTGAAAATTATAGATTTCGTCCTTCAGGTTGAACTGTGCCTTTATTCGTAATTTTCTTTCAAAAACCAGAAAAGCGGAGAAACACAGAAGGATCAGTGTGGGCCGTCATTCCACCAAAACTAACAAACCAGTTAAAGTGGTTCTCCGACTTTTCGCTGATTCACTAGGAGCCAGTTTTGGTTAAAAAAAACCTCGTTACTCAATAATCCGTTTAAAACAAGTTAACATACAACGCACAGGCCTGATTAGCGTCATAACCATTAAGTGTTTTGATCTTGGAAGTAATGATATCCTGGAGAAGGAGGGAAAGTAGTGGAGTCAATGTGCACATTGTGAGTACAAAGATTAAGAGAAGTATTTATGTTCGATGGAGTTGAGTTTGCTTGCACTCGACAACCAGCAGTGTTGGTTGGTTGGCTACCAGCCAGTACGAGCATGTTATCGACCCCTCACGAACGTACAACAGTGTAATGCGCCCTTTATTGCTTGGCGCCAAATAACAACTTGCTCGTTTAATCAGTCCCTTTCGTTTTCGACGATTATCTGATTGCTTGAGATTTTGATATTGAACGTTATCGGCTGGCTAAAGAGCCAGACTCGAAATTTGCGAGAAAAGCTAACTATACTCGGGAACACGGGTGTGCATTTTCCGTTTTTACCGGTTTTCCGGATTCACCGATGTTTTTCGGTAAATTTCGATTTACCAATTTACCGAGTTTTTCTCGAAATTTACAAAAAAAATGGCTGTTTTTTCCTAATCGGCCTTTTTCCTACTCGTATTTCACGGGTTCGCTACTGTTAAGGCATGCATTTGGCATGATATCATTCTTTTTGTTACTCTTTTTTACCCCTTTGGCTTACTTCCCGAATGTTGAAACGATCTCTTCACAATTTGTGTCACGCGCTTTTTCTTATCGAGATACTACTCTGAGAAATACATATTTTATTCAAAAATGTCGACGCATTTGCAAGGCAGCAGAGTTCTGAAGCAGACATTTCAGTAATTGAAGAAATTCTTCCGGAGCCCTCGACACAACACTGAATCCACAGCAGTTCTGGAACGACTCCATTGTGCAATCATCGTACCCGCACCTTTCAACCCTGACCATTGAAGGCAGTCTCCACGATAAAAACCATGCATGTTTTTATGGTGGAGATCGGCAGCTACGGGGCCTAGCGCAACCCTAACGTCGAAAAAACTAAAAAAATGAGCTTGGAACGGCCCCCTTCGGGCCCAAAGTTAGACACCCGTCAGCTCGTCACCTCCAGATGCACTTTCCACGCACACCGACGTGAACAAATGAATGCTCGAGATTGTGAGATAAGCGATGATTTCCGATCTATAGCCCCGTTCTTCCTTTCATTCCCAACTTCTCTCTTTACTCAGGTCAGCTCGCATGCATCGGCTGCAAAATACGGAAGTGATAAGCCTCGGACAACTCGTCCACCATTTTTCCTTAGCTCAATTTTTGAAGGACCCTAACTCCGTTCCCAGAAGGTCTTGTACGATTCCAAAACATCTTTGGAATCAGCATGGGACAAATCTTCAAGATAGGTGAAAAAGCAGGAAAACGATTTTTATCGTGAACACTGCCTTTAAGTACTTTTGTGGGCCTCCTGGCATAGCTGAGGTGGGATGGATGTACTCCTCAGCTAGCCTGATTTTGAGTGTCTTTTGGAGTCTTTTTGTCCTTGACGAGAGAAATTTTTGAAATGTTACTTTTCCTCAAAATCAGCGTTCTGCTGATCAGGTTCAGCGGTTGAGCTCAGTTCAATATGTAAAACTTATTCATTATTTGCATTATCTTCATGCACCATTTAAAAATGAAATATAAATATTATCGATCATTCGTGCTATCGTATGGGATAGACACCAAAAAGCCGACGTCAGAATCTTCACCGAATTTTCCGTTTTTACCTTATTTACCGGAAAAAATTCGGTAAAACTTACCGAAAAGAATTTTCCCCACACCCCTGGTCGGGAACGTCAAGACGGTGAACAGTGGGGAAGTAACATCGGCATGGAACGTGAAGAGACTTCGCGTTCACTGTTGAAGGTTGGCGCAAACTTGGTGCACCTATGTTATAGCATATGACACCGAGTTTGCGCCAACCTTCAACAGTGAACGCGGAGTCTCTTCCAGATCCATGCCGACGATCAGTCTTTAGCCTCCAACAATTTTGAACAGGTAGATTTTGTCGTATTCCACGTGTCTAATTCACCGAGATAATAGAAGGAATCCAAACAAACGAGTGATTTAATCGTGCGCGGATAATGTTTTATTCATTGATCACATCCTCAATATTGCAAACGTCGTTTTTAGTGCGGCATCTGGTCGCCGATGACGTTCCATTCTCCCTTTCTTTCGATATTTCTCTCCCTTTCTCTTTCTCGTGCTCGTTTTTGCTCAGATTCTTTTTGTATCCAGTAATCTATGCGAGAGATGTTCCACCATTTGTCACACTGTTCGTTGCCCCACGTGCGAGAATTGTTTTCTTTGTTGGAGGTCTCGCTCTAACGACGTTCTTAGTTTACATCAATGCAATAATGATGCCTCTCGAGTAGATGATCAATCTACCACATTCCCATTGCTTCTCACATCTTATTTGCACCCATCACCGATAAAAAGTCAAATTCTGGCTGAGCACTTTTTGTGTGAGATTTTTCCCGTATCGCCAGGTGACAGTGTTGATCGGTTTGTGATCAATTTTTGTTTGAAATTACCTTCTATCGTTTTCGCTAACTAATGAATCGATGCCATCATGTTTACGGTGTGTAATAGTAGCGTGATGGGGTGTGTACTACTGCCGAGAGAGGTGTGTGGTCGCGTATCTCTGGGCGGTGTGGAGGGGGCACTCATAAGTAACAACCTATTCATTCCATTTTTTCCATCTATTCCAAACTGGCAAAAATACGTTCTCCCGAGTTCCACGAAAAGGTTCACTAACACTCACATGAAAGAGCTATTTTTTAAAGAGCTGCTGTTTCCAGTTCCTTGCTTTTCATTCACTGTAGTTATTCACATCTACATGTGGTATACTCGGCAGATTTAGTCTAGGGAATGGAGAAGGCACGAGCATTGCGGCGTTGGCGACACCATCTGCCAACGGGGTTTCGATCGCGCGCTGCGATCCACCTCCGCAGCCCATCCACTCAATAGTCTAAAATCTACTAGGAGGCTCTACATATCCTCTATTTTGGGATGAAGTTTACTGCCGTTGATCGCGTGCGCGTGCGCGCGTATGCTGCATCCCATTCTTTCCCCACACTTTCTCGTTGCCTCTACCCTCGCCCCCCACAAGCACGCAATGAACAAAACTTAATTTTCCTTCGAAACAGAGGGTACATATAGTCTATTCGTTCATTGTAATCGAGCAATGATCGACATTTGGCATGAATCGCACTTGCAGCTTTTGCTTCACACTTGTTGGCGTAGTATGGCGCAAACTTGCGGCACACATGTTATAAAATACGAACACCAAACTTACGCCAAGGCGAATTACGTCGGCCAGAGGGAACGAAAAGTGCCAAAACGATACGTGCCGTCTGTATGTGCATCCACCAGCGTCCTCAAAGCTCATCCCTTGCGGCGTCCTCAAAGCCAAGACTAATGCGTATTTGGCTCCATTTGGAAAAACCGCTGCCGTATTAATGTTCATAATTAGATGGAGTTTGAAAAGCGACCGTATGTGCGATCTAAACGGAATCGTTCGTCGGATCGGTTGTTTGATAGTCGGAGACAAACATAGAGCAGCGCGCAGCATAAACACAGACACACTGGGCATACCCCTATCCGACGAACAATTCCATATCGGCCTTAGGCATCAGGTTGGTGCGAAAATGTGCGTATGAAAAAATTTATTTCCTTTAGCCAACGTTTTTTTGCGAAAAGTAATATAGCATCCTGTAGCGCATTTCTCCGACTATATATCTAATGTTTCTTGTCGCTTCTGTTGCGAAATTCGGTCTTTTCTAGATTCCAAACTTAAATTTGGTGTGTTCTTTCAGTGTTGAATAAATATTTTTTCATGCTCATTTTCTCGTCTAACCAATTCACCAAATCTGCAATCATTGAAGGAAGATTTGGCCTCTCTATGACTTAATGACAGTATCAAAACAGGATCGCGGGAAATCCCGAATGCTGTGAATTCGACAATTTTTTTCACAATTCGCAAGTTGTTCATGTAAGAATTTCAGGACACCAGACACCATAATTATTAACATTTTTCGAAGACTCGCGCCAGTCAATGTCAGCGGTGGAGCGCATAGCACTGCTTGATAGATGTTATCGCAGTTGTTTTTCACCGTGAGCGACCTCTTCATTACTAACTCCGCTCGGCTCAGAATGTCGGAGAAATTCTTTGAACTCAGCATGTACGTAGTATATCAACGTTTTGCGAATTAATGGAATTTTATTTCAAAAGTTAGAAAATTATATCTTTCTTTCGATTTTTCCAAAACTGTCCGGTAATCCCCGAAAAATGAATGTTTAGATTCGAAATTCTTTGCAGTTGCTACTCAGGTAAAACTAGTTGTCCAGAATATATCGAGAAGTTGTCGAGAATTCTGGCAGATGGGGAAGTTGTCGGGAATTTCGAAGAAGTTGTCCAGAATTCTGGAAAAGTTGTCGAGAACTGAGGAGAAGGACATAGTTGATGAGAATTCCGTGAGAATTCTGGACAAGTTTTCTCCGAAACGAGAATGTGTCGAAAAGTTGTCGAGATTTCAGGACACATCGAACTTGAGCAAGCTGGTTATCGTTTATAATTTATTCCATCGAACTCTTGAACATCACATTTCTATGGGATTTTCCATGTTTTCGAGTTTTGACATATTGGCTTTACCGGAAGATTATAAACTGAAGTAACTAAATTTCAGAGTTTTCGCGATTCCAAGTACTGAACTTTCTTTTATGGTTCGCTACTGGAAGAATGAGATTTTAAATATCATTATTCTAAAAGTTGTTCTAGAATTATCAAAATAACGTTGAGAATTAGGAATATTCAATCGAAAAAAATCTTAAGTGATTCAGTTCTGGCTTAAATATGAACCTCTTAACCTTGCAATAATTCTTTGGCATTCTATTGGTATACCGTCTCCTATCCCAATTGGGTTGCTCTTTTATTTCCTGGATAGGTGTGATCCGCGCATTGTGTTGGCACATAAGCGAGGCCAGTCATCACATCCTAGAGTATTAACAGGCACTACGGCAGGTACATACCTCCGCTACCTGGGGTCCGCCCCCTCTTGGCTACTCGAACCTCGTATGCCCAACTATGCCGGCTTTTGTAATGATCGCTTATTCGTTTTTTTTTTCAAATATAAGATTTATTGAAGAAATTCAATCTGAGTTTTCGAGCAACTCAATTAGTAGTTTTTTAATATATTCCATTCATTCGAGAGACTAAACCAATCGTATTCAATTTTTTGCTTTTCTTTTTCGAGTACTGTGTTCAACAGGGGAATCGAAAGATTTGATTTTTCGAATTTTAAACCATTTTCGGGCCACTACACTTGTTTATTCAGCCTGAAAAAATTTTCTAAATATTTATGATGTGTTAGATAGATTTTCCGAATATTCATTCCAATCGAATTCATAACGGGTATACAAATTTATTTATTCATTCGAGGAAAAAAACTGTGGATTCCTACTCCGATTTAGTCATTCATTCGAAAATTTGAGAAGGGCTTCATTGGAAAATTCAAACATTCGGGAATTTCAAAAACGCATTCTTGCTTATACATATAAGTAGCGTAGGCCTCAACGAGGAAAGTCGAATACTGTGCGAAAATGGCCACGCCCTGAATGTTGAATAGCATTATAGTTGTACAATTTCGAAAAAAATGTCGAACAAACGAGAACTGAAAAAAAACATCGTTCGGAAAAGTTCGAAACAACGAAAAAGGAAAAAATTCGAACGAACAAATTTCAAAAACCTTTCGAAATTTCGAAGTTGGAACGAACGAATTTCGAAACTAATAGAAATTTTGATTTTTTTCGAAAGTCGTTCGAAATTTTGGATCTTTTCGAATTTGGTTAGAAGTTTAGGATTTTTTCGATACTTCTTAGAAGTTTCGGATCTTTTTTTTTTTGAAACCGGTCTCAACGATTTATTTACAACGCTCGGTCAGAGAATGACTATTCCACAAGTATTCGATTTCTACTCAAGTCGCGTTCGCTCACGCTCACGTCAACTCGGCCCGAGGAATAAAGAAACAGCGTAACCTAGGGTTCGAGAAGCGTGTTCAAAGTCCAACGATTTTTCAAAAAAAAATCGAAAAAACAGATCTAGTAGTTGTATTCTTGAGCAGTAGACCGAGAATTTTCAGCTTTATTCGGCTAAGGTTTCGGCAATCACGCCTTCTTCGGAGCCTGGAAGCCAAAGATACATAAGGAAACTAGCCGTCCAAGCACCATTTCAGAACAAAAGTACTAATTTTACAGAAAACTCACAAAAGCGACGTCGTATGACAATTTGAAATAGCTAACCTTTAGTGTGCAGACTGGAGCCTGCAAGACACCCTCAGATGGTCTTAGATGGCGGGTGAATGAGTGGGACCATATCGGACCACCCACCTCATTAGCCTTCAGAAGGCTGATCAAGCTCATAAGCAGATCAAAACCCACAAAGGTCAACAAAGGGGGCTAGTTCTTGGGTGATCGCCGCACATTCGTCCTTTCTGTTGATCTTTGGGTTTTTGGAATTTATCCAAAACGTAAAATTAGTACTTTTGTTCTGGAATGGTGCTTGGACGGCTAGTTTCCTTATGTATCTTTGGCTTCCAGGCTCCGAAGAAGGCGTGATTGCCGAAAAGTTAGCCGAATAAAGCTGAAAATTCTCGGTCTACTGCTCAAGAATACAACTACTAGATACTACAATGCCGAGATTTATGGAAAGTCGAACGTCGAAAAATCAGATTTCGAACGAATGAAAATCGAGAAAGAAATTCTTTTGACGAAATTTCGAACGAACGAAATTTGAAAAAGAAATCGCTCGACAACATTTCAAGGTCTAAAAATAAGAAAATAATTACTGCTGCTAAAATTAGTGCTCACGAAGTTATCAAAAAAACTGACGCTTTTGATTCATTTAAGTCCTACAGATGTAGTGAGATATCTCCTTTCGTAATCAAACCGTTTGTTTAGATATACATGTGTTCATCTTTTTCTTATTTACTTATTTTATTTTAAATTATTTCCTTGCGAAAATGTGACGGACTCTCGAGAGGAGAGATGAGGCGAAAAGCAGCTGTGGAGAATAAAACGAAAATTTTTCGAGAATAAGACGAGGAAATCGCAAAAGGGGCGAGCCAAAGTGGCTTCTGGAGGTGGGCGCTCCAGGGTGGCTTCCTCCTATATCTCGCTTATCCGCAGAAATTGAGAGCTCGCATTCGGAAGGTCTTATACGGGGTGAGTCTACTTCACAACTATGTGAAAATCATAGATTTCGTCCTTCAGGTTGAACTGTGCCTTTATTCGTAATTTTCTTTCAAAAACCAGAAAAGCGGAGAAACACAGAAGGATCAGTGTGGGCCGTCATTCCACCAAAACTAACAAACCAGTTAAAGTGGTTCTCCGACTTTTCGCTGATTCACTAGGAGCCAGTTTTGGTTAAAAAAAACCTCGTTACTCAATAATCCGTTTAAAACAAGTTAACATACAACGCACAGGCCTGATTAGCGTCATAACCATTAAGTGTTTTGATCTTGGAAGTAATGATATCCTGGAGAAGGAGGGAAAGTAGTGGAGTCAATGTGCACATTGTGAGTACAAAGATTAAGAGAAGTATTTATGTTCGATGGAGTTGAGTTTGCTTGCACTCGACAACCAGCAGTGTTGGTTGGTTGGCTACCAGCCAGTACGAGCATGTTATCGACCCCTCACGAACGTACAACAGTGTAATGCGCCCTTTATTGCTTGGCGCCAAATAACAACTTGCTCGTTTAATCAGTCCCTTTCGTTTTCGACGATTATCTGATTGCTTGAGATTTTGATATTGAACGTTATCGGCTGCCTATAGAGCCAGACTCGAAATTTGCGAGAAAAGCTAACTATACTCGGGAACACGGGTGTGCATTTTCCGTTTTTTACCGGTTTTCCGGATTCACCGATGTTTTTCGGTAAATTTCGATTTACCAATTTACCGAGTTTTTCTCGAAATTTACAAAAAAAAATGGCTGTTTTTTCCTAATCGGCCTTTTTCCTACTCGTATTTCACGGGTTCGCTACTGTTAAGGCATGCATTTGGCATGACATCATTCTTTTTGTTACTCTTTTTTACCCCTTTGGCTTACTTCCCGAATGTTGAAACGATCTCTTCACAATTTGTGTCACGCGCTTTTTCTTATCGAGATACTACTCTGAGAAATACATATTTTATTCAAAAATGTCGACGCATTTGCAAGGCAGCAGAGTTCTGAAGCAGACATTTCAGTAATTGAAGAAATTCTTCCGGAGCCCTCGACACAACACTGAATCCACAGCAGTTCTGGAACGACTCCATTGTGCAATCATCGTACCCGCACCTTTCAACCCTGACCATTGAAGGCAGTCTCCACGATAAAAACCATGCATGTTTTTATGGTGGAGATCGGCAGCTACGGGGCCTAGCGCAACCCTAACGTCGAAAAAACTAAAAAATGAGCTTGGAACGGCCCCCTTCGGGCCCAAAGTTAGACACCCGTCAGCTCGTCACCTCCAGATGCACTTTCCACGCACACCGACGTGAACAAATGAATGCTCGAGATTGTGAGATAAGCGATGATTTCCGATCTATAGCCCCGTTCTTCCTTTCATTCCCAACTTCTCTCTTTACTCAGGTCAGCTCGCATGCATCGGCTGCAAAATACGGAAGTGATAAGCCTCGGACAACTCGTCCACCATTTTTCCTTAGCTCAATTTTTGAAGGACCCTAACTCCGTTCCCAGAAGGTCTTGTACGATTCCAAAAACATCTTTGGAATCAGCATGGGACCGTCTTCAAGATAGGTGAAAAAGCAGGAAAACGATTTTTATCGTGAACACTGCCTTTAAGTACTTTTGTGGGCCTCCTGGCATAGCTGAGGCGGGATGGATGTACTCCTCAGCTAGCCTGATTTTGAGTGTCTTTTGGAGTGATTTTGGCCTTGACGACAGAAATTTTTGAAATGTTACTTTTCCTCAAAATCAGCGTTCTGCTGATCAGGTTCAGCGGTTGAGCTCAGTTCAATATGTAAAACTTATTCATTATTTGCATTATCTTCATGCACCATTTAAAAATGAAATATAAATATTATCGATCATTCGTGCTATCGTATGGGATAGACACCAAAAAGCCGACGTCAGAATCTTCACCGAATTTTCCGTTTTTACCTTATTTACCGGAAAAAAATTCGGTAAAAAAACTTACCGAAAAGAATTTTCCGCACACCCCTGCTCGGGAACGTCAAGACGGTGAACAGTGGGGAAGTAACATCGGCATGGAACGTGAAGAGACTTCGCGTTCACTGTTGAAGGTTGGCGCAAACTTGGTGCACCTATGTTATAGCATATGGCACCGAGTTTGCGCCAGCCTTCAACAGTGAACGCGGAGTCTCTTCACGATCCATGCCGACGTTAAGTGCTTTAGCCTCCAACAATTTTGAACAGGTAGATTTTGTCGTATTCCACGTGTCTAATTCACCGAGATAATAGAAGGAATCCAAACAAACGAGTGATTTAATCGTGCGCGGATAATGTTTTATTCATTGATCACATCCTCAATATTGCAAACGTCGTTTTTAGTGCGGCATCTGGTCGCCGATGACGTTCCATTCTCCCTTTCTTTCGATATTTCTCTCCCTTTCTCTTTCTCGTGCTCGTTTTTGCTCAGATTCTTTTTGTATCCAGTAATCTATGCGAGAGATGTTCCACCATTTGTCACACTGTTCGTTGCCCCACGTGCGAGAATTGTTTTCTTTGTTGGAGGTCTCGCTCTAACGACGTTCTTAGTTTACATCAATGCAATAATGATGCCTCTCGAGTAGATGATCAATCTACCACATTCCCATTGCTTCTCACATCTTATTTGCACCCATCACCGATAAAAAGTCAAATTCTGGCTGAGCACTTTTTGTGTGAGATTTTTCCCGTATCGCCAGGTGACAGTGTTGATCGGTTTGTGATCAATTTTTGTTTGAAATTACCTTCTATCGTTTTCGCTAACTAATGAATCGATGCCATCATGTTTACGGTGTGTAATAGTAGCGTGATGGGGTGTGTACTACTGCCGAGAGAGGTGTGTGGTCGCGTATCTCTGGGCGGTGTGGAGGGGGCACTCATAAGTAACAACCTATTCATTCCATTTTTTCCATCTATTCCAAACTGGCAAAAATACGTTCTCCCGGGTTCAACGAAAAGGTTCACTAACACTCACATGAAAGAGCTATTTTTTAAAGAGCTGCTGTTTCCAGTTCCTTGCTTTTCATTCACTGTAGTTATTCACATCTACATGTGGTATAACACGAAGTGAACAGCCACGCGCTGCTCGAGATTTAGACATCCAAAACCGTGCAGACATTTTCTTAGAGATTGGTCTTGAGGACTTAAACAATGACTTTATTGATGATGGCCTCTTGGAGTTCGCCTAGGAATTCATTTATTGTCCCACTTTGGTTTACCTAATAAACATTGTTTTAAAATATTGACTCTTGAATTCTCGGTTGAAAATAAGAGCCTCCCCTTCTATTTGAACCCCCTTTTGGCGGAGGTTGAAAAATAGTACACCCGGGTGTTGAATAACACGAAATACGGTATGGTGCAGTTTATTCTGCTAGAGAGGGCGGAAACCAAAGGTATTGACTGGATGTGGATATCCGCTTAAAGAAATAGGACTCACATTGTAGTTCTGAGAATTATCAGGTACACGGAATGACTTCTGACTTGTTTATGAGTTGTTCTGCGCTCCGGAAATAGTTGTCCAGAATCGGACAAATAGTTTTCCAGAATCGCTCGACAATAGATAAGTTGTCGAGAAAGTTGATAGAAGTTGTCGAGAATTCCGAGATTCGCAGTATTTGTGGAGAACTGCGGCCGATTTGTTCAGAATTTCAGAGAAAGTTGCCGAGAATTCGGGGAACGAATGTTTGCCGAGAATTCGGACATGATGAACGAAAATCGAAAAATTTTCGTTCGAAATAATTTTGAACAAACAAAAAATGAAAAAATTCGTTCGAAAGGATTTCGAACGAACGAATTTCGAATAACTTTCAAAATTTCGGAGGTGGAACGAACGAATTTCGAAACTGATCGAAATTTCGGTTTATTCGAAATTTCGTACTTTTTTCGAAATTCGTCGAAAATTTCGAACATTTTTCGAAATTTGTTCGAAAGTATTCCGAACGAACGAATTTCGAAAAATTTTTGTTCGAAAAAATTTCGAACATACGAAAAATGAAAAAGATTTGTTCGAAAAAATTGCGAACGAACGAATTTCGGAAAACTTTCGAAATTTCGGAGATCGAACGAACGAATTTCGAAAAAATTTCGAAAAATCGGATTTCGAACGAACGAAAATCGAAAAATTTTTGTTCGAAAAAATTTCGAACATACGAAAAATGAAAAAAATTCGTTCGAAAAAAATGCGAACGAACGAATTTCGGAAAACTTTCGAAATTTCGGAGGTCGAACGAACGAAATTCGAAACTGATCGAAATTTCGGTTTATTCGAAATTTCGTACTTTTTTCGAAATTCGTCGAAAATTTCGAACATTTTTCGAAATTTGTTCGAAAGTATTCCGAACGAACGAATTTCGAAAAAATTTTTGTTCGAAAAAATTTCGAACATACGAAAAATGAAAAAGATTTGTTCGAAAAAATTGCGAACGAACGAATTTCGGAAAACTTTCGAAATTTCGGAGATCGAACGAACGAATTTCGAAAAAATTTCGAAAAATTGGATTTCGAACGAACGAAAATCGAAAAATTTTGTTCGAAAAAATTTCGAACGAACGAAATTTGAAAAGAATTTGTTCGACGAAATTCCGAACGAACGAAATTTGAAAACATTTCGTTCGACAAATTTTCGAACGAACGAAATTTGAAAAAAATTCGTTCGGCGAATTTTCGAACGAGAACGAACGAGAACGAACGAAAAAAAATTCGAAAAATGTTTCGAAAAATTTTCGAGAATTTCGTTCGTGTACAACTATAGTCCATACGTCGCGGGAGCGTGCAATTACGCAAAATCGATGTTCATCAAGGGCACACGTTTTGTTCATCAAGGGCTTGCGCGCTCACGCCCGATCGCTCTTGCGCGCTTACGCCAGCTCAAAGGAGGAAGCAGCTAATTTTGAACTTGCTGCTCAATCGCTAAAGTAGGAGAAATTAAACCTGTTGCAACGTAATTGCCCTTGTACCCCATAACCCTATCATAGAATACCCAAACCTTGGGAAATGATCAGCCGTCCCGCCGATTCGAGCGATTGATCACCCGGTCAAAGATTGTCAAACGAATCAAAACGAGGTGGGGTGTTTGGCAGCGCTTAATTGCGGGCACGGGCTACTCCAGCATTGAGGAGCGTCGAGAGGCGCACAACAGCGCGAACGCACGCTCTCGCTACGTATGGACGCTGCCTGATCGAATGATGCGCGAAAACGTTTCGAGCTACTACAGTATAAGTACCGTAACCTATCGTAATCTCCCAAAAATCTGATAACCGTTTTTACCACCCGAGTCCGTATGTAGGAATAGTGGCCAACCTTAACCTTACTATCAGTGTATCTTTGCTTTTGGAAACAGTAAAAGCTCATTGAGGCTCTTACTCTAACCCCTTGTCAATTCGAGAAATGTTGATTGATTTGGTTTAGGGTATACTCTTTCGAAAAAAGGTTTGATTTATCCTCTTTTCAAAGAAGTATACCTCAGGCTTTCCACATTTGGATCAACAATTTCACACCCACCCTCCACCAAATTTGCAAATCTTCGAGCATTTTACGTCTCAATACAGTGCGATAGTTATCGTAAAATTTTTTGTTCACAAACCGGAAAAGTGGTGAGGGCTTCCGAAAAATTGAGAAACTATAAAGACGGTCTGTAAGTTTTGCTGGTTTTTGGGATCATTAAGGGGGCCACAGATCGGTGCTTTCGCAAGCCTTTGGCTACTGTCTCATCGAGTTTCGCCACGCCCATTTTTCCGCGCCGCAACATTTTGAATACACTGAGAATACGTGATTCAAACTGGCCCAGGACGCAGCTGGGCCAAGGTACTGCACGAGGCGTGGAGAAGGCGGATTTCACCCAGACCCCCCTCCAAGAGCGTGATTTGGTAAAATGTTCGGCGATTTTCTCAGAACCTTTTCGCTATAGCGTGACTTTGCGTTTTTTTTTTCCGTTAAATTTGAAGAAGAGGAAAATTGTTTGTGAATTTGAAGGTATAACCGCATTCTTCATGAAAATATTGATCTAAAAAGCAGTGTTCACGATAAATCTCTTTCTCGGGGTTTCAGTGTTAAGTTGGCAGACGCTGGAGAGGATAGGGTCGAAGAAAGCAGGAAATACGGACCAGAAACCAATGGAAAAGACTTTGAAAGTTATCCCGGTGCGCCTACCTATCCCGGTCCGCCTCCCGTTCGGACGAGCTTGTGGGCGCCACACGTTTCGATGGCGAATTGGCAAGCAACTCTGCCGCGTCCAGACTGATAGATTCGCGTAGATTTCGCGATTAGCACGCGCTTGCGGAAATCAGCAAGGCCCGTGATTCCGTTCACGCCCTGAACGTTAGAAGCCGATATTTTAACTTAATCTGGACGTTTCTCTTCACTGTTTCTTCACTGTTAGTTACCTCACAATCGAACAACCCCATCTTTGGGTCGAACTCGAACGCGATATTCATCGTGAATACTGCCTTTGAGCAGTGAAGACCCCCATTCTGAATGAAAGGTCTGTTCGGTCTCTCGGCGGAGCTCAGACACCCCTACGCAGTTCAGTAGTAGTGGAGTTCCCCACCCCGCGCCGAACCCGGAGCAGGGCCTTGTGACCGATCTCGACGGAGCTACGACCCCTATCTTCTGGTGACCACAATTCTCGAGTTTTCTAATGTCCGAAATTTTCGCTAACCCACTTTATTAGATGAAAACTTTGTGTGAAATTTTTAATAAAGACCCTTTCCCATTTTTACACATTCTCCTTTTTTGGGCGGAATCTTCTACTACCCCCGTCCACCCTCTTTACCTCCGGTCACAACCGCGCCGGACCTAGGGTGGCGTATTGTTATCTACTTCTCAACGGATGTTGAGAGGGAGGGAGCGGTTAACAAAAATTCGAGAAAAATTGAAATTTGGGTGGGGATCGTAAGAATTGCTTCAAAAAAGACAAAATCAGGGCGGGGATCGGAAAAATTCCGGAATCGTGAATCGTAGTAATTTCGTCCAAAAATGGAACTTGGAGAAAATCTCTCAATGTTTTTTTCCGGAAGTTTTACTGAGCAGAGGGGTGGGGACTCGCAGCTCCGCTGAGGGCCAGCGCGACCCTCGCAGGAACTGCCTACGGTCTCATTAAACTTGAGCTTTCTGAATTTGATGGCTATTTCCCAGAGTTCTTGAGTGTTTTCGCAATAAATTTAGCAATTTTTATTAAAGGGAATATTTCCAAATCAAACTGAACTTTTTTGTTGTTTCGAATTAGGCTAGTTTTGTTTGTTAACCAAACACAGCAGCTTCGGGGTTTATTTCAAACCAGATCGGACGATTTTACCTCCTCACTGGCTACTTTTCAGCGTGAATTGAACCATTGAATTGAACCACAACCACTCGCGCCACAAAAGACTGTATTCATGCGAGTTCAAGTAAATTCAGAACCCACGACACATTTCTATACGTGCGATGGCCTTGCGCTCCCAGCGGTTAAATCTGTTCAAGATCTTGGCTTCCACTATAACAGTAAATTGGATTTCTCTGAGCATATCAGAATAAAATGTCAGTCGGCTCACAGGCGTATTTTCCAGATTTTCAAGGGAATATCCACAAAACACAAGTAGGTTTTGCTCCGAGCGTACAAGACCTATATAAGGCCTATTGTAGAATCTGGATCAGTAGTTTTCTCTCCGTACATGAAAAAGAATATTGAAGCGCTAGAAAAAGTCCAGAATAGTCTTACTCGTAAACTAGTATTCCGTATTGGTGGCTTCTTGAATGCCAAAATACCCAGGGCGCATATAAGAAACAAGTATTTTGGGCTAACTACGCTAGATTCTAGACGGAAAGTGTTTGACATTTGCATGGTCCACAAGCTTCTCGGGAATAGGGGCATTTTCGGTCTTAAACCCTATTTTAACTTGGTCGAATCGAACACTAGGAGTGAGAGAACGAAAATATTCCTCAGCCGTTCTCTTACCAGTGTGAGGGTGAGATCATTTCCACATCGGGCTGCTAGTTCATATTTGAAAATAACGAGAAGGGTCTCTGGTACTCTCCCTTTGGGTCAGTTCAGAAGGCAGGTCTCGAGGATTTTACTCTCTTCTGAAATTTAGCATAATAATTTTTCCCTTTTTTTCGGGTGGGATCGGTTCGGCTTTAGCGGTGTTTTTTTTCTCTCATTTATCGGCCATTTTTTTCTGTGTTTGTGTGTTTTCTTATTGCTTGCCTTGTATTTGTGATTTTTTTCGCGCATTTGCCTTATGTAAATGTAATGAACATAAACATAACATAAACATAAACATTCAATAAAGTTTGGACAGAGGGTTCAGCGGGTGTCGGTGCCCGACTTCAGCAGGGCTACGACCCCCCCACGGTGCAGCGGGGTTGTAACTGGAGGCAAAGAAGGACGGTGGAGGGTCGTACAAATGTCGCCCGTGTACAAGAAAAATTTGCTAAAATGCGGTTGGAATCATATAATTTCTAAACCAAATTTCGGCATGCAAGAAGGTAAAAAGAAGAAGGAGAAGAGAAGGAGATGGTGTGGTCTGTAAAAATTCTCCAATTTTTTCCGTAAATGTCACCAAAGGGGTCGTAGCTCCGCTGAGATCGGTCACAACACCCCGCTGGTCTCAGCTCTTTTCTTTGAATAAGCCCTTCATTAAAGTCGGACAAATTAATCAGCGCAGCTTCGTGTCCGACCTTAGCATCACTATGACCCCCGGGTCCAGTGCGGTTGTGAACATTCGCAACGGGGAACTGTTGGAATCGCAAAAGTTCTGCCCTTAAAAAGAAGAAAATTGTTAACTTGTGGTGAGGACCTTCGGCGAGAACATAGTGGGGTCGTCATTCCTCCAAGAACTTTGCCAGTGGGCTACTGGACCCTGCTTTGCTGACCCACGGACACGCTCTTATATGGCTATTTCACGGCTAATTTGCGTGTGTATCTTTTGCGGATATTTAGCGACTAATTGCCCTCAATTACGAGAATATTTCGCGTGAAGTTTGCGACCGCGGTTTTTCCCGGACACTTGCCGTCCATTGCGCGGCTATCGAGGTTATTTTGCAGATTTTGGCGTAATCTTCCCGGCGTTGTCGCGGAATCGTTGTGGGTATTCTAATTCGCGGCTAGTTGGCGTGTATTGCGCGGCTATCTCATGGTCTCGGTATATTTCGTTGTTCAATTAGTTGTGTTGAAGCTCATACGCACACAGAGTAGAAATCACCCTTTACTTGCGACGTTTCGGGTCTTAGACCCTTCGTAAGGCTCTAAATAGGCATCATTTTAACACAACATTCAAGGATGAAGAGAAATAGTGCGGAATGCTATGCTGACCGGGCGTTGGCACGCGAGCGGGGTTCCTTTTTAGGGAAAGGTGGTGTGAAATCGGCCCACTCGAGATGAAACGCGAACGAAAAATGGTATGACCAGTTGTCAACAAGATCGCATACATTTTCCTTTATCACTATTTGACGTCAGCAGTCGTAAAGCCTCCTTCATTTCCTCTCTATTGTTCATTTCCGGCGAACATCTTTTGATCTCTAATGCCTCTCTGATTTTCCTCTCCGCAGTTTTCGAGATGTTTCGGTGTAGGAGGCTCACTGTCATACTTGGGGCAGCTTCGTGAGCGTGGCGGAGCGTGCGATGTCTCGAAAAAGCACTGTTGGGTTAGGAATGTGGAGTGCGTAAAGCCCTCATGTGCTCGTCCATGCGACATCGCAATGGCCTCCCAGTTTCGCCTATATAGGATTCTCCACAGACTTCACAGTGTACCTTGTAGGCGACGTCCCGCATTTGACAAACTTTTTCACCGTCAGTGCAGTAGGAGCAGGGGTCTCTTCCACATCGGTCTTCGTAAAGTCTCGATGACGTCAGAAGATTACGCAATGTCTGCGGGGGGCGAAATATAAGGCGAAGTGGTAGTGCCGACTTGTGGACCGCTCTGTTCGCGTCTTTCGCGAAGGATTCGTTGACGTAGGGAAGCATGAGGGTAGTGCTGGATGTGGGGTGTCGATACGGTCTCCACGTCTGGCAGATGTTCTCCGTATAGCCGTTTTCAAGCAACACTTCCTTTATCTTGGTCTCAACTGCTTCCGAATCGTCAGATGTCAACTTTCTTGCCGTCTGCATGAAGTTCCTCACTACACTACATTTCATAAACGTTGGATGACAGCTGCGCGAATGCAGCAGGATGTTCTTCGATGCTGGTTTCGTGTACCAAACATTCTGAATCCGTTGATTTGAGATCCTTATCTTCGTGTTTAAAAATGGAAGATATCCATCGGGTTCCGGCTCTTCTGCTGTTAACACTATTGAGGAGTACCGCGAATTGAGGTCCTCTAATACTTGACGTAATGTACCTTCTGATTTAGCCACTATCAAGATGTCATCAATATAGCGGCCATAATATACCACATTCGATGTTAACGTACTTCTTTCAAAGCTGTCCATAAACAGAATTGCAAGGAGCGGCGCAAGTCGGTTACCCATTGCCAAGCCACGTCGTTGCCGATAAATGGTGTTATGGAAGCGAAAGAAATTGAAATCGACAACGGCACTCAGGTAAAACTAGTTGTCAAGAATTGGACGAAAAGTTGTTTTGCAGGCGTACGAATGCAGGACAACTTTCGCAGACTCTAGAGAAATCTGGGAAACTTTTAGCCCAATTCTCGACAATGCCCGACAACTTCTCGACCGATTCCCGACAACTCCTTGGCCGATTCTCGACAGTTAATACACAGTCATACATATGTACAACTGTATGTCCTTACCAAAAATTGGGTCTCCTGCCCAACCGATGGTTACAACGGTCGGTGAAGCCCACGTAGATGGTGGTTTCACAGCACTCTGTTTGCCAAATTCCCAACTTTGCTCGCTTATTCGAGGTTCGTTAGAGGCAAGCTGTGCATCGTGGATGCTGTGGGTCTACAAAATCGTTCAACATGGGCCGCTATTTTCCTTGCCCAGCGCCACTACGCTATCAGTGTAGTGGTCTTCGGAAATACTCTAACATAAGACGGTGAAAGTTTGAGTAGAGAGTAAACCGACCTTGCTAAGCTCAAATATCCTACTCTCGTGGCTCCTAGTTTTCAAAATTGTCGACTTCCGACGGGACCACACCTGCAGCTAGCTGCCAAACTGCTGGGTGAGGGTGTGGACTCGTCGGGAGTCCACATATTGTGCATCAATATAATGCTAAACAACCATTGCAATTTTAGAGTAGCAAATTTCGGTCAGAACTGAATCATCCGAGATTTATTAGAATTAACAATCTGAAATTCAAACGTTGTTCTGATTCTTCTTGGGTAACTTCTTGAATAATATATTTTAAATTTGACTGCTGTAACTACCGATCGTCAAAAAAAAAAGAGATCAGTACTTGAAATCTCGAAGACTTTCAAAGTTCACTTACTTGGAAATCCCAAGTTTTGGTATGTTGGCTATTTCGAGAAGATGAAAATTCGAAAAAAAAACGAGTTCGATGTTCAAGTAATCGGGGAAATACAATATAATTGATAACCAGCTAGAAGAATGGAGAAAAAAGGAAAAAACCACAGAGGACCCACACGAAAGGAAAAGAACAAAAACAGCGGTCGCAACATTTAAAGAATGTGGTGTAAAGAGAGTTCTAAAGTGATGTCCTAGACTCCTGGGAAATTTTCGAAATATTCGAAACATATTCTCAATTTCGGAAGGAGTTGTCGAGAAATCTGTTCGAATCCTTGGCGAACACTCGTTCCCCCGAATTCTCGGCAATTTTTTCTGAAATTCTGAAAAAATCGGCCGCGATTTGCGACAAATACTGCGAATCTCGGAATTCTTGGCAACTTCTATCAACTTTCTGAACAACTTCCCGATTTTCGACCGATTCGCGACAACTATTCGTCCGATTCTGGACAACTAGTTTTACCTGAGCAGTCAGAAGGCTTTCGATATTTTCTGGTCGGAGATCGAAGAGATGCATCTCGTGTTGGTGTTGACGCAGAAGATTGATACAAGTTGACACTGCTGCTTTGGTGTCTACGTTGGTGTATAGGGAAGTTACATCAAAGCTTTGATATTCTGTATCCGAGGTCGTTAGGTCGCTGTTTCTCAACCCCTCTAGAACTTGATCCGTGTTAACTAGGTGTGAGGGCACAAACTGCAGAAGGGGAGACAAAAGTTGTTGTAGAAACCAGCTGGTTGCATCCGTCGGACCACTGCACGAAGATACAATAGGTCGAATCTTAATCCCAGTATTTGTCCGTAGCGCTCTGGTATCATTGACAGGAAGTTTATGCGTTTTCACGAGCTGATAATATGTGGGAATAATCGGATGTGCAGGGATAAGCCTCTTCATTATATTTGCGTCAATATTCTTATCAAGAATGAGCTTGATGGTAGTGTTCAAATCGTTCAAACAGGTGTTGTATTCGCTGTTCGGAGAAATCGTGTAAGTCTCCTGATCAGAAAGCGAATTTCGGCAAAGCGCTACATCTCTTTCCCGTGACATGGCTACAAATCCACATTTGTCACCGATAGAGAACCGTACTGTTGGCCTTAGCTGGAGTGCTTTTCGTAGTCCAGCTCGCTCAAAGGTCGTCATGTTGTCCTCAACATTTCTTCGGCGGTGATGTTCAATCACTTGAAGTATGTCTAATTCCAATGTGGTTAGTTTTGATACCCATCTAGGAATTGTTGAGGGAGCGCGAGCCTGCTTACGAGGAAATGGCATTTTTCCTAACAAATCTTCATTACGGTTAGGCACTGTCGGTCCAATTTGTTCCTTCCATCTCTGTGTGTACGCATATTTCTGCAGAGCTGTTATCACTTCCATTTTTTAGCTATATTCGGTATATTTCGCTTTTATTTCGCTGAGGCTTGTCGCCTATCAGGCGGCTTCCCCGCGAACACTTTGCAGGTAAGCGTTTGGGCGGGGCCTAGTGCTGGAAACCTGGGTAATTCAATCGACGACATTACCGACATCCTAGTCCGTTGTATGCTATGTTTCCCGAAGGATAATAACAAATATGGTGGTGTTGAAATTATGATTCTCACGCGGCTATGGAAACGCTCGTTCTTTTGAACTACTGATGAGAAGTAGTCGCGTCACATTCACGAGGTCAGCTGCACCAGGTTCTGTCGGCCCTCTGACAACCCTCTTGTTAGGGTTTCTCTGAGATTCTCTGAATACCCTTTTCGCTAATTTCGCTTCAATTATGCATGCGAGTGGTTTGTAAAATGCATGTCCCCACGTTACTTGCGGATGGACAGCGGCCGGTGGTGTTGGTAGGCGCGCTGCGCAAAGGTATCGATAAACAGTCGCGCAGCTGCACTGCACTCTCTTAGGCTTTATTCATACTCTTCAACGCCAGCGCATTACGCGCGGGTGTGACACGTGAGTTTGATTCGCCTGACGCCAAGCACGCGCGTGACATGCGCTGCGACGGCCGTAACCAAGGACTAATTATTTTCATTATTAATCCATCATCAGTTTCATTCCGTTCCATAGTGATTACTTTCAGTACTACACTGTGCTACCATGTCGGTGAACGCGTGTACATAACTTGCTTGTTTGAGAAACTTAAGGTCCAATCCATTGCGCTCCGCCATGCGTCGCCGCTGGAGTATTCACAGTCTCCGCAAGCGCGTCGCGCGCTGGCGTAGAGAAGTATGAATAGCACCTTATTTATTCCGTCATATATATTCCCTCTTCTCATTTCTCCCCCTTTTCATGTCTCCTAGTTTTTTTTCGCTCGCCTATATACCACGCAAGTTCGTTTCAGTCGTTTCTTTCGTTTTATATGCGTTCGAATACAATTTGCGGGTTGCTTGGGTTTTCTTCCAGTTCTTTCATGTGTTAATTTTGGCTGGTGATTCGCTCGAGAGTTGAATCGCCCCAAAAAGCCGTCACGCCAATCGGATGGATCAAGCGTCTGTGATAATGCGGTGCTTGGGTGAACGCCAAATGCTCGTCATCGTAAAAGGAACCTGTTCGGTTTGAGGTTTCGGAAGGCTCGCATGAAAACGACTGTCGAAGATTGGAAAGAAGAAATGGGAGTCGTGAAGAAGCAAACCAGAGTTAGCCAAAGTGCGACCCTGATGCTGTATTTGGGAGCTGTATTTGAGCGGAAAAGATGCAGGGAAGGAATGGACGGAATTACCAAAAATTAACCTGATTTAAATCGTGACATCTCGATGAAATCCACAGTCCGCCCCATCATTCAGCAAGTGAGGTGAACGAAAAACTGGCTCCCCTGTTCCCTACGTCCTCCTGTTAAATGCACATTGCTCTACGATTTGTTGGGAGCAAAACTTCACCTGGAGCTGTTTAAAATATCAGTAGGAAAACAGCACCCTCAAATTCAACTCATCATTGTTGCGTGTGAATGAGTTATTTGCATTCAAAAAGTAGATCAACCGCGACAGTTCGATTGGCCACAAGGCTCCTAGCGAAGTACAAGTCCTCAGCAGGGAGCTGTTTAAGTATACCAAAGAAGATAGCATAAAGACCTTTATAGGATATTCCAATCCGCCTGCTCACGACATCATGCTTCCACGCAACGATATTGCAAGGGTGCACTTCAATACTCATGAGCCCTGCAAGCCATCTCAGTATCCCTAGTATTCATTCAGGAGCCAACATGGCTGAGGTCCACAAAGTTAAAGGCAGCGTTCACGATGATCATCATCGGTGACTTTCCGCAGCGAAATGATACGCGAGAAGGACCCAGCCTCCCAGTGCCGAAAGAACGGTAGAAAACGAGCTAGTAGCGACAAAATGACGGCTGCGAACAAGCGTTTTGGTGTACCAGAACCACCCCGTGCTCCAGATACGCCCCCTCGATATGAACAAATGAAGACTCAGATTACAGGAATGATCAAGTCAAGGAAGTGCTGATAAGTGAGCTGATCGCTTCATTGTATTGAATGCTATCATTCTTCATAGCGGTCAATTCCTCCACGCTCAAAAAACTCAGCAATTTTTGGACTCATGAATCGACCAGCCTCTGACCGTCGAATGAAGACCCTCCGACGACTGGTATTTCTTTTGTTACCGTGTCTCCCACCCTTTATACACAATCTCCCGATTGATCCAGGAATTCTCCCCTCCCACCCATTCTTTTAAAATCCTCCTTCATACTTCCAAATGTTCTCAACTGGGTATGCCGCACCCTGCACATGAAATTGAGTCTTAGTTCAAGGAGGAGATTGAAATGCCGCTGCAGGCTGTGAGTTCTTCCTATGCTCCTTTTCCTATTAATTATCAAATGAACAATTTTAGAGCGAACGTCTTCGAAGAAGAAGAGATGCAAATGCTTGTCAAGCTTAACAAACTTGCTTCTTACCGGGAGGGCCGACCATTGTGCCAGCTTTTAGCTGACAGCCCATGCGTTATTATTCTACCCTTAAAATGATGGCTTTGGTCGATCTTGTATGCTCAGAGGGTGTTTGTGATCCATTTAAGTATTGATAAAATATTCTCCTGTGATTTTGTATCCTCTCACGAGTGGTGTTTCCTACACCCGGGCATCGAATGGTTCCGAATCAACCGATGAATGAATTTTCCTCCCGAGTGTCAGTAAGGGGGAAACTTTCCATAACTCAGTGCTGGGCAGAATGAGGTTAATTTATTGGATGATTCTAACCTATTCGATGTCTAGTATAGTGTATTCTTGTTGATCAGTGGGAAAAATTAGTTTGACGGAAGTGTTTGAGTAGTTAAAGGCATTGTTCACGACAACCTTCGTCCTTGAGTTTTCTTTCAAAAACAATGGTGGTAGCCCCCAGAAACAGAACAGTGCTGGAAAAAAAATGGATTTAAAAGCCCTCCTAGAAGCAGAAAACGGTTTCGAAGATTAACCCAGTGGGCAAGGCCGGCCTCTTTCGGGTCCAGTTGTTGTCGAGCGAAATTGCCATGCTTCACACCCCGTAGGCCTGCACCTTGGTGTTCGATTACTTTCCGCTTATTTGGTGATTTCTTATATTAAGGAGCAACAGAAGTTGGCGAACATGTTTCAAGAAGATCTTGAAATAATATCGCCCGGGGCGGGTTGATATACCCCGAACGGAACCAATTTTCTTTATTTCCAGCAGAAAATCAAAAAGAGATGAAGATCGGCTGATCTGATGAGGCTGACTGATTAACGGTTGTGAAAGAAAATAGTGAACAATTTCTTTTTCAGGGATTTGGGCACATTTCGTATCGTAAGAGACAAGAGAAGCCAGTGACAGCTTCATCTGTTTAAAATATGTTGGCAACCCCTCCCAAATTTCGCAATGTTCCGTTTCGCTGTCGGTCCAATCAAGCTGATTGATTAGTGCGGCGCCAACCCCCGACGTCTCCCGTTTCTCTCGTGGAAAACGGGAAGGCGGAGCTTCGCCGGAACGTCTCTCGTTCGCCCCGATGTGGCAGAAAAAAGTGGTCCGGCTATCGGTCGAATCGAACCGGTGCCTGAGAAGGAGAATCCTACGGCTTTGTTCAATTAGGTTTCCATTGATAGAGTACTATGTTATACCCTGTACCTAAAAATACGACTTATATTTCTCTGTTTTCGGTCAGTGGTCAGGCCATTTTTAGTGTCGAAAGTCATGTACGCTGCATTAGGCCGGGATCATAATTCCAGCGACGAGCGACGCGACGCAATGTTTATCATCAGTATCGACCTAAAATCGATATGCCTGATATGCACTGTCGCCGTCGTCGATCGTGGGAAGTATGATCCCGGCCTTAGCTTGCTCTACCCTTGTCGGTGCTATTATTAGTTGCAACTCCTTTTTAGGTGACCCTAATGGTTATTCAAAAGTAAAATTACGGAAGTATAACGAATCGGACTTCCAACCGCTTCCTTCTCCTATCAGTCAGGTTGCTACTCATTATGAGCTCTTGTTGAAGGTCAATGTAGCCGTCCACCATAATTCGTGTCTGTCCAGTACAGTTTTATTGGAATGCACGTGAACAGCCGTGGCTCAGTTGCACTGCGCTCGGAATTCGGTTCGTGAAACGGTTCGCTCATCTCCCCAGAAAGCTGTCGAATTCCGGAGCGTGGAATAGCTTTTAAAATAGGTTGTGAGCAAAAGTCTGAGAATTCTCCAATTTTCTCAACATGAAAAGACTCTCTATTGACATAACGCGAGCGCAAATGGCCGTGATCCAGAAACGACCCCGACCGATTGCAAGGTACCCACTTCATTGTTACTTAAAGGCAGTGTCCATTAGACTTGGGATCGAATCGAATAATTATTCGAATAATATTCGAATAATTCGAATATTTGAGTATTCGAATATTCGATTCATTCGAGGATTTCAATTTTGGGGTTTATTCGAATATTCGATTTATTCGGGAATTTAAAATTTGGATTTATTCGAATATTCGATTTATTCGAGAATTGAATTTTTGGATTTATTCGAATATTCGATTTATTCGAAAATTTAAATTTTGGATTTATTCGAATATTCGATTTATTCGGGAATTTCAATTTTGGATTTATTCGAATATTCGATTTATTCGAGAATTTAAAATTTGGATTTATTCGAATATTCGATTTATTCGAAAATTTAAATTTCGGATTTATTCGATAAAATTCGGAAAAAGGTGCCTCACATTCGAATTAGACAAGACCTATTTCCTTTGAAACAGAAACCCTTCAAAGAATCTTTTCGCAAATTGAGCTATCCATTTTTGTGAGTAACATTTCCGCTGTTCGTTCTTGTGTGCAGGCCTCCCGTTGCGCGCTGTACACAAGCACCAACGCATATTGATTAGGGGCGGTGCTATCCGAAGTTGCCGCAACAGGCTGGACAGGTACTCAGAAAAATCAAAACAAGTTACTTGTAATATAACTGTAACTTACTTGAATGTCTCAAGTAACTTACATTTATATTACATGTAACATACATTTATGTTACATGCAACTTAAATTTATATTACATGTAAGTTACACTTATGTTACATGTAACTTACATTTATATTTTCATTATGAAGGCCATAACGTGACGCAGACGACACGCGACGCAGAGAGCGTGTTCCAGACCACAAACTACGCGAAAAAATGCTGTGCAGGGCCTCTCATGCTGGTGTGGGGCCAAGTAACTCAAACTACGGTAGTTGAACCAACATCAATGCCAGTCGTAAGCCTTACCCCGCGAGTGCGTCGTAGATTTCCCTTGGAAATATCTTCTTGGTCGATTTAAGTTACTTGCGACTTATATTGTGCCGTTTGAGTTGCATGGAACATATCGGAGGCGCACTGCACCCAGTATCCTCTCAGAAATCGAAAACAAGTTACTTGTAACATATCTAAGCTGATGTAAGTTACCTGCGACTTATCTCAAGCCATTTAAGTTGGGGCCTCCTAAACAGGCAGCAGCGACCGTTTATCCCATCGTTTTTAGCAATGAATACGCAGGAAGTTGGCAAGTTGAAACTTGTTGAAACTCGCAGAGCATTTCTACTGGCAAAACAATGAGATGGAACACGTATGGATAAACAGTCGCTGCTGCCTGTTTAGGTTTTCTCATTTAAGTTACATGCAGCATATCGACAGGAAACCGCTGGCAATTCGCCTCCAATATGTTACATGTAACTTAAATGGCACAATAAAAGTCGCAAGTAACTTACATCGGCTTAGATATGTTACAAGTAACTTGTTTTCGGGTTTTTATGTTACAAGTAGCTTGTTTTCGGGCTTTTATGTGACAAGTAACTTGTTTTCATTTTTCTGGGTAGCCGTCGCCCATTGGCGCTGGGCCGCCTCCGCGAAATCAATAGTGTGTTCTCCTGCTCCCATTATTTTAGGCCGTCGCCGCCGTAATGGTGGATAGAGGGTATCCACGAAAGTGTGGCTGCCCCCTGTCCCCTATTGTGGGAGCTAGTTAAGCCAATCTCCTCCGATTTTCAACCCCTCCGTCACTGGTCTCCTTTCTTTGAATTTCGTAATTGATTCTGTATACACATATACGTAACGCAAATATAAGAATTAAACATGAGAAGCGAAGACAAGTTATGCAACTCAAACTCACATTCTTCAGAAATTTCTCTCGCCGCGCTTTTTCTCCTCTTCTTTTCGAATACTCTGCTATCTTGATGCTCATCACCTTTTCGAATAATTTGCTTTGGGGCAATATGTGTATCGTCGATCACTGGGCGAGAGATAGCCGCGACGCAGCGATCTAACGTGATATCACTTGATCGATGTTCATGAATATCATTACCTCCTCGCTTGCGTGCGTGCCACGTGTGTTCGTCGCGGCGATCTCTCAACCACCATCGGCATGGAATTCGCATTCAGCACCCAGAATTACCTCCGCATAGCAATTTTGAGTCAAATCCGAGACTAACCAGACTACCGCATACCCACCGTAATCTACCGCAAGCTGTCAAAAAATCGATATTTTGCATCAGATACGCGTTGATCACTACAAATAACCCTCAAAGAAACAATTTGAGCAACATCGTAGCGCTCCGGGAAACGTCAAAAGTCGCATTTTGCCATCAAATTTCCCTCCCGATGAGAAGCTTTAAACGAATTTAGTCGACAATCGACAAAGAAACCTCAGCTTCGTGATCAGCACCCCAAACAACCCCCCCCCCACCACCACCACTTCTACGGGAATTTAAGGTCAAATCTGGAATGTTTTTCTTCAACGCTTTCTGAAGCCCTACTTGATTTAGGTTAACGCTCAACCGAAAATTGGTACATGTGGGAAATGGTATCACTTCGTGGAAGCTCTGGAAAAAGTGCTTTGCCCACGCTTTGTCCAGGGGTTGTTTTGTGCGCTGAACACGATTGACCGTTTTCAGCATCTCGAAAGATCAGTATGCGTTTTTGGATGGTACAATAGGTATGCGAAACGGAAGAATGCCTATTACCGATTTTTTTCAGAGTGACTAGGCAGCTGTGAAGGGCATATTCGGGCCCTACGTTCAAAGTGGTTCTAGAAAAGTACAGTTTATGTGGGACTGCCAATTTGGCTATTAGTAGTTTCCTTGTTAGTTTTCCCGTCTTGAAGGTAGTTCACGATAAAAACAGTCTCCTAGTTTCTTCGGAAGTCGAAGTTCCGGGGTGATATTGACCTTGATTTCGAAATGTCGAATATTCTTCGAATATTCGAATAGGATTCGAATATTCGAATAGTTGGTCGACTTTTCGAATATATTCATTCATTCGGAAATTTCGAAAAGGTTTTATTCGAATGTATTCATTTATTCGGGATTTTTTAAAAGGCATTATTCGAATGTATTCATTTATTCGGGAATTTTTAAAAGGCACTATTCGAATGTATTCATTTATTCGGGAATTTTGAAAACGCCTTATTCGAATATATTCATTTATTCGGGATTTTTGAAAACGCCTTATTCGAATATATTCATTTATTCGGGAATTTTGAAAACGCCTTATTCGAATATATTCATTTATTCGGGATTTTTTGAAAGGCATTATTCGAATGTATTCATTTATTCGGGATTTTTTAAAAGGCACTATTCGAATGTATTCATTTATTCGGAATTTTTGAAATGGCCGTATTCGAATTATTCATTCATTCGAAAACTCGGGTCGAATGCCCATGTATAGTGTCCATGATAAAATCAGTCTCCGAGTTTTTACCGGAAATCAAGAGGTTTGAGCCCTAGTTGACAAGAAACGTTGAATAAACGGCTAAGAACGAGCACGAACGAGCCCTATACGGCCCTAATTAGAGTGTTCCGCTCACGGAACGCCCACTTCCTCAACGGCTACCGATAAAGTTGTAAATTATCAGTTTGGAAAGGTAACCGATCATCAAATGGGGTAAGTTTAGTTAAGTGGAGTGGACTATAGCCCCCTGAATGTATGCTGTTTCCTTAAAATAGGTTTTCCAATTACTTACGGATTAGAGGCGGTTGAAATGAGTGGGCGTTGCGAGCGCGGAACACTCAAGTTTAGGGCCGTATAAAGCTTTTCTGAGCTTGTTCCCAGCCGATTTTCCAACATTACTGGTGAAGTTGTACTCGGACCTCTCGGTTTCCGGTGAAAACTCGGAGACTGATTTTATCGTGGACACTGCCTTTAAAGGCAGTATTCACGATAAAAAATGTGTTTCACTTTGCACTAGGAATGGGTAGTGGAGGGAGGGGACACTGTATTGTTGATGTCAAAAGAACGCATGAAAACGAGCCAGGAAACGCTCGAAAAGAGCCCGAAGTTGCCACTTCGAGCGCAAGGCAAACCCCAAAAGCGCAACACACGCCCACCGACGTGAACAATGAATTCTCGAGGTAGTGAGATGAGCGAAATTTTCAATCATTAGCCCCGCTCTTCCCTTTATTCTCATCATCTCTCTTTACTCAGGTCAGCTCGCATAGATTGGCTGCAAAAGGCGGAAGTTACAAGCCTCGGACAACCTGTCCACCATGTTTCCTTAGCTCAATCTTTGAGGGACCATAACTTTGTTCCCAAAAGGTCTTGTACGATTTCAGAGACATCATTGGAATCAGCATGGGGCCGTTTTCAAGATAGGTGGAGAAACAGAAGAACGATTTTTATTGTGAACACCGCCTTTAAGGCGTTTTGCGAAGGTGGTTCTTTGGCAGCGCGTCACATTTGAGCAGTCAAAACATACTTGGTCGCGGCTGCTGGCGTCACTCAGCTGAAGCTAATTCCCTGTAATTCGCGGCTGTATAAGTAGGAAAATCCGCGTGTGTGAGCGTAGCGAAGGTTAGAGACAGCAAGAGAGCGGAGATGCGGACGTTAGGAGTTGCATGGTATGCGCACGCACGCGCGATGAATGATAGGCATTCCATTTCCTTTGCATGCTTGAATACATCGTCTGCAGTGAAAACCACTTTCCATTTTTTGAGCTCATTTTCATGAGCGAGCTCAGTAGACCGCATTAGTAAACTTCGGTGCGTCAAAAACATAGGGTTATGAGGTTGGAAGGGGTTAAAGACGAGGATTCGCCACAAGTTTTCACCATCCATCTACCATTTTTTCATAGAATGCAGATGCGACCATCGAACATCATGACAATCACTTACGACACAGACTTCACATGCAGAAAAAACTTCGGAATAGGCGGTGACAAGGTGTCCAAATGCAGAAAACTTCAAAAATGGTTTTGGCGCGAAATTAGAATCCGCCTTTACGGTGTGTTCATACCAATTTTTCTTTACAAGTGGAGGTCATTCAGGAGCTGTCTGAGTATTTTCGTTTCCTATAGAGGTCAAGCTATACGAAAACATGAAAAAATAATATATGTATGGCTTTCTGTGCTTACGATGCCTTTAAACTCATCCATCATAGTAGTCTCTCGTTTTCTGGGGAAATCGGAGTTGTCGCCTCTGGTTGTGCAGTACCATAATCGCTAGAATTCAGCGCCTGCTTACTCATGCAATCTACTACAACGTTTCGCTATCCTGTCAGTTGTGCCTCAATGCATTCGAAAAACAGTAACAGCTATCAATGCCAAAGTTAGATGTTGTATTCAGCTGTGAACTTGCTTTAACGTGATCTTTCCCATTTGTGTTCTATGTGGAATCTCGCTAATCCGCTTTTTTTATACCATACTGGCCATTATTTATTTATGCATTTATTCAATAAAAATCCGGTTGAAACTATGTGGATCAACGCCTGCTTTGACAGTCTTCGTCGCTTACGTAACAACATCGAGCCATGATGAATATGAGATCGAAGCATTCTTTTTGGAACTGGAGAAGTTCTTCAGCGAAGACCATACCTTCTTTAAAACTATCGTCGGTGATTTCAGTGCCAAGATTGGCTCCAAATCTTCATTGTCCCAAACAGTAGCAGAAATGGGCCTCATTACCCTGACCCCGAAAGATTCCCCAATACGGCAGCGTTGGGTAGAACAAGTACGGAGAGGCTAAATCTCAGGGCCAAACCAGGTTGCCAAAAACAAGAAGGACTACGATGGCGATCTGCACGTTCAATGCGCGTGCGCTTGACTCGGGAGCTTCCGTTGAGGATCTCTTGTTGCAAGCCAGGAAGATCAAGTACGACGTCATTGGCCTGACCGAGACGAGAAGACGCCGACCCCTGCTTGCCGTTTTCGATACTGGAGAAGAACTGTTCCTCGGAACATGCGACAGTACTGGAGTTGGTGGAGTCGGTGTCCTCGTCAACACGCACTTAGCCATGAACATCGATTCGTTCGAACCTCTGACGACCCGAATCGGACGTTTGCGGTTGAAACGATGTGGATCAACGCCTGCTTTGACAGTCTTCGTCGCTTACTCACCAACATCGAGCCATGATGAAGATGAGATTGAAACAATATATTCGAAACTGGAGAAGCTCTCCGGAGATAACCATACCTTCTTTAAAGACATCGTCGGTGATTTCGATGCCGAGATTGGCTCCAGAAGGACGCCTGAAGAGCATCACATCGGGACCCACGGACTGGATTGGAAAGAGCTGAGTGAAAGATTATCTGAGTTCATCATGTCGATCAAAACAATTAATGGTATCTCACAGTTCCAAAAGCCTCTCTCACAACGTTGTACGTGGGTTTCCCGGTGGATGGACGGTACCACAATGAAATTGATCACATCATCGTCAACCGTAGATTTCGCCTAACGAGATCGGACCACCGTCTTCTCCGCCCCAGGTTTCTCCTTACGAGAACGGCGGAGAAAAGCGCGAAGCTCAAGAAGAGAAGTCCCAGAACCACTATCAATTGGGAACTCTTTAACGCACTGGCTAGCTGTTGGGAAGATTCCGTTATGGATAACATCGACGAAGAGTATAATTGGTTTGTTCAGCATCTTCACGATAGTGCTTAAGAAGCAGATAGCTTGGTGGCCACCAAAAGACGTTTGTCTTCGGCAACTCTTAAGCTGATTCGCCAACGTGGAGCTGCAAGAGCAACAGGCAACTATCAACTAATGTCTGAACTTGCAAAGCTATGCAGAGAAGCGATAAAAGAAGACTTGAAGGAGAGAAAAGCAGCAGTCATGGCCGAAGCTACAGAAGCCTTGAAAAGCATCCGCAACGCCCGCCGCAACTTTGCCATTTACAAGACCAAGATGACCGCACTTCGACGCCTCGACGGAACAGTCACTGCTTCCAGAAAGGTCATCCACGACTTCTGATCCGATCTCTTCGATAGCCACGTCTATGCGCCTCCATACCATCTGAGGCAGGATGACTATGTTGTTCCATCCGTTCTCCCTTCCGAGATTTTTTCATCGACATGCACAATAATGTTGGTGAAAAAAAATCGTACTGCACCCGGTCCCGACAGGATCAGACCTGAACATCTGAAGAGTCTCCCACAGACTGATTACCACGGTGGCACGGCTCTTCACTTGTTACCTGTCGGAATGCAAGGTATCATCTTAGTGGAAGACCAGCAAAACTGTGTTGTTGTACAATAAGGGAGACGTTCACGACATTGGCAATTATCGCCCTACCTGCCTGCTGTCTGTTGTCTACTAGTTGTTCACCGGTGTAATTCTCAACTGGGTCGACAGAACGCTAGACGAAGGATAGCCATGCGAGCAAGCTGGGTTCCGAAAAGGATTCAGCACGATCGATCACATCAACACAGTTACGAAGCTTATTGAAGTGTCGCGAGAGTAGAAGACTCCGCTTTGACTCACGTTCATCAACTTGAAGAAGGCTTTCGACTCCATTGTAACAGAAGCGGTTCTTGCAGCCCTGGGAAACCAGGGTGTTCCTAGTCAATATATGAAGATACTTCGTGAGCTGTACAGCAACTTCACAACCACTATTTCACCATTCTCCAGAGAGATCATCGTCGATATGAAGAGAGGGTTTCGTCAAGGTGATACAATTTCACCGAAACTCTTCAGTGCCTCTTGAAAACGTTATGCGCGAGTTGGAATGGCAGGATGTGAGAGTGAAAGTCGACGGTCGGCAGTTAAATCATCTTCGCTTCGCTGATGACATTGTTCTCATAACACCATCCATCAGGCAAGCCGAACGAATGCTGACCGACTTCGACAATGCGTGTGGAAAAGTCGATCTCGAGCTCAATTTGACGAAAACGATGTTCATAAAAAGCGGATACGTTTCTGATGCCCCATTCACCATTAACGGAACGAACATTGGCAAATGTTCAAGGTACGTGTATCTAGGTCGCGAGGTCAACATGAAGAACGATCTAGTACCGGAGTTGAGTAGCAGAAAACGAGCAGCTTGGAGAGCTTTCAAAAACGTCGAAGAATTCGTGATGAACACGAAGAATACCCGGCTCCGTGCCCACCCAATCGATCCCACAGTTCTTTCAGCTCTAACGTATGGCTCGGAAACCTGGGCATTACGTAAGCAGGATGAAAGTGCGATCCTGGTCACTCAACGCGCAATCGAGAGGACGATGCTCGGAGCGTCACGTTTCATGCAAATGAGAGGAGTTAGGAGTTCCGAGCTACGCAGACGGTCAAAAATCAGGGACGCGGTCGAAAATGCTAAGTCTTCGAAAATCAGGTGGGCCGGGCACGTAATGCGTTCGGAAGGACAGGTGACAGGTGTCAGGTTATTTACTCAAAACGCAGAGCTACAATACAGGCCGTATCTTTTGCGTTTTAGACGAAAAAGACGCAGAAACGCGTCTTTTGCGTCCTTTTCTCATAACTCTGTTCAAAGTTGTCCATTCTGGAATCTGTGGAGATATTTGGAATCAGCATTGAGAGTTCTTCCTTTTGAGCCGTCACATGTACATCTCTGCAACAAGGCGTATAGGCGTGACACAATCAATCGAGTGCGCGAAACGAGAAGGTGGAATTCTGGTCGGAGGATTGAATGTGTTTATATAACCGTTGTGTATATTCTAGTGGAACACTCTGAAGGGATTTCGACTGACATATAGGGATATAAATTTCGATTTCTCCCATTTTCAAGTATCCATATTTCGGTCATTTAGCGGGTCACGTTCTCGGCGCAAACGGTATCAATCGACGTGAGACTCGGCCAGTAACCTTTTTTTGTTATCTTCCTCAAATTAAACATTGCAGCAGTCCAATACGATGAACTCCATTTTTCACCCCATTCAGATGTGTAAAAACAGCGTTTTTTAGCCTTTTTGACGCCACGGGAGACCCAACAATTTTTTCTTCTCTAAGGAGCAAGACACTCGCGGTCACAATTGCTCTTAGTGTAGACTTCTCTAAAACAGTAGTAACTGGTGCAAAGGCTTTCTCCGCCTAGCGACACCCTGATCATTTTGGCTGAAAACGACGCGAAGTTACCGCCGTCCCGTTCTCAGCTCAAATAGGACCAATCGACCTGAGACTCTACCAATAATGTTATCAAGATATGTTTTCGAAGCTCGGTATGCGGTTGAAGATGTTGACCAACCGCTTTATTCGCAACGTTTCGGGTCGTAGACCCTTCTTCGGGCGGCTGTAATCGTTATCACATAGGGAATTTTGCACAAACTATAACATACAATATTCATTCTATGCATACCTAGCAGCTGCGGCAGCGGCACGGTGTTAGAGCGGAGGGATGAACCGTCTCGGCGGTCGGCCAGCTTCAGCAGTGCTATAGGAGCGAATGAGCAGAGCGGCGTTCATTTTCAGTGACCACTGTCATCGTGCCGGATAGTCAGCATCCTCATCGCGTCCTTCACCTCTTCCCGGTTGTTCATGCGGCGGTGCATTCATCTTTATTTCTAGCGCTTCTCTAATCTTTTCTCTCGGCCGTATCCGGAATATTCTTCCATATCACGCTGACACTCATTCCGGGTGCGGCTTCGTTCGCATGCCTAAGGGTTCTGTGTCTCCGAGAATGCATTGTTCGGGCATGAGGCCGGCGATCTGAGAGCTCGCATGTGTTCATCCAATCAGCTTGTACAAGGGCCTCCCAGTCTCGCCTATGTAAAATTCCCCACACATTTGGCACGTGACCCTATAGACGGTATTCGGGACCTGGCATATTTGTGCCCTCAGTGGTGCAGTATAGGCAACCTTGTCTCCCACAGCGGTCCTCGTAAGGTCGTGACGAAGTGAGAATTTCACGGAGTGTTGCTGGGGGGCGAAATACAAGGCGAAGAGGAAGGGCAGCTCTACGAACGGCTGCATTTACGTCCTTTGCAAACTCTTCGCTAACAAAAGGGAGAACGAGAGGAGTGTCGGACAGAGCATGGTACGGGCGCCAAGTATCGAAATTGCCTTCGATGTAGTAGCCATTCTGTTGTAGCACCTGTCCTAATTGCCTTTCCACATCCTCCTCTCGGTCAGATGTATGTCTCCTAGCCGAGTTCAACAAATTGCGAATGACACTTCTTTTAATGTAGATCGGATGGCAGCTGCGTGCATGTAAGAGGATATTCTTCGAAGCCGGCTTCCTGTACCACATCGTTTGGACGTCACCGGACTCGATCTTGATATGCGTGTCCAGAAATGGAAGGTAGTGGTCTGCTCCTGGCTCTTCGACTGTCAGACTGATGGCTGCATCTTGGGAATTTAGACGATTGAAAACATCACTCAGCATTGTTCGGGATTCTGCCACTACGAAAATGTCATCTATGTAACGACCATAGTACAGTATCCCTGCCGTGGTTAAAGAGTTTCTTTCCAATCTATCCATGAAGAGTATCGCCAAGAGTGGCGCCAATCTGTTTCCCATGGCTAAGCCTCGCTTCTGTCGATACACGACATCATGGAATCGGAAGAAATTGAATCCGACTGCTGCTTTCAATAGCCTTTCAATATCTCCGTATTCCAGATGATAGAGCTGGATGTCTTCCTCGTGCTGAAGCAAAGAATCTAAGCAGGCGTCGATCGCTGCGTTCGTATCCACGTTAGTGTACAGCGCTGTCACATCAAAACTCTGCCATTGCACCTCGTTCGTTGGAAATTCACTGTTGCTACCAATAATCTTCTTTTATGATGTACTTTCAAAGAAGCATTTCATCAGCCCGATCCGGAGATTTTGATTTCTTCACTTTTTTTTTGATATGCTGAAACAGCGTTTCTCGCCTGTTTGTCGCCCCGGCGGACACAGTCATCGTCCTTTGCTCGGGCACAAAATGCCCGCTATCACAACCGCGCCAAATATAGACTCTTTTGAAGCAGAAGCAACCTGTCTGTAGACATTTCCCACCTAGCGCCTCCAACGTGATTTTGGCTTTAAAAACGACCTCAAATCCTTTTGATCCGTTCGGGCTCCTGGCAACGCCTTATCCGTTCCTCAGCTAAAACCGCCCTCACTCAAGACTTGATTTTTAAGGCTCCGGAACACGGCACTGCGAAGCAATGCGGTCAAACAGGTGGCATCGAGATCAAAATTTCAAATATGTCTGGCAACTTTTTTCAACTGATTGTTGGCCCTGGGGACACGTTTATGTCAATCTTGAGCTCGATGCCGATCTGAAATTGTTCAGACAATCCGATCTCGACGGCTTTTTTCCGTGGCTACGGCCCTTTTTCGGGTCATAAAATTTTGGCGCGTCCTGCAGGATTTTTCTTTTGCATTAATGCTTCTTAAAAACACTTTTATTGAAAACTTGCTCGGATCTCCTCGGCGTTTGACGCAATTCAAGGATCGAATTCTAATTGTAAGAAGCTGCCGTATTCCCTTCTCTATTGTTATCCGCCCCATGTCAAACTTCTATTTTCGAGACCCGCTATGGCCAGCCAAGGCACTAAAACAGTGTTAAGTCGAGAGAACAAGCGCCCTCGCTGTTCTTCGCTCCCAAACGGCACTGAACGGACGCTTACCAACGCCCCTCAGTCGTTGAGTTTCAATTTTCATCCTCACTAAAACTTGGCGGCACTTCTCGTCTCGACAGGGTATAAACATAAAATCGAAAGAGATTTTCATCGCGCCTGATGCCTTTAAAATAGCCTGGATTCTACGAATCACTCTGTTGCAGAAAAAATTCGATCTGACATTACTTCTGGCTGCACGCTCTGGCTCTACTCACACTCATCTTGGGTTTTGAGTGCAAAGCTTTTGAATAAGGGATTTATTTATAATTTCGTTACATTAATCTAAATTAAAGCTATTTTCTGAGAAAAGTCCGTGGAAATTTCAAGCCCTTGCCATTCACTTGCCATAAGAAGCTCTTCAAAACCGTTCCACAACATTGTGGGAAAATAATTTCTTGCAGGATTTTTCAGAGCCCGAAGTTTAGCGAAATGGGGCTGTTTTTCAAAAAAAACATCGCTGTTTAATTATGAGCCTTACAACCATTTTAAGACATGTATTGTATAGGTTTTGACGATGTTCAGCAGATACGCAAATTTCGTTCTTTTTCATTCACGTTGAAGTTAAATACTTATCAGGTGCACAATCGCATGAAATCACGTCGAATTCATTTCCGAAAAAAATCCTGCATAAAACTATTCTCCCACAGTGTTGTACAAAGCTCTTGAAGGTCTTCTTATTGCAAGCAGTTAGCACGAGTTTGAAATTTTCGCGGACATTTTCTGAGGAAATAGCCCTGGTGTGGATTAATGCCACGAAAAAGGAAATAAACTCTGTATTCGAAAACTGTGCGTTTCAAACCCAAGCTTGGTTGTGAGTGAGACAAGGTTAGTGATGGTCCATAACATGTTGAGGCTTCATCAAGTGCGTTCCCGGGCAGAGATATGTTTATTTAAAAGCAGTATTCGCGAAAATGGATATTCCTATTTTTATGGAACGCAGCGTCATATATGCACTTGTGTATTGCCAAGAAGTCCTTCAACATCCTCCAAATTGATAGACTACTCACAGATTCGTCCGAGAGGGTAGCGGCACCGTGTCGAAAACAGTCTAGCGACTCCGACAATTGTTGTGTAGGCCTATTACAAAACATGCATGCGTTCAGAGTAGAGCGCATGGCGTATCCGTGAAAATATAGGAAACTTCAAATACATTCTTCTTCGTTCTCGCTAACAAATTTGAGGGAAAAGCGTTTCTGGGACGCACACCTTCTTCTCCGTCAAATGATAGAGCTTCACTCTCTCTGGAGTACTTTTTGTAAAAAAAAAACAGGTGTCAAATTAATGATCTTTCAAATATTTTGAGGCGACCCGCGTTGCGTTGTTTGAAAAGATGCGTGAAATTTGGTGTTTCTCCATAGTGCACGCCCTTTCACTGCACTTTGTTCCTTAAGCTTGTCTGCTGCCAGCCCCACCTAGAACCTGTTGCCCTTCACCTGTGCTGTGATTAACATGCGACATTCTTTTTGCTTTCTTCTTCGAAAAGTACAAAGTACACCAATGATCATACTTAATGAATCCCAGATATTGTGGCAGTTGTTGCTACAAGCGCGTTCTGACCACGTTCTATCCGTTAGTGACAGTGTCCATTTCTGTGCAATCATCCGTCATTACAGGCATGAGCGACAATGGTATCAATGAAGAGCTTGTAAAAAATGGTCGTCCTGTGTACATATCAGCCGTGTTGGTTCTTCTTAAAGTGAGTCTGTTATTGTTATAAATCGGATTGCAGGATAAAAGGATTGATATACATATGCACGTAGAATGATGTATTTCAAAGGAATGCGAATGAAATTGAGCATTAGGTGTGCCAAGTGCATTTCTTGTTGTCACGCAATTATAGTTCTCGGGCAAAAACCAAGTTCACCCCTTCGAAGTTTTTTAATGTCAGGATACAATCAAATAAAGTGCCATCTTTTGTAGAAGGCGGTTTTCCTAGCTCCATGTGCTTCTTCTGGTCTAATGCAATGTAACCCTTTGAAAACTTTCTTCCTGTGTTCTAGACACAGTCTTTTCGCTGCTCTAAATTACAGACCTCCTGAAGTTTATGCTGGATTTTGAGTGTTGTCGTCTAATTGAAAAACTTCGCATATGTTTTCTTTTTTATTGATACACCAAGACCGGCCTCATTGACAAAACATTTGGATTACGGTACTAGAGGGGATTCGAGCGAATTCTCAAAGGCAGGGTTCACGATAAATTTTACTTCCGATATCTCCGCGGTTTACGGAAGGTCTGGTGCCCTATATAGCAAGGCATGCTTAAAAAGGACACTAAAGACGCGTTTTTGAGCAAAAAAAGGCCCCCTCTTGTTTACGTTGATTTTTGAGCGTGGAGGAATTGACAGCTAGAAGGATAATACCTATCAGTGCAATGAAGCGATCAGCTCACTTATCAGCACTTCCTTGACTTGACCAATCCTGTAATCTGAATCTTGATTTGTTCATTCCGAGGGGGCGGATCTGGGGCACCAGGCGTGTTTGGGGCACCAAAACACTTGTTTGCAGCCGGTATTTTGCCACTCCTGGCTCGTTTTCACCGTTCTTTCGGCACTGGAAGCCTAGGATCCTCCTCGCCTATCACTTCACCGTGGACAGTCAACGGGGATGATAATCATGAACGCTGCCTTTAACAAAGTCCTGAATTTATATGTTTTCAATAATTTTCAAAATATCCGGCCTTTATCCCATCTCTTTTTTGTGCAACGACTAGATCCTTTTCAATTTGACCTAATGAAGAGCAAGTCGCGGAGTTTTTTTACGCAAAACTCTTGGCTTCAGTGGTCGTGAACTCGGTGGGCAATATCCCTTTCTAGGAGAGTGTCTTATTGCACTCAACGATCAAAGCCCTAGCGCCGTTTCCCTCAGTTTTTCTTGCCAATTATCGATAATTTTGAGAAAATCGGGAGACAAAGGCAATGATTGTTTTTTTTTCTCAAATGTGGTAGAAAATTAGCAAAAATTGCCTTTGAATAGTGAGACCGCACTGTGTTCAATGAAGAAGTTTGGTGCTTAAAAACACGGAACACTCATAAAATTATTGTTCAGATTTTATGCTGATCTTTAAGAACGTCACACGCTGACTATAGTGGTATCTCTGAAATCGCCCAAAACCCCCTATGAACAGAGTTACGGCTCCTTAAATATGCCTACATTTTTAGGGTGAAAAATTGGTGGACGAGTTGTCTCAGGCCTGTATTTCTCTTCATTTGCAATCGTTGCGCAAAAGCGAGCCAGGATAAGGAAAGAATCTGAAGAACGGCGACTTATTGAGAATTCATCCACCTATCTAGTCGCTACCGAGTTAAGTAATCTGGTATAGGGTGTGGCCCGCGGTGGTGAGCGAAGGGGGTCGGGCCTGTGGTGGTCGCTTATATCTCGCTAGTTTGGAGGAATTGAGTTTTCGCATCCGGCACGTTTTATATAGGAGCGGTCTGTTACACAACTGAATAAAAATTACAAAATTCATGTCTGAGGGTGTACTGTGCCTTCAGACACGGTAATCTTCGATATCGTGATTACCTGTTATATCGATTGCTTGGCCCACGAGTGGAGCTAAGATATATTTAGGGATGATAAAAAAATTGGAGGGAAAGCGCCAGAAATACAATAGAGGCTGTACTATACCGCCTATTTGCTCTCACTGGAACAGTTTGTTATTACAACGAGATAGTTTGAGGGCCTGTGCTTTAAAATTGGGAGAAGAATGGAATAAAACCCTTACGTGATCGACTCCATCTCATGGCAGGAAGTGGTAGTGATTCCGTCATCGTTGGCAAGTGCAAGTGATAGTGGAATACTTAAATTCCGAAGGTCCCGGCGAAATCTATGCAAAATAGTCATTTTCAATGATGCCTCTAACGGCCTTCGCTGCCTGTACTTCTGTTGATCTTCATGCAGCGTTTATCCGCAGCTGGCAATGGCTATCAGCCGCTCGAGATGAGTAACAGTAGAGTCCAGCCTCAAGCTTCTAAGCTCCTTAGTAGCGTCAGAGATACTGTTGAGGTTGGTTGTCGGGAAGGGCGAGTATACTTCAGCGCAGGCTTGATTATCTCCAGGGAAAAAGCTCGTACTCCTCGGTGGGGTCCTCCTTGATTTGGCAGTCATCGGGATACGGCTTCGCCGTACACAACTTGCTGTCGCCGTCCTGCGCGATGGTAGCAACCCTTCTCTTATCTGTGAATGAAGTTAATTGTGGCGCGAAATAGACGATGATCAGAGCCATTGCAGAAAGAAGCGCCACGAAAATATCTAACTCTCAGGAGATTTTTGACACCTTGCGCGCAACTTCTTCTCTTGCATGCTGATTGCTTCAACGAGCTTGCTACATTGTGGTGCGCAAGCATCTTAGGTGGTGGCGCGCAGCCCTGTGTTATAGCAACGACTACACATACAGTGTAATAGATTGACGTCATCAGTTCTCACTAACAAAGCAAGTACCATCAGCGCAAGGCGCAACGGGAAAAAGAATATTTACTTACTTTGATACTTTGATGATCCATTCAGCTGGCGATCTTGTCAGCGTGGACCACAACTCTTCCATTCTGCGCGATTTTTGGCCACTTGCATCCAGCAAGACTGACCACGATCCCTGAATGTTTCGAGATCGAGTCAGACCATCTTGAAGGAGGTCGTCCCAGCGGCCTCTTTTCTTCTCTTGGGAGCAATTCTGTAACTCGGAAACTCTCTATCATCGGTTCTTCGCATTAAATGGCCGGCCCAGCGATGCTTCGATTTCGCCATGTACTGCAACGGATCCTTCAAACGCGACTTCTGCCTCATTTCTGAATTTCGTATGCCTTGTTGCCACTGCTGGCGTCAGCTCGTCTTCAGAAGACACCTCTCCAGAGCACGGTGTGTTGTTTGCATGGCATTGAAGATAGTCTTGTTGTCAAAGCCAGGTTTCCGTTGCGTAGCACATTGCGGGCAAAACAGCAGCGTCGAAAATCAGGCCCTCAAGTCTGGAACCACAATCTGATCGGTCACTTACCGAATTGATCCGAAAGCAGCCCACGCACCGCATCTCCTTCGTGATATTTTGGGGACGATGTTGTTCAGCATGTTCAGCTCTCTTCCCAAATATACGTATAAATCCACTTTGTGAAGAGCGACTCCTCCAGCTCCACTGTGCCACTGTCGCACCATTGATTCACCATCACCTTCGTTTTGGACATGTTCATCTCGAGACCAATCCTTCGACCAGCCGTATCGAGTTCGTTGACCATTGACTCAGTTTCAGTCGTACTGTTAGAAATCAAAACGATATCGTCGGCGAAGCGTAGATTATTGATCTTTTTACCATCGATGAAGCAGCTTCTGTCGTCCAACTGCAAGTCCTTATCTTGAAGCGCAGCCGTGAATAACTTGAGCGATATGGTGTCTCCTTGCCGTACTCCTTTCTTGATTAAAATCGGCAACTTTTCGTTCGAACAGTTGAATAGTTGTAGATGTATCCGTGAAGCACTGTTCGAGTAAGTGTACATAAGCGGAAGGGAATTCAGCGTGGACTAAAGCATTGAGGACAACATTGCTATTTACAGAGTTGAACGACTTCTTGTAGTCTACGAAAACAAGAACCAGAGGGAGATGATATTCACACCTCTTTTCGATGAGTTGAGTGACAGCCTGGATAAGGTCTATACAGGAGTTTTTGCGGAAACCGGCCTGCTCTACTGGTTGAAGGTCTTGCATATAAGTGAGAGAAGACTGATGTGTCGGTAATTGGCAATATCGTCCCGTGCGCCTTTCTTAAACAGAAGCACCGTCTTTGATTCTCTCCATTAATCCAGAATCTTCCCAGTGCCCTTCTTCATGCTTCTGATGGCCACAGCAGCTTCCGATTCCAGAATGACAAGAAGGTCTTCATTTGTTGGCGTTGAACATCTTGGAACAGGTGTGAATGAGCGAAAGAGATCCGTGTAGAACGCTTTCGTCCATAATCCTCCGAGACTTCTGAACTACTTCATTTCTGTTCTAGAGGATACGTACGATAGCTTTCTGATCACTGAGATCGCGCTTGCAGTGCTTTATACTGATCCGTTTTCCAGCCGCTACCAGCAACTTGGTTCTTCTGTACTCCTTATAGGCACCGTCCAACCTTAGAATCGGATTTTTGTGTTTCTGCCTGCCTTAAAGCGGTACCACGCTGATTCGAATGATGTCTCTGAAATCGTACGAGGTCCCCTGGGAACAGAGTTATGGCCCCTCGAAAATTGAGCTGCGGAAGCATGGTGGACGAGTTCTCCGAGGCTTGTAACTTCCGTCATTTGCAACCGATGTATGCGAGCCGACATGGATAAAGAGAGAGGCTGAGAATGAATGGAAGAGCGGGGCTATTGATTGGGAACCGTCACTCATCTCGCCACTGTTGAGCTCAAAAAATCGTAAAAGGGGTGTGTCGAAGTGGCTTCCTGGTGTGGGCGCTCCAGGGCGGCTTCCTTCTACCTCTCGCTTATTCAGAGGAATTAAGAGCTCTCACTTGGCAGGTGCTATACAGGGTGGGTATACTTCAAAATTATGTGGAAAACTCAGATTTCTTCCTTCAGCTTGGACTGTGCTTTTAACAGCGATTCGGCATGACTTGTTGATGGCGACCTTCCCCAGATGGGTAGCATCGGGATCTTGTTTAACAACTCTTTTTTATGACAAGAGCGCAGTGTCGAGGCTATTGAGCCTTGGAATGGGTGCCGTACCGGATTGACGCGAAATTTCCGCATAATCGATCAGGTCTTTGGCTAAATTTTCGTAATCTACCATTGGATCTTCGTAAAGATTCCATGCGTGGGACTTGATAGCGAATTCCAATACCTCAATTTCAGGGGGGAACCTTACTTACATCGCGCCACGAAAATCGCGCGCGATGTGATTTGCTCTGCGATGTACATCGCGCCAACACATCGCATCGCGCTGAAGAGAAAGCATACTTCGACGCCATTTTGCGTCCTCATCCAAACATGCACAAATATGAAAGAGCAGGGTTTTGAAAGGTTTATTTTCGCTGTCGTTTCGTTTTCGCAAAGTTACTGCGCATAAAAAGGAAAATTAAATGAGACGTTTAAGTCTTCTGTTGAATAATATGTAAATAAAAACGTTTAAATTGAAGAAACACGATGCTTCAGGGTCATGGCAGGTTTAGTCATGGTCGTGGCACGTTTCCAGATAAACAGAACGTAATTTGAATTGAAGTTTCCTCCTGAGAAAGCTGAGAAACGGCAGTGAAAGGAAAAATAACTAATAATGAGCTCAACAAATGTTTTCGCAACAATTTTTTCTGATTGAGCCTCAGCTATTCTCACAAAAATTTGAGCATAGTTTTATAGCGGAGCTGCCGACGGACCACGACTTCCGCAGTCGAGTTAAGGATAGGGTAATACATCGAACACAAGACAGCTTCGAAATTCGTCCTTCTGGCAGAGATTTCAATTTTTTAAAAGCTGGTTCGAAGTGGTGGGCGACGCGTGCGGTCGTGAATGGTTTAACCGAGCTCAAGGAGACAGTGAATGAAGAGGGAATAAAAGAAAGAAGAGGGAAAGATCGAAACAAGAGGAGGAAACCACGAAATGTCAATAAAAAGCTCCCGCGATGTCCCCACATCGCAGTGCAGGGCGCTGCGATGTGATGGAATCGCGAGCGCGCGCTAAACAGGAGGCATCGCGCAAAAACTATGGTTTAGACGCGATGTGAGCGCGATGCCGTCGCGCGTAGCAGCTGCCACGCAAACGCCGCGTGCGACGGCTGATCTAACCGCGACTTCTCGATTCCTTTGTCGCGCGCTGTGACCAGTGCTACATCACCCTTCTGACTGCGATAACATCGCTCCAAGTAAGGTTCCCCCCCTCAGAGACGGGAAACCAAACGGGTGCCGGCCTATGAGTATCACGTTTAAAGGCAGTGGTCGCGATCAAATATGCTTGTCTTCTGTTCTCTCTGAACCCTTCTCTGGGTTTACAGTAGGACCTAAAAGAAAAAATCGCGAAAAAACCGTTGTTTCGGGCCAAATTTCAAGCCTGAACTTTCTTGTCCTTTGATAGTGGACGAACCCACTCCACATCATCGGCATCGATGATCTCTAGTATCAAGAACATCAACTGGCTAGAAATTGAGTTTTTATATATTTATGTACTCGTCTATTCAAAAGTATTGACTGAGCTAATTGCTTTTATTGTTCAACTGTTTTTATTAGGTGTATTTGCATTTATTTCTTCCTCTGAATGTCGATGATTTTTGACTGCTCGGCATGAGACTGCAATCTTTTTGAGCGGCGCTGTGCACGTGTGCACGAACTGGCAGCTTTGGGTCCTAGAAACTCTAATTCTGACCCGTTTTCCAGCGCGCTACCTTGATAGTTTTTCAGCTATTCTCGATCTAAGCCGATTTTTGCAGTTTTTGCAATAACGTTTTCCATCGTGACCACTGCCTTTGAAGATCTTCTTATTGAGCGATATCTTCGCACGTGAGAGTCGATGATTCGAGCCGATGTCGAATGAAGGCCGCACTGACACGTCAAACAAGCTCCAGCGTCTGTTACTCAAGACACGATCTATCTCCGACCTTGTCTGGCCATTCGGGCTTTTCAAAGTCCTTTCGTCGATTTGGTGGTTTTTCAAACATGGAGTTTCCGTGAAAGAGGCGGCATGCCTACAGGAAGTCTAGCAGTCGTTCTCCATTCTCATTTCGAAAAGCAGCTCCCTGCAGTCCTAATCTTTAAGAAATGCTACCTAAAAAATTTTGTCCCAATTTCGTCCAAACTTCGACCAGAGGTTGTTAGGGCTGCTGAACACCAATAAAATAACCGTTTTTAGTGATTTAAAAGTAACTCGTGGTGGTTCTAGGTGGCGAAATGGAAGAATTCCTTCAATAGTCTACTATTTCAGGGCTATCCTTCAGATCAAGGGCTCAAGGCGTGATTCACGGGCCTATTTAATTAAACAGGCAGAAGCATCCTCAAGTGGTATTACTTTTTCCCCGTTCAATTGTGGTGCGCGCGAAGCGCCCACCAGATTTGGTTTTCATTTAGAATTTTTTTTCGCGCGCGCAACCCGTTTTTCGGAATCTAAGTTCAGGCTGAAGGTAGAAATTAGCTTTAAATTGCGTTGAAAAGAGAGTAAAAAGTTGTGTATACTGCACAAAAATGGTTTAGAATGGGTTTCTAGGAGTTGAGAAAATTTTGAAATACCGCAAATTGTCTCTGTTAATCCCCTTTTTTCAGACTGCGTTCACGATCTTGTGCTACCAGTTAAAATTGAGCTAGGGAGCTCATTTTTGGACAGGAGGCTGGAAATGGATGCAGGTCGCTCCTATTCCAATTTGAACTCGATACCTTTACTTTGAAGGGTACCTCAAAATCGTGGGTTTGCATACTAAATTAGCCGTGGAGCACGGAAACTGTTTTTTTTCTGCTGAGGCTGTGGAAACCGGGGTGTGTGGGTGAAATTGCAGCGAATCAACTCAGTTCGTCCGGAGGTAAGTACTGAACTTGTCAGAATTCTTACTCATGACTATACATTGGATTCGAATAAAAAAAATTCGGATACTCGGATTTCGGACAATTCAAAAATCAAAGGTCGCGGATATCCGACTCAAACGGATAGATTCAAAATAGCAACAACGGATAATCCGGGTCATTCGGATAGAGATGCTTAACGGATAGTCGGATTTCGGATCAATCCGAAAATTGCGTTTCTTCGGTGATTCAGATTTTGGATCATTCGGATTTTGACCTTTTTTTCGGTGAATCGGAGTCCGAATATCCGAGTCGGATATCCGGTCGGATAAAAGATGGTAAAATGCAAAAAGCCTATCCAAAATCGATAGTCTGGCGAAAATCTTCAAGAAAAAAGGTTTTCTACCGTACCATCTCAGGCGATTCTCGGCCCCGAGCCACCTGACAGTTCGGCTCGTTCTTCCAATCTGCGAGTCGGCTTCTGTTGCTTTCCGGGCCACTGCTGTTGCTTTTCTGGCCACCGCTGTTGCTTTCCGGGCTGCTCCAGTTTGCCCGAACAGCAACAGCGGTGGCCCGGAAATTGGGAGAACGAGCCGAACTGTCAGGCGGCTCCGGTTCCTATTCCGTGCGGCTTGGGGCCGAGAATCGCCTCAGATTACAAAACAATTCATTGATAATCATCTTTATCTCGAAATATTTGCAAAGCAATCCTACTTTAAAAATTTGGTTCATTCTTCACAATATCTTCGAAGTGAGTGTAATGTTGAAGCACTACATAGTATAATTGAGCGTCATGAGTATCAATCCTCCACATCGACTTCGTAAAAACCCGTGAGTTCCTGTATAATCCACTTTGAACAGAATTGCCCGTTTGATCAACACTCATGGGTTTTGGGACCCAATCGTACCCTCAATGCGCCATAAGAGGTATGGTATGCTTTTGCGACTCACTGTCGCGTCGCTCTGCACAGCGACAGCGACCGCCTGTCGCGGAGCTCCCACCCTTTAGGCCAGGATCATACTTTCCGCGACCAGCGACAGCGACAGTACACATCAGGCATATTGATTTTTGGTCGATATGGATGATAAAAATTGCGTCGCGTCGCTGTAAGTATGATCCCGGCGTTGAAGCTGTCGCTGTCGCAGTGCGCCAGCGTGTCAGCGACAGCGACAGCCTTTGGCCCATTTATAGTATGTCAGCCCCCGCGACACCTCGATATGACAGGCGCGTGATAACTGATCCTACGAAGATCGATGCCGTTGTTACGATGCAGGTCCCGCCGCGATTCGTGCCAGATTGCACGCCTGTCGCTCATGACAGCGACAAAGCATACCATACTCCTTAGGGCCTTCAAGAGTGGCGTCTCAGCGAAACTCGCTGTCGTGGAGATGGTGTGAGTGATAGGGGCGGGGTGCTACGCAGCGCCAACTGTGCCATGCGACGGGGGCGACCGCCGCGCTTTCAGAGCGCGCGAGTTGCGGCGACGGCAGCAACGTCGCGCGATGGAAAAGGTTTTGACCATTTTTGTCGCTGTCGCTGCCGTGCCAACGTAGTTCCTTCGTATTTGCTTGTGTTCCCTTGCTACTATCCGTCCACTAACCCTCTACAAAAATATTTATTTAGCCTACTTCACTGTTTTTTCGATCGCAATAACGACGGCGAAGAGGTCAGAGACGCAGAGACAGAAATATGATTCAGCGAGAAGTCATGGTCGTGCGAGTATAGGGCCTTTCACTCTGGCGTCACTGCGAAATTTGCGGCGGAAGAGACGCCGCAAATATCGCAGTGACGCCAGAGTGAAAGGCCCTGTACTCGCATAGAAAAATCGAACGAAGAGGATCATCCAGAGTCAAGCGGGATTGCGAAATTCCGCAACGGGGATGGGAGGGGGTCGCAAAATTTTTTAGCCAAAAATGAAGGTTAGTGGGGATCGCAAGAATTTCAGACCAAAAATGAAAAAATGGTGAAGATATCCCGAGTTTTCTCGATATTGTTGATCACCAAAGGGAGTAATTGTAGCATTGCACAGGGTTAAGACGCTTGAATCCGACTTCTGGACGACTTTCCGGCGTCTGACAGTTTCAGTAATCAAATATAAACTGCCCAGAAGTCGCGCCTTGGGGGGGGAGGTCGCGAAAATCTTGGATTTTAAAAAAATGATGGTTGGGTCGCTTCGATCACGAAAATATGCGCAACGCACCCTGGGGTCAGTGCCAATCATGCGCAAAATCTGCGCTCGTGACGCGCAGAAAATGTGTCGCGAATTTTGGAATGAGCGCTAATTGGACGTCTGCAATGTAATTACGCACCTGCATGGCTACAGTAGAATGAAATGTCGAGCCGTGACATCAGATACGCTTTTTTGAGTAACAGAGGCCAGAGGCCGGATTCATCATTGAAAAACGGGTTAGCGCCGGTCCTGAGTTCGCCAGACCTGGGTTCGGAATATGGGTTTGGGTTGGACAACCCAGCACCTTCGATTCATCAACGCAAATCTTGTGTTGGTTCCCCGAACCCATTTTTTGTTCGCACGAGAGGCGTCTGCGAATGCACAACGTATTTTCGCGACGTCTATTTCCAATTTGCCGTCCAATCAATACTCAATTTTCTCAATGGCCGACCCCTTATATAACATTTTTGCTCTTGTCGTGTAGCTAGTGTTGGTTTCTCATCGAAGTAGTCACTGTTTTTTAACAATTCGTCTGCTTTTATCGCGGTTTTCATTTTCATGTTCCTCTGCCTATTCATGTTTTTTTCAGAACGCCACAAAGATAGGCAAGGATACTCACCTCAGCATAAATCGGAAAAGAGGCACGGCAAATTCTGGTGCTGTCTGAAGCCAGTCGTAATCCATATTTCGAAAACTTGGTTCAAATATGTTCCCTTTTGTTCAAATTCAAGCTGCATCAGAGTAAATTGCGCCATGTAGTTTATCTTTTGTGCTTCAATAACAACCCCTTAAAGGCAGCATAAGCGCTCGTAAACGTGGTTGAGATAACTAAAAATCGAACCGCATGGCTTACAACATAATGCTTACGCATTTTTAAGTGTCAAAAACGACCCACAATGCCGCTACATGGGTTAGAAGTTGGCCCCGCCCTGCATTTTCACGACCCCTGTATTTGCCATTTTCCTCCAACGCGGGGTTGCTGGGCCATCTTCGCCGTCACTGACGTGTGTGGTTCACTTGTTAGCCAATCTACCAACAGTACCGACGGTGAATATGACCTAGCAACCTTGCGTTGCAGGAAAAGCGCAAATAGAGGGGGCGTGAAAATACAGGGCGGGGCCAACTTCTAACTCATGTAGCGGCATTGGGGGTCGTTTTTGACACTTAAAAATGCGTAGGCGTTGTAATCTGGGCCATACCATTCTATTTCCGTAGTTATCTCAATCACGTTTACGAGCGTGTATGCTGCCTTTAAATTCTAAAGTGATTTTCTTGAAGGGGGGGGGGGGTGTTTCAAATGGATCATTATCAAGATTTGCATAGCGCATCAAAAAGTACTTTGTTTTTCTTTTCGATCAAACTAACAGAGAATCATGGGTTACACTATGGATGAATTAAGTGCCCTTTTTCGATTTTAGAAAAAGTACTGGCGTGTTGAAATAGGTTGGAGAGCAAGTCACCATACGTAACACCTGTAGTAACACACTGCAGTGGAACTATTCTCAAATAGGAAAAATAGAACATAATCAATGTTGCAAAACAGAACATCCGGGCCTGAGAAATCCTTTCAATGGATGCAGTTTGTTTTGAAAATTTATTAGAACATATTCTGACAAAGTTTTCTTTATATCGATCGCATCTGGCTCCCCACAGCTCCAGAGGGAAGAACTTCCTTCTTGTACGATTTCTGAGATAAAATGAAAACTTTGGGAGACAGAAGAGTAAAAAGAAATTGGAACTTAAAGGAAGGGAAGAACTATAGAACTTCGAAGAAAATTTAAAATCGGATGAGAATTGAACACTAGCTTAATCAGAATAACGCGCGAGAATGCTATGAGAGGCTGGCGGTATTTCAAATCCGAGTATTGAAAGAAGGGAAACAATGAAAGATGATGACGGAAATATGAGAGGGAAGGCGTGAATCTTTATTGGAAGTCAAGATTCTAAAAGGCTCGAAAATGTATAAAAACTTCCCAGCCAGCGTTTGAGTCAATAATTTTTAGGTAGCCCATCAAATACGAAGTCGAAAACAGATTCTGACGATCTGTCCAATCACGTATATAAGTAGTAAGAGCACTAATAATAAGTGACTTTTGGAAATCACAGCACATTATTTCTGAAATCGGCGCTAGAGCGCGTTATTTAGCTGCTAATTTTGGGTTGGGTCGGGTGGACCCGCGCTCCCGCCTCGGGTTCTCTGAACCCAAACCCAAACCCATTTTCCGATGGGTTATTAAATTGATGAATGCCGAAAAATTGGGTGGCGACGGCGCTGAACCCAACCCAAATCGGCAAACCCAGGGTCTGCGCAATGATGAATTCGGCCCAACCAAAATCGACAAACCCAGGTCTAAAGCAATGATGAATCCGGCCCCAGGACATGCAGAATCTACCAATATTCGACTCATTATCACGACATTTTTCGGATATTCGGTATCCGAATCACTATCCGACTCATGGCACGTTTCGGTGATTCAGATTTCGAATCAAACGAATTTTGGCGTTTTTTCGGTGAATCGGATTTCGGATCAGTCGGATTTTGACGTTTTTTTTTTCGATGAATCGGATTTTGGATCACTCGGATTTTGACGTTTTTTCGGTGAATCGGATTTTGAATCATGAAGATTTCGGATCATTCGGATGGATATCCGAAAATGAGCGAGTCGGATCCAATGTATACTCATGACACGTCATCGATCGATAATCAATACCTCAGAAAGTTGGAGCTCGCCACCCGCTAACCAAAAGTCGGGCGGCGCGAAGCATCTCGCGCGACCCGCGAGCGGAATGGTAGCGGGTGGCGAGCAGGGGTGTGCGGCAAAGGAATTTGAAATTTCGGCAAACGGCAACGGCAACGGCAAACCCCAAAAATGACCGGCAAACGGCAAAATCTGTTTTGTGCTATAATACACCAACATTTGTTAGAGGCACAGTCCAACCTCAGAGGTAATTTTTGATATTTTGGTCCGGTCGCCGTATATTGCGACCCTGCGAAGCGCGAAATCTCAATTCGCTCAAATAAGCGAGAAAAAGCTAGGAAAAAATTGACCACGCCCCCTTGAAAGAAAAAATGGGTTACGCCCACTGGCAGGTTTCCAACCTCAATAGGGAAGAGGCGCGCGGATGATTTTATTCAAAATTTACGTTCTTCCTTTTGTTTTCGGTCTGGCTTTGTATTGTAACCTGCTTCAGAATGATTGCTGCGAATAACGAGAAAATACAGGCTCGAGACAACTCGTCCGCCAACTTCTACCAGTTCAAATTCAAAATATTTGAGGAGCCGTAACTCAGTTCGTAGTGAGTTCTTAGCGATTCTGGAGACACCATTGTGATCAGCGTGAAATTTTCTCCAAGATAGGCAGAGATACGAAAAATCGATTCTGAGCTTGGACTGTGGCTTTAAGTCATGTGGTGTTCCATGCAATATCTGACAGTTACTATGTGCCTGGCGTTTCACTAGCTCTTACAGGGAGAAAAATCCCATATATCAAAGCTACGAAAACGCCAATAGCGCTGTTCTGTATGTGATCTGTATAGGAGTCGCTGTCAAGTTTAAAAATGCCGTTAGCCTGTCCCTCGCCGGAGATAATTCTGTTGAATCCCCTCCCTCTAATCAAAGTTTCCGTGCAAGCAGTTCAAAGGATCCAAAGTTTGGGCTTCGTTCTGAACAGTGCAAGGTGTGATTGATGTGCAAAGGGTTCACTCTGAAAAGGGCTTGCGGTCAGCGCCACCCAACCTTGTCAATCCGGGGGCGGGCAGGTAACTCAAGATTTTTATTCCTCTCACTTCAAACTACAATTGAATGGTTTCCCTTGTAAGGCTATAGGAGTGGAGTGAGACTTGTCCAGCTGAATGCAGAGCTCACAACAAAAGCAGCCTGTGCATTTCCATAGGAAATCAAGAGATTCGAGGGACATGTTGATCGAACACTCAAAACGAGAGGGATCCAGTGACAGTTTGAGTGATACTACGTGCGCGACGGGAAGCCGCTGCGCTCACGATGTCGCTGGAGCGCCGCGTGCAAAGCGTTTAGCCAGCCGGCCAGCTTTTGGGCCCTTCCCTTTGTGTGGATAGAGTCTACAAGCCGGCACGAGGCACATTGCAACAACAATATCGGCTAAAAGCGAGCAGTAAAACGCTCTAGACGGTCCCGAACTTGAATGTGGTGTGCTCGCCCCACCCACTTCCCCTGTGGCTACAGTGGAAGTGGGGGGGGGGTTGTACACCATGTTCGAGTTTCGGGCCCGTATATTGGGAGTGGTTGCTCGTTTTGAGACGGTTTTCGACATTGTTGTTGCAATGGACCTTGATTTCTGGTTGAAAATTGAGTGCGGTTCCAATCGTTGCCTATAAAAAAACTTTTTTTTTCTTCTTAACGAGCTCTAAATCGGAAATATGATTGAACTCCGCCTTTGGTGACCGCTGTGAACATTTTTCAATTTAAAAAAAGATGCAGAAAGCATTTGCAGAATTGATAAATTTCCTGTCACAATTACGTGTTACCATCGGCTCACCAACCGACGATAAGCGGACTGATCTACACGAGTTATCAACGGGTTCATATGTCTGAAAATGGCAGCTTTTAAGCTAAAACTTTGTACCATTCGGTTTTGCAGTCTTGGATCTTGCAGGAATCGGTATGCCTCTTGAAAAGACTTTTCTTTTCCTTCTTGGCATTTTTAGTGGTCAAGAATTTGATGATCGAGAAAAGACATTCGGAGGCTCCCAACAACTTAGAACTTGAACAAACTCCTCTGATTACCTACTCAGGCAAACTCAAATGTCGACAGCAGGTTTCTGAGGTGTCGTCAAAGAGCACATCAGCCGAGGACACGAAAAAATTGGTGATTTCGGCGCGAGAGAACCTGGTATCACGCCGAAAAGTCCAGCTGTAGACCTCCTAGCGCCGGATTAGGAGACGGCGCCATGGCTTAACCGAAGCCCCGAAAGGTTCAGCTGTCGACCTGCTACCGCCGGATTGATGGATTTGCGGTAGACATCCTATCAAAAGGCTTTTATTAACAGGGTGGCCAACTTCAAAGTTATATATACGAACTGAACCTTCGCAGAATTCAAAACCTATTGCTGCATTATTACTATACCCAGATGTTGTTATAGCAGTCGCCATGCTCGACTGCCCTTGGACCTGGGCATTTCGGTTTCTTTCTGCCGTACTTGTTATCAAGGTATAACTCTTACTAACTCAATGTTTGAGCTATTTCGCAACAGGTAGAAGATAAAACTAAAAATTATAATTGATTTGCTTTCAAACCAATTCCACTTTTACCGGCTTTCTGGCTTTATTTGAAGCTAGGAAATATAAACCAAGAGATTTCGACAAAATAACTATATATAGAATTTTCAACTATGTGAGGACTTGATTATGGTACTGAAACGGAATAATCAAATTTCTCCAATGGGGCAAAATTCTCAGTTTCCGGGACTTTTTCGAAACAGGAACTCCTAGCGTAGCTTGATTATCAGACGATATTTCCTCAACCGAACCACAAATTTACGGAAGTAGGTATTATTCACAATGTCTTGTCTGATTATGAATAGTTTTGAGATTGTGGTTATTTCTTTTCAAAAAACCCTGAAAAACTGTTAATATCTAATCTCTGAGAAATGGTTGATATATGGCGAAATGAATTCAGGCAGAAGGATAAATCATTGTGCAGAATTATCAAATTAAAAGTTGATTGGCTTGAAGACGTTGGATGATGAAGATATAGTGGGAATCGTACTTTCCAAACATTTTAAGAAATGCGAAACTAGCTCAATTGAGACAAAGTTCCTTTAACTCGATTTGGGACTAAGATTCAGTCGTCACATAATTCATGTGTTCTAGGATCTTGAACAGAGTGAATGGGTTGAAAGAAGAGAACGATGTGTATTCAAATATTTTCGGTCCCTTGAACCTCCCCTGACACTTCGATGTGAAATACGAAAGTAGGGATTCCGGGTGGCGCTATTAGATAGAGAATGTGCTGCGCCTACGAAATGCATACCATATTAGCTGAAAAGATACATTTAGACTGTGAAACAGTTGAATTCTCGAGGTTTTGGCGCGGACAGGTGCGGAGCGGAGGTTAGAGGCAGCGAGCGAGCAGAGAGCCGACGGAGGCAGCAGCACCGCGCGCGCTGCGTGGGCCCTGAATCATCAGAAATTAAAATTTTTTACAGAGGATACGCAGAAGGGAAAACCCGCTGATCTGTGGGTAAGATATCTTTCATAGTCCTCACCGCAAACGCGGAATGCGCGTGACGTTCGGAACGAGCGGTGGACTATGAGACTTTTTACCGCTCAGGACGGACGCGAAGCAACTATGAAATCCCCGGCAGCGCCGAAATGACTGTGTGGAGTAAAGCTGGGCTAAAATTGTGGCATGCAGGAAAATTCTAGGCTTGCGTTTGCGCACACGGTAGCGTAGGATAATGGTAGAATTATTTATGATGCAGCAGACTTGAACTGAGCATCAAGTAATGATGCAAGTAGCAACACCGCAATGGCGCTTTGGGCGGCGCTGACATGGGGTTGCTGGGGCGGCATGCAGGAACGCGCTGGGAAGGATTTTGGAAATCCCGTGCGTGAGGCGGCGTTCAGAGTTCATTCGCCACGCGACGTTATAATTAGCCTTCGTATCGATCAAGCGAAGTGGCGTCGCTAGGTGTTCACAGTGAAGTGGCGCGATACATCAGATTTTATGCAAAAAAAAGATCGCTCCGCGTCAATCGCGTCGCGCTGCAATGGTCGTCACGAGGAGGCAAGCTGGTTGCTGGTTTTCTTAAAGGGTTTTTTCATTAACACATTCAAATCTCACAATGAAAATATTAAGCGGAGCGTATTAAGGACCGCTTGCACTGAAACAAACACGAAAGAACTGCTGCTTATTTCAGAGAAAAATTGCTGTTGCCTGCTCACGCGAGATTGCGTACGCACGCGATTGCGCGTTATCGCCCAGCCTTCGCACATTGTCCACACCTAAACCCCTACGCGATTTTCGCGTCGCACTGACATAAACCATAGCATCGCTCCGCAAAAACTCTTCGCGCCATCTGAGACACTCCGAGCTGGACGCTCACTCTCGCTCTTGGCTCCTCGTATGGGTCTCCGCGCTCGCCGTTCACTCGCACACGCGCGCGGCGCGATGCATGCCACCCCTGGATGGGCGACAAGCGCGCCGCGCACGCCCCGCGCGGTGAAAAGTTTTATATCCCACCACGCGCTTGCGGCAAGGGTTATGAAAGAGGCTCAAGCAGCGTGCCGCCGCATTTATGACAAAGACTAAGGGCGCCTGAGTGATATGAATTCAGATAATAATTCGATTCAACCAGAAGTTCCAATGTCTGATTTTTTCGAATGTTCATTTCGGGAATTTCGAGGTTTGCTTTTTTCAAACCTTCGATTAATTCAGAAATTTGAATCATTCGGGTTTCGGAATATTCGGTTTGCTCAAATAGCTTGAATATGGGATTTTCTGAATCATCGACCAATTTGAAATGGTTTTCGAGTAATATACTTGTACAAATGAACAACTTCTTTCTGAAGGGCAATGTAAGCTGAATTGAGACAAATATTCGAACAAACGGAATTTTAACCTGACTGAAAGCAAAGATATTTTGAAATTCCTGACGGAATGGGACACTTGAGAGACGAAAACTACATATGAAACCTCCGCTAAGTCGAGAAGCAAAGCAGTAAAAAATCACGGCGGAATCGAATATTCAAAAAAGGATGTTTCAGGATTTCAAATAAACCTAGTGTTCGAAAAAACGCATAATAAAATCCCAAAAGTCAATAAAATATAAGAATACTTCGAAAATTCCTAGAGCACTATTTGAGTATTAATTCCATTCAATACCAGGACTGATTTGCGCGTTATTGCACAAAAACAGGTAAGCTTCACGAGAGACAAAAAAAACAGAAGCAGGTTCTTCAATTGCGCAACCGGAGAATCGGACGATCAATGATCTCCAGCGATGGGATGTGTTGCCCTTTCAACCTGCTGTGAACCTGCTATCGACAGTTCGATAGCAGGTCGATGACAGGTCCATGTTTTTTTCCCGAAAGAACCTGCTATCGCTGCTTGCTCGAGAAAGAGGTGGGTCAACCTGCTGTCGACATTTGAGTTTGCCTGAGTAGTCAAGATTCTTTCATCAGTTCATTTTTATTCACTGTGACGTGCGCGAGAACTAAAGAGAGTGAAAGTGAATTGTTTCTTTTAATGATAGTACTTATTTAAGACAGGATTCGTTGTTAGAGAAAAAAATGGCTCTTATTTGGGTTTTGGTTGTCATAATACTGAGCTCCAGGCATCCTCTTCTAGTTCTGGAGGATGCGAGGTTGAAAAATTTGCTTAACAATGCGGGCGTTTTACCGGTTTGGATTTTGAAGGCAAAAACCGAGTCAAACTTGGCCCTTCTTGAGAGAAAGTCGGGAGACCTACAGTACCGAGCACATTTCTTGCAAAAAAAGCGTTTTGCGACGTTTTTTTTTGCGCTTGCAAAGCGCCGCAACGCCATAACTTGTTTCGAAGTAGTCGGCCTTCTTATAGCCATGTGGCATAGAATGAAAAAGAAAGAAGCTTCCCAACAAGCTATATCTCGTAAATGAGTGGAAGTTGATGTATCATTTGTTGATAAGCTACCTTCTTTTCTCATTTGAGGCCACATTGCTGTCGGAAGGCCGGCCTCTTTTGGTGGAATTCGAGGCATTCAATCTCCCATATCTTCCCAATGGCCCGAAAAATTCTACACACGTGCTCAGGCGAGCCCAGCCAATGATTCAAACTCAAAAAACAATGTGGTTTTCAGCGCGTACGATGCCTTTGAAAGGAGTTGTTTATCGACACATGGCAATTATTTTATCTTTTTTCGAACCTTATAAATTTGCGTTAACCTTTTATTGAAAACATCCTTCTTACGAAATTCTTATCTGTTATTGAACTCAAAATTGTTCTTTTTCAGATTGTGTTTTTCATCTACGATGTGATAGTGTTTATTCCGTTCAAATTATTTGCTGATCCATCGCAGAAACTGAGCATGTCGCAGCGTTCAAAGGTAAGGCTAGCAAAAGTCCAATGTTCATGTGTCTCTTTTTTGCCGTATTCTCTCGTCAAAACTTTTTACTATGAACGTTCACTCGGAGGTGACGTGAAGTGGACTGATGCCCGAGACACGTCGGTTATTAAAGGCGGTGTCCACGATGAAAATCGTTTTCGAGTTTCCACCAGAAAACAAAGGTTTAGAGTCTGACTGTTTCATCAATGAAGAAAGAATCATGAAAACCGCTGCGAAACATCCAAAATCAGCTCTTCTTCTTGAAAACCACATTTCAACGGTGGATGAGATGCGCGGGCATGGGCCTGAAGTAGGCAGCGTGCACAAATGCGCCCCAATGCTAAAACTCAGCCGCGCTCGCGCTCCAATGCTAATGTGGAAGCGGACCAAACTGTTCTTCGGAAAACTCGACGGCGAGCGGAAGGGATAGCGCGAGCGGACTTTGGAGCCGTATGGAGCTTTTTCAGGCTCGTTTTCGTTCGTTTTTTCGACCCCAGTGCTCCAATGAGAACCTGAACTTTCGATTTCCGGCCAAAAACCGAGTACGAAATTCATCGTGGATACTACCTTCAAGTTGTTACTGCGGCCGCAACCGACGAAGTTCAAGGTCACGTGATCAAGGGAAATGGAGCGGGCAGAGTATAATCCTGAAGCTAAAACGTTAGTAAATTGAGAACAAGTCCTAATCTAAATCAAGCTGCTCTCAAATATTCCTTATCATCAGTATGGTTTCTCATTTTTCACATGAGTTACCTTGTCAAATAATGGGAAGGCATCACCTAAATCCTGGTTGCCATGCCATAAATACTGTCAGAAATACTGTGCTTGTCCATGATTCATGAAACTGTACCGGGATTTCAGGCCTCACCAGTGAAAATTAATGACCCCACTTCTCCGTGGCGGAATCATCATGTCAAAAATGGCCGATTAAATACGCACATTTTCGAAGGATGTTCGACAGTTCCAGAGCAGTGGAATGAATGTGTGAGGTAAAAATGAAGTTTGCACTCCTAAAACTACCAGTTTTGTGTGCAGCTTGTTTGCGTAGCATAAAATAGTAATAGTTCGGCGAATAAGTTCGTAGATTTTTTTCTTCGGCATTCTTTACAACGGCATCTGCATAGTTTGGCAAATCATATTCAAGTTAACGGTTCCAATACTTTTTTTGGGCTCCGTGGCGTTCTGTCCCAGCTGGCAGGAGCCTGGGCGGGGCGCGAGAGTCGTTAAAGGCAGAAGACACGCTCAAAAATGATATCGATTTTATGACATAAATCGAGGGTTCGGGGCTGGTAGTGTGCGGAACTAACGAAAAAACCAACGAAAATTGGATGAAAATAGAGTAATAACGGTTGTTTACGTTATCGGGTGAAATGGACGAGTTTTCCCGGGCGCGGTTGAAACAGCGAATATTAGCAAGAAAACGGTTGAGATGGAGTAGCCGATATACTCTTGGAGTCTGAACTGGGAGAATTACCTCGTTGGAAGCATCAAAAACCCAGCCAAAAGACCGTATTAGAACAATCAATCAGGACGAGTTTGCATTTTGGGGCGGGGTTGACGAAGCTCAGGGGCGGAGTTGCAGAAATTTTTCAATTTGCATTACTCAATTTTAGTAGTTTTGACTCGTTTTTGACGCTTCCAACGGCGTGAGCATTCTACTATGAGCCATACGTCCTCAGTAACGTAGGTATCTCAACAACTTTTTCGAGCGTGTCTGCTGCCTTTAACGAGGTGCTAACGATGGCGAGTCGTCGCGCTGGCTAATTGCCTCTCTTTACTCACCTCAGTAATGTGCCAGTGAGACACCAAATAGTATGCACTGAAGAAATTGAAGGAAATATAACACTGCGTTTTGTCAAATGCAAACATTTATGATCAGCATTGTGTAGAAATCATGAGTTTTTTTCGAATTTACGGATGATTTGATGAACTGGAGGGTAGTGTTTCAAATCTGTTCAAAAGTACGTAGTTGTTTACATGCTGGACAAGACAATAGCCGAAATCAGTGGCTCCACCAAATACATAATTTGTATTAAAGTGTTGAATTTCAGGTAAGTTACTTAACGACATTGGTAAAATAGAATCTTCTTTCCACCTCTTGCTGGGACTAGTCTTGTGCTCCCGCCTTTTCGCCGTCTGCCTATCATGGCAACCTCGGCATAAGAGCTCTGCAGAGTTGCAACCAGGGATGTGCGTAATAGAAATTTTGTAATTCGTTAGTCGTTCAACCGGCCAAAACCCTCGTTAGCCGTTAGTCGTTAAAAATCTAGGCTCTGAAAACTAGCCAAGACGAGGCAGAAAAAAGCCCTTATGAATAGAAAAAAAAGGAAGGCATGAAGAGATGTATGTTCTCCAGACATTCATAGTCATTATTGACACAAATCACTCCTTGTTAGAGAACCTAGCTCAAACTACAAACCTTAATATATATCATTGAAAATATGCACGAAAGCCGAATACTCGAGAGTACGTGTTCATCGATGTTTGTCTTTTTCCGGTAAGGAAAAGAACAATTTGGCAACCGAAAAAACCTTGAACGCTTTCCGATGTAAAATTTGCTATTCTGCGCTATATGATGATATTTGAAATCTACCCGATGGTGACAACGCGGAGAATTGCACCGACTTTGCAGTAATTGTGCTTTGCTCAGGAGCGCTTGCGTGGTTTTGAGCTTGTTCCCTTAATGGGGAAAGGTCGGAAGAAAGTAGCACCCAAGTGAAAATTTCACCCACTGAGGTGTCCCAGCCCCACATTTTAGAAATCCCATATCTCGTTGGACAGTCGTGCCCTGCAGGCACCGCTCCACAATATCACCTCTGATAGTGCCCTGTGTAAAAAAACTCCGCTGGAGCTGGTAATGTTTCGGGAGTGGTTCAGCGAGTGTACCATAGAGTTGTGCGCGACCGACGCGAAATCGCAGAAGCGCTGCTCCGGACCTTGCGCAACGCTGGGTTGAGGTCAAAACGGGGAGGGGAGTTCCAGAACTGCGAAGCAGTGCCTGTAGAAATAATAAATACTGAAGGCTATGGTTATTTTGTACCATTCATTTCGAACATCCAACAGTGCAATATGTTTCAATCCTGGTGTAAGAATTGGCTTGGAGCGCGATTTGAATGACTATTGACTTTCTAACAAATTTGGGATTGCTTACGAAAATATTTTGAATTTCGTTAGTCGTTAGTCGTTAGTCGTAACACCGAAAAAGCCCGTTAGTCGTTAAATTCGTTAGTCGTTAGTTGTAATTACGCACATCCCTGGTTGCAACGACCGGAGGCACGTCGCCGAGCTAGAGGTTTGGGACGGGGTCGAAACATGACGCGGCGTTGGAAAATTCTGCCATTGCGTACGCACTAATTAATCCGACATCACAATTTTTAGTAGCTTTTGTTTTGCTATGCTTTGTGACTTTAAAAACTTCCTATGAACAAACTCTGAAAAATAACAATAATAAAAAGCAGTGGAGTGAAAATAAAGGTTACGTTTAGTGTAGTGATTAGGCCTTTACACAGAGATTTCAACACAACAAAAATTGTTGTGTTTACGGGTATTTTCATACATCAACACTACATTGCAGCGTAGAAAAAGGAAAAAAAATGAAGCTGGAAATCAAAGAAACAAAACCGGGATCAGTCTGGGAAATTCAACGCTCCGAATATTTTCCATGAATTTTCTTTTCACTTTCAGCTAAAATTTCGAAAAAGTACGCCACCAGAAGATGGATTTCAGGATGGGGTCAAAAAAGGAGCTTGATTTGACTTATATTGACGTTCCTCGCCGCGGCAGGGCACGGTCCATACCGTTTACTGCCTCCGCTCGCTAACGGCGTCGCTCCTGGAGTGGCTGCTGTCGCGGCGGCGGGAGCGCCGCGGTGCAACTCTGCAGAGCTAAGCGTCGTTTATACTTCCGCCGCCGAGCGGCGCGGCACAGTGCATTTCTGTAAGGGATAGTTTATACTCCCGGCACAGTGCAATCCTATGATATTGATCACGCGGCGCGGCACGATCAATATTGTAGGGTTGCGCTTCGCCGCGCAGCTCGGCGGCGGGAGTGTAAACGACCCCTAAGGAGCCAAATAGAGTCTCGCCGCGCAACGGCGCGGCAGCATGGTGTGCAGCCGTATTGATCAAGCGGCGTCGCGAGGCGGCGGGGCGGGTCGATTAGACTAGGTCAGAGCCGAATCTGGCAGCGGCCGCCGCCGGCGGCTGCCGCATGTCCAGGCGGCGCCGCTTTGCAGCCCCGAGCGGTGCTGCGAAGTGGCGCGGCTACAGCAGACGGTCGAGCCCGCTTTCCATGATTGAATGGTCAAATATTTATGTTTATCAGGTGAATTTCTGTTTACCGGTGTACTTACGTCAAGGTCACTTCTAGTCATAGGATTTAATTAATTAATTAATTAGTTTATCGGTTACTGAACAATGACATCGATTTAGGGATCGTATGTTAATAGGAACACACCGACATAGAAAAGAAATACAGCAAAGATAGTAAAACAGATTTTCAAAGATACAGGTTAGGAAAAAGATCAAGTTAACAATCATAAAATGGGGTGGGTTAAGTGGGAGCGTATGGTGGCGAAGGGCAGTGGGAGGCCAACACTGCAAGTCGAGTAAAGTAATAAACGGCTCCGGGTACCAACTTCGTAGGCCCACCAACACCACCAAGACCCACGTGTCTGCATCTCAGGCTGGGTGAAACTAGGTGATTTGTGGAAAACGAGTTAATCAGAAATATGCACGTAAACAAGATATAAGTAGTAGAAGCAGATCAGAGGCAAGGCCACAATCGGGACTTCAAGAAACAGAAAAAAAACTAGATCCAGAAATGTGACACAGTCGACGTTCATTTCAGATAAGTATGAGGAAACCGGTATGGTATTACGTTAGAGAAATGTCCGGCAAAAGTTATAGATAGAATTAGTTAGGAATTAGGAAATGCATAGTGAACGTTAATTATAATGTTACTTCGAAGGACAACAAGAGGAAGCAATGCGGTCTGAAAAGAAATATTGTTAGTAGCAGAGCTAGGCCGAAAAGTTAGTTTTTAGAAGCAACCCATCCTTTTGAGATGAACTTCAAGTCCTCTGTTGAAATTTCCTGGAGTTGATGACATAACTAGCTCAGTTGGCAAATCGTTCCAAACTTTTTGCTGAACGCACCAAAAAGGACTCAAGAAACTGTTGATAGTGAACGATTCCTGTGAAAAGTCTAAATTTGTGACCTCTGGTTCTATCGTTAAACCCCGAAAAAGCTATAATCTCTTTAGTTTCGATGTCAAGATAGCCCATGATGACCTTAAAAAGAAAATTCTGATCGTAGATGACCCGCCTCAACTGCAGCGAACTGCAGCCAAGGCGTGCCAATCGCTCCCGGTAGTTGAGGCGAAACTGGCCATTCCTAGCAAATATCTGCTTAGTAAACCTGTTTTGAACATTTTCGATTTTTTCGATGTACTGCTTTTTGCGATGGCGACCACAACGGAGTGCAATACTCAACATTGGTCTCACGTACGTTTCAAAAAGCCTAAAAGCGTTTTAGCGTGCCTGGATCTGAAAGCGCGGAATATATGGTTGGACTTCGCATGAGCTACCCTTACGATCTTGTCGATGTAATCTTCAAAAGAAAGACGATCGGAGTACTCGATACCAAGATCTCGCACAGAGTTCCTAACGTTGAGCTGGTGATTGCCCAATCGGAAACTGCAGTTCAGAGGGTGTTTGCGACCAATATGCATGATTGAAGTTTTATCATAAGATATATCCAGTTGCCACTCTGTAGACCAGGTTAGCAAAGCGTCCAAAGCTTGCTGAAGGGCACTGGTGTTATTAACGGATGCCAATTTTGAGTCATCTGCGTATATGGAACAGTAGACGTTGGAGGGAAGACAGCTGGGCATGTCGTTAATGTAAATCAAGAACATCAACGGACCTAGACAAGTACCTTGAGGGACACCACTGAGTGTGAGATAGCTGTCAGAAAAGGCATCGTTGACCAAAACTTTTTGAGAGCGCCCGCTCAAGAAAGATTGTAGAAACTTCAACAGACAGCCATTTATACCATAAGCCCGTAGTTTAACATAAAGAAGATCAAGAGGGATAGAATCAAAAGCTTTTTTGTAATCTATATAACATGCGCTGACGTAGCCGTCTGAGTCGAGCACTCTCTGCCAGGTAGGAATGGTTGTCATTAAGGCAGTCAACGTAGATTTCTTTTGTAGGAAGCCATGCTGAGAGTCAGTAAAAAGTAAGTTAGTGTGAAAGAAGCAGTAGAGCTGTTTGCAGACAATTCTTTCAAGCACTTTGCTGGTGGAAGAAGTGAGACATATGGGTCTGTAATTCCGGAAATCAGTCTTGCTTCCTTCTTGAAAACAGGTTTAACGAAGCTCGAACGCCATATCGAAGGCACTACTCCATGAAGAAGGCACCAATTGAACAGAAGTGTCAGTATAGGAGTTAGCCCCAAAGCTGCTTTTTTGAGAAAAATATACGGAATTTTGTCAGGTGAAGTTGAGTTTCGCTGTGGTAGTTCCAGTAATGTTCTGTAAACAAGTTCGCTATTAATATCCAAAAAGTCCAGTTTTTCCGACGTAAAAGAAAGGGGACTGTTGTAGTTATTTGTCTGGTTCTTATACACAGATTTGAAAAATGAAGCGAATACTCCCGCCTTCTCCACCTCAGACTCACAAGGTTCTCCATTTGCGTTAAGGATAGTGCCGATTCGATTTGTGTGGTTGATCTTCTTGTTTATAAAGTTATAAAAGGCTTTAGGATTAACAGAGTTGGCAACTTTTTCTTCATGTTTGAGGTTCAAGAGTGCTAGCTCACGTTTGAGTTTCCTAGAAAAACGGAGATATTTTTGCATTTCAATTGAAAAACGCGCATTGTACAGCTTATTCACCTTCAAAGCCAAATGACGAATCCTAGCCGGATATTTATCGACTGACTTTTTTAGAGAACGAATCGGAACATATTTTTTGATGAGGTCGTTGCAGTGCTCCAAGTAAATGCCGTAACATTCATCTGCAGATCCGCACCGATCAATAAGAAGTCGCCAGTTAGTTTGGATGAGGTTTTCACAAATGGCATCGTAATTGGCATTAGAAAAGTCTAAATAAAATGATTCGGAGGGCGAGTCAGAAGGCTTAGAAGTAAAATTGAAGGAGACAACGTTATGGTCAGAGGTGGAGAACGGTGGAAGAATTTTTACATCTTGTACGATATTTTCATTGTTAGTTACGACAAGATCTAGAATATTAGAGCCATGCGTAGGGGCACAGACAAGCTGGGAGAGGGCACGCTCAGCGCAGAAATCGAGAAAGTCAAGTGCAGAGCCATAGATTGCATTCGCACTGTAATGTCGAGACCAATCAATTGATGGAAAGTTAAAATCGCCCAGGATGAGGTAATCACAATTTTCAGGTATTGTGTCCGAAATATGAGTGAGAGCTTCCCGAAAGGAGGCTACAGAACAGCTTGGACTACGATACAATAGGATAATATATGTCGTATGAGGAGTAGAATTCAAACATATAATCAAGCATTGACAGTAAGGCGAAAAATTCTTTGATGAAATAAGATGGTGAGAGAATTTGTGATTTATAAGGGTCAAAACACCACCACCGACTGCGTTGCCTGCTCTGTCGCATCGGTAGATATCATATTTCGAGCCAGGAACAAGGGTAGAATCATGAATGTTTTCGGACTTGCACCAAGTTTCGGTTATAAAAACAAATGCGGGGTCGTCGGAAAGAATATGCTGCAAATCCGCAATTTTGTTGCAAATAGATCGAGCATTAAAGAGCAAGACTTTGTAGAATGAGAAATTATGATTTTCGGATTGATCATTGGTCAAACCGCTCGAGTTGTTCTCGATCATAGGGTTGGTAGGCAAGTCGAAACCAGTGAAATAATCCGTCACCTAGGGTTGTGTGGAAGAAGATGGCAAACTTGACCGCGACCGACTTTCACGATTTCTCATGCTGGGGCCCTGTGAGTTCTCCAACACGTCGTTACCCCTGGTTGGCTCAACGCCGGGCCTGCGATCGGTCTCCTAGGTAGGTCGCGAGGAGTGCGCAGTTTGATTATGTCAAAATCACGCACGACATAGGCCAACTACCTTCCTTGCGTTACGGTTGCCAGCCTCTTTACGTAGCTCTCTGTCCAGATTTAGCTCCTCCGCAGTATAGTCTCTACGTGCGAAGGAGTGGACGAAACGCTCCGTAAGACTCTGACGCCCGCTACGCAAGTGGGCAAGGAGGGAGTCTCGCAGATCCTGGTTCGGCAGAGAAATTTTTATAATGCGGCCACGACGGCCAGGCCCGCGAGGATCTCCCTCAGGGTGACGATGGGAGGTGATTTGACCTCGCTCAAACTCACGTATCAGCACTTCATCTCCAGACGTGTTGATGGCCTCCTTCAAGATCTCCTGGTCAAAACGGCTCGTCAATTCCTCTGTCATCTGTTCATCGATGCCGACCCATGTAATTCTTTCTGGCCTTTTCATCGATTTTCTGGCTGTCGGCCTTCACCTTAACCATTGTAGAGTAGAGAATGCTCTTTTGGGTTGAAGGAGAAGAAATTACGGTACTGAGTTTTGCCTCCAGATCCGTCAAACGTGTAAGTATCAAGTTTTGCGTGTTTTGAATTGTCTGCACTTGCGAAAAAATACGCTCAAATGCATCGCCGATGGTAGTTTGCATGGTACAGGAATACGAATCAAACCTCTCGATCAACTTACTGGCCCATAAGGGCATAGCTACATCGGAATCAGCTTCATTGGCTTTCTTTGCCGTCGTTGTTTTGGCCATGATTAGTTGATGATGTTAGTGATTGTTAATAGAAGTGGTTGAGCTGGGCAGAGCGGCCAGGAATGCGCCGCCGCTCAGTGTCGATGCAGTGATGAAATCTGATTTTTTTTTAGGGCTCGTGAAGCTTGATTCTTGAAGAGTTTCGAAGATTTTGACACCAATTCAAGTGCTATTTTTTTACTAAACTTCGCATTCAAAAAATCCAACGTAACTCTCGAACAACGCCCTTCTAAATTTCCATTTCAAAAACTTATTCTCAGCTGAAAGTAGATCTTCTATGAATAACTAATTTTCGAAAAATCCAGTTGCCTCGATAAGTAATAGTGAGTAAAATACATGAACATTAGACACTAGGTTTCGAATGAATTAATATTCCGATTACCATGTTTGTAGAATACGTCGAATGAATGAATAGTTCGGTCAACCACTTTTGTAAAAAACTCTGATTGATAAGTTTTTTGAATAAATCTTTTTCATCGTAAAATCACCAAATGAGTAAACGTACTTGAATGAGAAATTTTGAAAATTTCCGAATGAATGAATATTGTCGAGTTTTCGAAAAAATTAAATAAATTAATAAATTTGAACTACTACGAAATTTTTTTGAAAATTTTTGACAACTTGTCCCCTATTCGATTTGCATATTTAGAAAATTGTTTCGTATATTCGAATTAAAAATAGATTTTTCGAATTATTTTCGAATAGTTAATGAATATTCCCCATTTTTTCAGTGGCAGAAAGTATTCGAATGCTGTGACCCAAAATTGCGCGAATATTCGGAAAGTTGAATATTTCAGTTTCTCAAATAAAGCGAGTATTCGACGAGAAAACTAAAAAAATCCCGATTCCCGAATGAATCGAATTTTAAATAATACAATTTGAGTTTCCCAAATGAGTAGAATATTCCGCTAGTTCGAATGTTACTCGAATAACTTTTGCATTGGGTCCCAAATCTGATGAATACGTAAGGTAAAATGTTAAAATTACATATACGACTCTAAAAATGAATACAAGAAAATGGATGCGGTGCACGTCGATCACGGATTCATTTTTCGGGGAAGAATGCTGAAGTTTTGAAGTAGCGCTGTTTGCCAATCATTCCTGATATATTGCTTTCTTATCTGAACCACTGAACATGACCCAAGCCGCCGTGAAATTAAATCCAGCTCCAACTTGGCCAATCTGAATATTACAATCATATAATTCAAAACTTAGACTTCAGGTGCATAGCCCTGTACGTAGTACGCAAAAGCGCGTCGCCGCTCCAGCTTGCCGCGAACCGTTCATAGCATTTGGAGATCGGCTGCGGCGCGGCACGCCGCGCCGCTCCTATCTCTGCCGCTCCATTCAGCGGCGGGACTCTATTCGACCCCTAATATTGATTACGCGGCGCGGCACGATCGATGTTAGGGGTCGTTTATACTTCCGCCGCGGGGCTGCGCGGCGAGATGCAATACAGCCGTATCGATCAAGCGGCGCCGCCTGGCGGCGCCGCGAGGCGTTTAGAGTTTTTCCGCTCGAAATCTTCCAACGACGCCGCACGCGGCCTCCGCCTGGGTGCTGCCGCGGGAGAGGAGGTGGCGCGGCGGCCGCGTGCGATCCTCTTCAACATCACATGTTTTTTTGCTGATATTATATATACATTCTCAATTTGGCTCCTCTGAATGATCGCTAAAATTTCTTCCGAGGTCCTGGAATTTGTTTAGAGTAGGCTGGGTTGTGAGTTCTTTTTTTTTCGCTCCTAAAATAATTTTTCTATAGAGAAAATTTTTCAGAAGACTCTATCTGCTTTCGAGTGCGGTATCATAATACAAAAGATTATAAATGTTCCTTTTGCAGAAGAAATCACTCTTTACAATCGACCTTGTGCTATGTCAGACCTACTCCAGGCTGCGTCTAGCGTCATTCTGCGACTTCGCCGCGTGAGTTCGTCGCAGCTCGATTATACATCATATTATATGTAAGGATAGTGACGTGATTTTCACGCGACGTGGCGCACCGCGCCGCTCCGCGGCGGAAGTGTAAACGACGCCCTATACACGGTCAGCCGCGCTCGCCGCCGCGGCGGCAACACAACATCGATAACGGGCAGGCTGATTGAGTGAGCGGCGAAGATCATGCAGAACAAATTATTATTGGCACACACATCTAAACTCCTTTTTGAGTAAAAACACTGGGGTATCTTCGAACCGACCTAAAACATTCAAGGATCATGCAAAGTCTGAAACCCAGGAGTGACCTATATTCCGCCCTTTGTTAGAAATGTTTTAAAGAACAAAAGTTTGAATGAAAGAGCATAATAGTATGTGATCTGGAAGGCAAATCAACATTCAATATGTTTGAGACGCAACATAATACTAATTCAAATTGCTCAACTGAAGTCAGAAATTCCCCCACCCAGGGGTTTTAACCCCTTGAAAAAACGGAGAACTATTCACAAGCGTGTCAGAAATGCTCCCACTGAGAAAGTGGCGCACTAGACCCATCCCAGCGAGAGGTGGAAATCAGAATCGTAAAAATGTGAAATTAAGAAGTAGAGGATAGCAAGCATGTGTTTGTTGTGTGTAATAAATAAATGCCCTGAGGAATTCGAATCGAATCTAAATTCGAATAATTTCATTATTGGCGTTCTCTTTTTGAACCGAAGAACAATTCGGAAGGTTCAATCATGAGAGTCGAACATCGAATATTCTTTTTTCACGAATATTCGATTGATTCTCGAACTACTCGTTTTTTTAAATATTCCATCCAGTCTTGATTATCATCATCAAATGGTCACGTTTTTCTAAAATTCGATGATTTTAGAAGCTTTTCAAATAAAAAAATGGAATCAAACAGTTAACAGAATGGAATTCATCAATTCGTTTAAAAAATGAGAGACTATTCGAATATACCCATGAATTCAAAAATTTGAAAATCCTGCTTGATGTCCACTGGTTTATCAGGGAGCCTTCTGCGTGCGAAAATTTGATATTGATCCCGAGCAACGCAGATGTGCACAAGATCGTCAGCACTATAAAGTGGAACGGTATCACTCTGCCATTAGGGAAATCGTGAACACCATAGATAAGAATGACACCGTAGTCATAGTAATATCAATAATAATAGCTCCCAACTTCTCTCTTCTTGGAACCTCGGAATTTGAAATGATGTGTTTTGTTATACAATACCGCTCGTAGGATTTGGTCAGAAGGCGCGCGAGGTCGGGTTTTGGCGTCTTTTTCGTCTTTTCCTCATAACTCACTTCAAAATCATGTCTGAGCGAAGCTATGGTGATATTCGTGATCCTGGTGTCAAGAGCTACCAAATGGTGTAGCCCTTGTTGGGGTTTCGTTTTGAACTAACGAAGTTTGACAGGCAGGGTTTACTGTATATTACCATTTGATGGAAGAGGGGGCTCGGCGTCCTGTGTCTGCGTCCTCGTGGCTCCCACCACACCGTCTGCAACGCGCTGGCCGTCTGTGGCCTCGCCGACTCGCGTGCTACCTTTCCCTGCACACGTTCGGCCTTGCACACTCCCTATTCATGCTTTCTCTCCCACCAAGGTCAGCAGCGCTGATTTTCGCCGGTCCTCAACCAGCAACTCAATCGGCGTGGGTGCGTTCACTACCCGATGCTCCCGGCACTAATCGACGTATGTTACGTAAACATACCTCGCCTCCGTCGGTGGCGCGTCGCAGCTTCGCATTGGAGCGCTCTTTCTCACAACACAGTGCAGTGCCACACCCATACACTATTCAAGCTTAGGTGACTTGCGTGATATTTAGTGTATGTGAGGAGTACAAAGGCCTCTGTACAACGTTGATAACTATTGATAACTACAGTATGGGGGATACGTCGCTCAAAAACGCGATTCTCGCGAAAAATACTAACCTGAGTTCACAATTACTGAGAAACCCTGCAGAGAGTCAGTCGTGCAGTAACTGTATCGTGCGAGCTAGAAACTTTGAGCAGGAGCTGTAAAATTCGTGCAGGACCCACTTCTTTTCGGCTTTACAAAAAAAATTAAATCTATATATTGTCTTTATAGGGTTGAATACATATTGGGCTAGATAAATGTAAACAATAGACACATTCTACGAAACCTTCAAGGCACAGCCCAACCTCGAAATCGTTTTCCGCTTTTCTTGCTTAGCTTTGCGAGAATTTCGGACTGATCACAAGGGTGTCTCCAGAATCGCTAAGAACCGACCACAGACACAGCCATTATCCATCGTGACCACTGCCTTCGCTGTGTAGAAAGTGGGATCAATTCACATATTCGCTGTTTCAGCAGGGAATCATAGACCTGCTTTTGAGATTCAATGATCGTGCACAATGCTGAAATCTGCGGCTCTACGCTGACTCACGCCATGGATCACCTATCATTTCCCAGCAGATGGTGAAATTTCTCCGAAAAAAGCATCATCTAATAGTCATCGATGCTGTACCGTTGAAGCATGCGAGGTGGATTGGTCATCTTTATTTTCTCTTTCATATTTTGACTGCCAAATATCTCGATGTTGTCATTTATTGTGGTATTTAGCATTTGAAGTACAATACCGCCTCTATCCAAGGGAAAAAATGGGCAAAGTGGGCAACTAAAGCGTCTTTCGTCCAAAACTCGCCTCAAAGTGCTCCGTTTTCAAATTCAAAAACGCCGAAATGTACAGCATGTCGTGGTCTAGTCGATCGTGTGAAAATATTTTGCGAAATTTGAGAGCAATTTTATTTTTCAAGGCGGAATACATTTCCATTTTGACCATGCTAGAGATCGCGTACGGTTGTCTTTGCCTGAATGCGCTCGTTATCTTGTGACAACATTATCAAATCCATAACTAACTCAATCTTAAAAAAGCGTTTTCATTAGCGAATTCCAATTTCGTCTCACATAGTTAGATAGATTGTGGCACGGTGAACATTTTGGTCCTTTCGAAATTGAAAACGGAGCACTTTGAGGCGTGTTGTGGTAGAAAGACGCTTTAGTTGCCCACTTTGCCCATTTTTTTCCTTGTATAGCGGCGGTATTGTAGTTTATATGGGTTTATAACAATTCGATGTCGCTTAGGCATTTTTCCTTGTACTGCCTTTATAATGCAGAAAAAAGATGAATACAGCAAGTAAAACAACTGCAGTCAGCTGCTTTTCGCCTTGTGAGAATATTTAAACTGAAGAGCGCATTCATGGTCTCATAGAGGACCAGTTCGAGAGAATGAATCCGAAAAAAATTTAAATGAGGTTTTCCTCAATAGAAATCTATAATTAAGCACAGAATCTCTAAATAAAAGCAAAAATGCTCGAGCGGCATAAAACTGTTATGAACTTACAAGAAATAATTCTTATTATCGAAGCCTAAATAGATGGAACATCAGATGATTAAGCAGTCAAAATATAACATCAGTTTCAACAGAAAACGAGTCTTCTCCTCACATATTTCGAGAATAGGGGTGGGTGATGCTGAAGGATTTGCGTGGGAACTTGACCAATACGGTACAATGCTATGTATCATATTGTTACCACAATCACAGCTGATAAATTGTAAGGGGGGGGGGACGTTGAACTGTTCCTTCGCCGCGCGCGGCACCATCCCTGCCGCTTACCCTCGAGATTTCCCAACGCTTCACACCAAATGGAATGATGGTGGGGAACCGCCGAAAATCTCGAAGCGGAAAGGCAGCACGCGAGTCGGCGAGGCCACATACGGCTAGCGCGTTGCAGACGGTGTGGTGGGAGCCACGAGGACGCAGACACAGGACGCCGCGCCCCCTCTTCCATCAAATGGTAATATACAGTATACCCTGCCTGTCAAACTTCGTTCGTTCAAAACGAAACCCCAACAAGAGCTATACCATTTGGTAGCCCTTGACACCAGGATCACGAATATCACCATAGTTTTGCTCAGAGTTGATTTTGAAGTGAGTTATAGGAAAAAGACGAAAAAGACGCTAAAACCCGACTTCGCGCGCCTTCTGACCAAATCCTACGAGCAGTATTGTACTTCTGCCTCGCGAGGTTTTTACGATGGAACTTTATGGAGCGGCCTGACCTTTCGACGTTACCGTCGTCTTCAGAGGCCTGAGCGTGACGCAAGATTGGAACATGAACTACCCGAATAAGCGCCCAAACAGCCAAGGCATTTTCGATGTGCCCTCAGAGCCACGCCGGAAAACCTCTCAATCTGTAAGAGGCACTCACTCTTTGTTCCACCGGCGACACAGGAAAACCACTCTCGACTGACCAAGTAAGGAATGAACTTGACTAAGTGCAGGGCGCGTAATATGAAATCGCGCTCACCACTCAGATAAATGGTCGATCTACAGTTCGCATAGTGGAATATAAGGCAAAATGTCTTTCGTTATTGATGGACATTCGTTGCGATTGTTAATGCTCGGATTTCTTTCGAAAATCCAGAACGCCTCCAAGGCTCTTCTTGCTGATATGTTCGCTTCAACTGATAGGATCGTGCACTTCACTTCATAATCAGCGCCGTGGTGGGAACCAATTCTGTGCCTGCCTAGCGGTGTTTAGAGGTTCACTCTCCTGTTCCCTGCCAGATGTTCTTTAACTCGTATTGACAGCATCCTCCCAGTCTCAGCGATGTAGGTGGAATTGCAGGCAAGTCATTCTAGTTGGTAGATAACACCTGTTGTTGAACAATCCCCGATCTTTCCATATGGGCAGCTGATGCAGTCATTTGATGAGCAACGTTTGTCGTAAAGTCTATTCGGCACGAGTTGTCGTTTAAAGTTTTCATTAGGGATGGTGACAAGAGTGACGTCATTTTGTAACGGTGCCCTCACGATACTTCGTTGAATTGCTGCGCCCAGTTCATCAGAAACAAGTGGGACACAGAGAGACAACTTTCCTTAGAGGCAGTGTTCACGATAATCTTCGATTTTGATATTAATCGCTAAATCGATTTTTTGGCCCCCGAGTAGAAATGAAATGACGAAGAAACCGAGAAAAACGCACCAGAAGGGCACGAAATCTTCAAGTATCAGCCCGCCTCTTAAGTATCAATGGAACTGTTCGTTGTGACAATGAAATCTTTTGTTGACCCGTCTTTATCAATTCTCCAATCTGTGTTGCCCCGTCCTTTCCTTCGGGCCCTGACTAATACTATTTTGCCCTAAATATCCTTCAATTTTCGATTAGTCCCATTTTTATCCGGTGACAACCACCGCGAACATGTTTATCCAACCAGACAACTAGTCCAGGCCATAGAATGATGTCACTGAAATAAGACGTTTTAGTGCGTTTCTCGCCGTTTCTTCGTGATTCCGGTAACACTTGGTTGCCAACGGATTGTTTTGAGTGGAAAACTTGGAAACGACAATCATCGCGAACACTGCCTTTAAATGCAGCATACACGCTCGTAAACGTGGTTGGGATAACAATGTGAGTCGAACTGTATGGCTTATAACATGATGCCTACGCATTTTGAAGCGTCAAGAACGACCCACAATGTCGTTACAGGAGTAGCAAATTTGGCCCCGCCCGTATTTTCACGCCCCCTGTATTTGCCCTTTTCCTCCAACGCAGGGTTGCTGTTTCATCTTCGTCGTCAGTGATGTGTGTGGTTCACTTGTTAGGCAATCCACCAACAGTACCTACCGTGAAGATGACCCAGCAACCTTGTGTCGCAGGAAAACGGCAAATACAGAGGCGTAAAAATACGGGCGGGGCCAAACTCGCTACTCCTGTAACGGCATTGTGGGTCGTTTTTGACGCTTCAAAATGCGTAGACGTCGTAATCTGAGCCGTGCGATTCTATTTCCGTAGTTATCTCAATCACGTTTACGAGCGTGTATGCTGCCTTCAAAGGCAGTGTTCGCAATGGTTTTTGTCCCCGAGTTTTGCACTTTAAAAAACGTGTTTCCAACCCAGTGTTACCAAAGTTACGAAGAAATGGCGAGAATCGCCTTATAACGCCTTATTTTAGGGATATTATTCTCTGGCTTGGACTAGGTGTCTGATTGGATGAACATGTTCACGGTGGTTGTCACTGAAAAAAAATGGGGCTAATCAAAAATGGGGGAATATTTTAGGAAAAATAGTATTAGTTGGGGTCCGAAGCAAAAACGGAGCAACAGAAAGCGGATAATTGCAGAGGACGGGCCCACAAATGATTTCTTTGTCACAGTGAACAGTTCCTGTGAGAGTAAACAGGTGGGGTGAGAGTAAAGGATTTCGTGACCCTGTGGTGTTTTTTTCTCGATTTCTTCGTCATTTTAGTTCTAACCGGGGGCCAAACTATCGATTTCGTGATTAATCTCAAAATCGAAGATTATCGTGAACACTGCCTCTAACGCGATCGTTGTTCCCGACTCCTTTGTAGAGGGGTTGACGATTCCTTTGTAGAGCAGGATAGCCATTCGAGGCCGCAACCTCTGATGCCAACCGTAGTGACTCTTGGAGTTCATCTCCATCCGTGCATATCCGCCTTACCGTTCGGAACATATTTCCTACCACCGCCCGTTTAACTGCGGTTGGATGAGCCGATTGAGAATGGACGATGATGTTTTTCGAGCTTGGCTTTCGTTACCATTTAACAAGAACCATTCCGTTAGACAGTTTGGTCTGTGCATCCAGGAAGGGGAGCCAACCTTCGTGCTGAGTTTCCGTTCTGAATGTGATGAACGGTGATTGTTAATTCAATGGACAGAAGCATTCGTCCATCTCGGACTGCGTCGATGTCACAATGTAGCAGTCGTATATATATCTACAGTACAACAGCGGTCGACGTTCAAGCACAGGCTCTTCTACTTTGCTCATGAAACATATCGCAGGCACGTGTGCTAAGAGCTGACCCATTGCTAGGCCTCTCAGTTGTGAGAAATATTCGTTTGCCTGACCACACAAATATGTTACAGCGCAAACATTTTCTAATCAGGGTCAAAATCTGAGCTTTGCTGAGGCCAAAGGTGTTCACACTGTCAGCATGCTGATCCAGCATTTTGGACAAGGCCTGAAGGGCTTGCTCGTTCTGTTTATTTGTGTAGAGAGATGTCACTTCAAAAGACTCCGAGACACAACTCTCCGCGAAATTCGTGCTGTGCAATCGTGCAAGAAGTTCGTTTGTAAGCGTCAGGTGAGAAGGCACTTTGGTTAACAACTGACTTACAATGGAATTCAAAAACCATGCGATTCTGCCAGTTGGCCCTCCTACGCCGCTGATTATTGGTTTTACTTTGTATCTGTCTGGATCCGTGGACCGCGTGTGGTCATGAGAGTGCTTATGAGTTTTTATAGGACTGTAGAAAACCGGACAGGATGGATTATACAGCTTGAGTTTACTGAGCTTCCTCTCACTAGTACCAGCAGATTTCCCAATTGACATCCAAATATAGTTCATATTTTTGCACTGTGATAAATACTTTCTTTCACTTGAACGACGATAGATTAAGCCTGCCCGTAGGTGTTGCTCTATTATTGCCCGGTCTAGGTATTGTGGCATAATCACGAATTCCCCGCCTTTATCGCTGACAGAGATTCGCAACGTTCCATTCGCTCTTAAATCACGTAATTCCTTTAGTCCATGCCATTGATCGGTTGTTAAGTTAGATCGAAAACGCGGCCTATTGTTTTCGAGTTCAGATAGGATATCAGGTGATGAAATTCTGATCTTGATTTCGACTTCTGGCACTGGGTTAGGTTCACTGTAGATGGTATGTACGTGGGAGTGGGTTCGGTGGTAGCGAGCATCGATCACCCCCTGCATGTTGCTGCCTTCGAAACTCGTTACTGTTTCTCGCACGGAGTTTATCTCCAAGGGTCTGCAGGGCTCCCACAACCTTACGAAACGTTAACGCTGTTATCTTCTGTGAGAGCGAGAACGACAGTCCAAAATTCAAAGCGCTCAAGACATTGGGCGACAGTGTGGTACCACTAAGAACGGTAACTTTTGCCTGTGTTCCCCATTTTGAGTGCGAGTGGTTCCCCTGGGCAACAAGTGGACAATTTGTGATGTGCCTCCTTCGTCATGAGAATTTTCCCGGAGTGAAACCAAAAGCCTATCGTATTTTGTGCATTCGTTAGCTCGATCTCTAGAGAAAATAGTGTCACATACATATCTTGACTCACCTTCGATTCTCCTCCAAGTCTAGCTAGGTAGAAGATGCTGGCATGTTTGTTCTTTCGATACACATTTCAACAAGGACGAGTACAACACACGCTGTCTCTCTTTGATCACAACATTGAGAAATGTGCGGTAGATGCTACGAATCCACGGGTGATCTTCGGCGAGATTGCAGGTTGCACCAATCTTCTTCCTTCTGATAAACTCCGGCAGCACGTCATTCTCCTTGCATCGTCCGAGGAATTTTAGACATTGGCAAGTATGCACCACTTTTTGGCGAAGCAAGATGGCTTCGCGTAAGAGAAAGAAAAGGCCTGGCTGTACGTGTCCTAATAGCTCCCAACTTCCCTCTTCTTGGAACCTCGGCATTTGAAATGATGTGTTTTGTTATACTTCTGCCTTGCGAGGTTTTTACGATGGAACTTTATGGAGCGGCCTGACGTTTCGACGTTACCGTCGTTTCCAGAGGCCTGAGCGTGACGCAAGATTAGAACATGAACTACCCGAATAAGCGCCCAAACAGCCGAGGCATTTTCGATGTGCCCTCAGGGCCACGCCGGAAATAAACCTCTCAATCTGTAAGAGGCACTCACTCTTTGTTCCACCGGCGACACAGGAAAACCACTCTCGACTGACCAAGTAAGGAATGAACTTGACTAACAATAAGTGCAGGGCGCGTAATATGAAATCGCGCTCAACACTCAGATAAATGGTCGGTCTACAGCTCGCATAATGGAATATAAGGCAAAAAGTCATTCGTTATTGATAGGCATTCGTTGCGATTGTTGATGCTTGGATTTCTTTCAAAAATCCAGAAAGCCTCCAAGTCTCTTCTTGCTGATATGTTTGCCTCCATTGATAAGATCGTGCACTTCACTTCATAATTAGCGCCGTGATGGGAACCATTTCTCTGCCTGCCTAGCGGTGTTGAGAGGTTCACTCTTCTCTTCCCTGCCAGATGTTTATTTATTTATTTAGGTACGCTGTATAAGACACACGCTTAAAAAGAAAAAAAAACTCGAATCAATAAACATGAGCTCAGATACGCAAAAAACGCCTATGATTTTAGCAAGAGTTTGGCCATTCCCCGCTTGAATGTTATCATTGAACTGGAAGTGAGTGTGCTTTTACTGACACGAAGATACGCTGAACCCGCCCTTACTGTGAAGAATTCGCATCTAATTGTGGTTTTCGGCCTCGCAAATGATATTTTCCTCTCCCCACCTCGTGTTTTCGAGAGGACTATACTGAAGAAGTGTGAAAATTCAGCACCAGACATCCCGTTCAAAAGCTTGTGCACCATACAAATGTCAAACAATTCACGCCGTGACTCGAGGTTCGCTATGTTGAAATATTGGTTCCGAATCCTGGCATTTGGAATTTTAGAGTACAGAAACCCTCCACGCCGTATTAATATCTTTCTGGTAAAGTTGTTCTGCACCTTCTCTAGGAGAGTGATGTCTTTTTCTTGTACGGAGAGAAGACAACCCTACCATTTTCAACAAGCGGACGAACGTAAACCTTGTACACTCTTAAAAGGACGCTACTGTCTTTTGTAGTGAGAGCCTTAAAAATTTGATAGGTACGGTTGTGAGCCCTTTTGTACAACTCTTTGTAATGAGAATTGAAATCAAGTTTCTCATCATACAAGAAACCGAGATCCTTGATTTGGCTGACTCTCTCAATACCCTGGGCATCTATATTATACGAAGTGGGCAGCACGGAAGAACCAATACGCATCCAGAAAGACTTTCCGGGAGAAATCGGAATCTGCCATGTCTTTGACCATGCTTGTAAAACGATCTATAGCTGTATGCAAGCGCTCTGTATCAAGAAGGGTAGAGACCTCCCTGTAAATTCTTAGGTCGTCGGCATATTGTCTACACACGACCCCATTTTTGGGCAAAATATTACCCAAGTCAGCAGAAAAATGTTAAAGAGTATCGGCGACAGTACACCTCCTTGTGGCACTCCACTTTTGACCTCAAAAACATTCGACAAAGTCGAATTTATGCGAACTTGGAACGTTCTTCCAGTCAAAAACTCTTTGATCCATTCCCATACATTTTCATGGAAACCGAGCTTTTCCAGTACGTGAATGAGCTTTTTGTGGCTAACTTTATCGATTGCTTTAGCAAAATCTACATAGATCACGTCAACACTTTTTCTGGCATCTAAAGCTAATGTCCAATCTTCAAGTCTCCAGCATATTTGTCGTAACTGATTTCCCACCAACAAACCCATGTTGACATGGAGGAATGAGATTATTTAGCCCTATATGCTTGGGGATGTGGGACTTTGAAATTTTCTCAAAAAGCCTGCAGAACAGAGAAGTTATACTGATTGGCCTGTAGTTTCCGGGATCATGAGACGGTTCCTTTTTCAGGAGAGGAGTGATGTAGGAGTGTTTCCAAAGTCGAGGGACCTCGGAAAGGCTCATCGACTGATTGAATGTGTACGATAATGGATGGGCAATTACATGCGCAACGTTCTTAACAAATATAAAAGGGATTTTATCAGGAGTGAATGAATAAGAATTAGGCCATTTCATCAAGTGTTCATAGATCGTGATTCCATCAAAATAAGGAAAGTCGTGCATTGGAAATTGATGAGGGACGCTAGACTCAGGAAGAAAGCCATCATCTTCAGAAAACACTTTGCTAAACTCGAGCCCTAATGCATTAGCCCTATCATGATCATTCAACAAAGTCGATCCATTCTGCTTCAGAGCACCAAAATGTGATTTGGAACTAAGTCTGCTTTTCATAAATTTGTAAAAACGTTGCTTCTGTTTTGACTCTATGATATTTTTCTCGACGTTTCTGGTGTATTTCATTAGCTGTTCTGCAAATTTTTTAGAAAAGCTTTTGTACTCAGCCCAATCACCGGATAGGTTGGCATAACGAAGAAGACATTCCTGTGATCCGACATATTGCGGAGATGAAGTGGGAGGTTAGATTTGCTGGGATAAACCCAAGCCCAAGGAATAAACATATCAATAACATGCTCAAGAATGGCGAGGAACATCATGTACTTTTCGTCAACTGATGAAGCCGACTCGAACGAGTCGACCCACGCAATGTTGTACAAATATAGCGAAATAGAAGTGAATTCGCCTTTGCTGAACAATCGTTTGCGAATCGGGGGACGTTCAATACCATTACCGCGGATATCAAAAGAAACGCTCCTGTGGTCGCTGTCGCCAACTGGTGAATTGACTGAGACATTACTTAGAAATTCTTCCCCATTTGAAAATAATAAATCCAGAATGTTCTCCCCTCGAGTAGGTTCCAAAACGAATTGTTTGAAATCGTGGCTGCTGATAACTTCAGAAAAAGTATCCGTGAAACAGGTCTGCTCGTTCCACCCTGCCCAATCGACTTCAGGAAAATTGAAATCGCCAATAAAAATTGCAGGATATTCTGTAGTCGCGAGATCACTCAGTATTTTAGTCAGCTCTTCAGTTATAGCCATAGCGGCAGAGGGTGGTCTGTAAACTAAAACTATTCTGAAGCACAAGTCACCATGAAAGATGTCCACTGCTAAAATTTCGTATCCATTGGCAACTGAATCAGAAAAAACCACAGAATGCGATAAAGTGCTTCTAAGGAAAATTGCCACCCCACCACCAGACCTCCGACTTCGATCGCAGCGTAGAATGGCGTACTCTTTTATCCAATCGTCAAGCATGGAAGGAATGGAGTGAATAGATTTAAGCCATGTCTCGGAAAAAAGATACAAATCATATTTACTACCAAGATGAAGATTTAGTTCAACGTAGTTTTTAGGGAAAGACCTCAAGTTAGCGTAAAAACACGAAAGAGATAATACCGGAATGGAAAGGTTAGAACCAGATTGACCCGAAGGGTCTATTTCCCTAAAAAACCACTGAACAAAACCTGAGGCATTTGAGTTCGGATTCAATATTTCACAAGAATGAGGACGTTGCCCATAGGAATTACTGGGCAAAATAGCAATACTCGGCGAGACAACAGCTTGAACTTGAGAAGCAACAGGACAAGGATCGTTATGCGTCACTGACTGCAGATTGAATGGATTATTGGAAAGTAGACCGCGTCTGCGCCTCCTTTCCTGCTCAGTGAGAGATTCCCGTAGGAATAACCCACCACCAGCAAAAGATTTGAGCCACGATGCACGAGTAACAGCAAGATTTTGATGGAATGTAGACGGAAAAACAACCTTGATAAGTCTCTTGATATGTTCTTTAACTCGTATTGACAGCATCCTCCCAGTCTCACCGAAATCCACGCATCAACAATGACAACGAATGCCCATCGATAACGAATGGCTTTTTGCCTTATATTCCACTATGCGAGCTGTAGATTTCACGACGTCCCGATGACGTCATCAGAAGTCAGATTCATTTTTCACGACGTCCCGATGACGTGATCAGAAGCCAGATTCACTTTTCACGACGTCCCGATGACGTCATCAGACGCCAGATTCACTTTTCACGACATCCCGATGACGTCATCAGAAGCCAGATTCACTTTTCACGACGTCCCAATGACGTCATCAGAAGCCAGATTCACTTTTCACGACATCCCGATGACGTCATCAGGAGCCAGATTCACTTTTCACGACGTCCCAATGACGTCATCAGAAGCCAGATTCACTTTTCACGACGTCCCGATGACGTCATCAGAAGTCAGATTCATTTTTCACGACGTCCCGATGACGTGATCAGATGCCAGATTCACTTTTCACGACGTCCCGATGACGTCATCAGACGCCAGATTCACTTTTCACGACATCCCGATGACGTCATCAGAAGCCAGATTCACTTTTCACGACGTCCCAATGACGTCATCAGAAGCCAGATTCACTTTTCACGACATCCCGATGACGTCATCAGGAGCCAGATTCACTTTTCACGACGTCCCAATGACGTCATCAGAAGCCAGATTCACTTTTCACGACGTCCCGATGACGTCATCAGAAGCCAGATTCACTTTTCACGACATCCCGATGACGTCATCAGAAGCCAGATTCACTTTTCACGACGTCCCAATGACGTCATCAGGAGCCAGATTCACTTTTCACGACGTCCCAATGACGTCATCAGAAGCCAGATTCACTTTTCACGACGTCCCGATGACGTCATCAGAAGCCAGATTCACTTTTCACGACATCCCGATGACGTCATCAGAAGCCAGATTCACTTTTCACGACGTCCCAATGACGTCATTAGAAGCCAGATTCACTTTTCACGACGTCCCGATGACGTCATCAGAAGCCAGATTCACTTTTCACGACGTCCCGATGACGTCATCAGAAGCCAGATTCACTTTTCACGACGTCCCGATGACGTCATCAGAAGCCAGATTCACTTTTCACGACGTCCCGATGACGTCATCAGAAGCCAGATTCACTTTTCACGACGTTCCGATGACGTCATCAGAAGCCAGATTCACTTTTCACGACGTTCCGGTGACGTCATCAGAAGCCAGATTCACTTTTCACGACATCCCGATGACGTCATCAGAAGCCAGATTCACTTTTCACGACGTCCCGATGACGTCTTCAGAATCCATATTCACTTTTCACGACATCCCGATGACGTCATCAGAAGCCAGATTCACTTTTCACGACGTCCCGATGACGTCTTCAGAATCCAGATTCACTTTTCACGACGTCCCGATGACGTCTTCAGAATCCATATTCACTTTTCACGACATCCCGATGACGTCATCAGAAGCCAGATTCACTTTTCACGACGTCCCGATGACGTCTTCAGAATCCAGATTCACTTTTCACGACGTCCCGATGACGTCATCAGAAGCCAGATTCACTTTTCACGACGTCCCGATGACGTCATCAGAAGCCAGATTCACTTTTCACGACGTCCCAATGACGTCATCAGGAGCCAGATTGACTTTTCACGACGTCCCAATGACGTCATCAGAAGCCAGATTCACTTTTCACGACATCCCGATGACGTCATCAGAAGCCAGATTCACTTTTCACGACATCCCGATGACGTCATCAGAAGCCAGATTCACTTTTCACGACGTCCCAATGACGTCATCAGAAGCCAGATTCACTTTTCACGACATCTCGATGACGTCATCAGAAGCCAGATTCACTTTTCACGACGTCCCAATGACGTCATCAGAAGCCAGATTCACTTTTCACGACGTCCCGATGACGTCATCAGAAGCCAGATTCACTTTTCACGACATCCCGATGACGTCATCAGAAGCCAGATTCACTTTTCACGACGTCCCAATGACGTCATCAGAAGCCAGATTCACTTTTCACGACATCCGATGACGTCATCAGAAGCCAGATTCACTTTTCACGACGTCCCAATGACGTCATCAGAAGCCAGATTCACTTTTCACGACGTCCCAATGACGTCATCAGAAGCCAGATTCACTTTTCACGACGTCCCAATGACGTCATCAGAAGCCAGATTCACTTTTCACGACATCTCGATGACGTCATCAGAAGCCAGATTCACTTTTCACGACGTCCCAATGACGTCATCAGAAGCCAGATTCACTTTTCACGACGTCCCGATGACGTCATCAGAAGCCAGATTCACTTTTCACGACATCCGATGACGTCATCAGAAGCCAGATTCACTTTTCACGACGTCCCAATGACGTCATCAGAAGCCAGATTCACTTTTCACGACGTCCCAATGACGTCATCAGAAGCCAGATTCACTTTTCACGACGTCCCAATGACGTCATCAGAAGCCAGATTCACTTTTCACGACATCTCGATGACGTCATCAGAAGCCAGATTCACTTTTCACGACGTCCCAATGACGTCATCAGAAGCCAGATTCACTTTTCACGACGTCCCGATGACGTCATCAGAAGCCAGATTCACTTTTCACGACGTCCCGATGACGTCATCAGAAGCCAGATCCACTTTTCACAACGTCCCAATGACGTCATCAGGAGCCAGATTGACTTTTCACGACGTCCCAATGACGTCATCAGAAGCCAGATTCACTTTTCACGACATCCCGATGACGTCATCAGAAGCCAGATTCACTTTTCACGACATCCCGATGACGTCATCAGAAGCCAGATTCACTTTTCACAACGTCCCAATGACGTCATCAGAAGCCAGATTCACTTTTCACGACATCTCGATGACGTCATCAGAAGCCAGATTCACTTTTCACGACGTCCCAATGACGTCATCAGAAGCCAGATTCACTTTTCACGACGTCCCGATGACGTCATCAGAAGCCAGATTCACTTTTCACGACATCCCGATGACGTCATCAGAAGCCAGATTCACTTTTCACGACGTCCCAATGACGTCATCAGAAGCCAGATTCACTTTTCACGACATCCGTTGACGTCATCAGAAGCCAGATTCACTTTTCACGACGTCCCAATGACGTCATCAGAAGCCAGATTCACTTTTCACGACGTCCCAATGACGTCATCAGAAGCCAGATTCACTTTTCACGACGTCCCAATGACGTCATCAGAAGCCAGATTCACTTTTCACGACATCTCGATGACGTCATCAGAAGCCAGATTCACTTTTCACGACGTCCCAATGACGTCATCAGAAGCCAGATTCACTTTTCACGACATCTCGATGACGTCATCAGAAGCCAGATTCACTTTTCACGACGTCCCAATGACGTCATCAGAAGCCAGATTCACTTTTCACGACGTCCCGATGACGTCATCAGAAGCCAGATTCACTTTTCACGACGTCCCAATGACGTCATCAGAAGCCAGATTCACTTTTCACGACGTCCCGATGACGTCATCAGAAGCCAGATTCACTTTTCACGACGTCCCGATGACGTCATCAGAAGCCAGATTCACTTTTCACGACATCCCGATGACGTCATCAGAAGCCAGATTCACTTTTCACGACGTCCCGATGACGTCATCAGAAGCCAGATTCACTTTTCACGACATCTCGATGACGTCATCAGAAGCCAGATTCACTTTTCACGACGTCCCGATGACGTCATCAGAAGCCAGATTCACTTTTCACGACATCTCGATGACGTCATCAGAAGCCAGATTCACTTTTCACGACGTCCCGATGACGTCATCAGAAGCCAGATTCACTTTTCACGACGTCCCAATGACGTCATCAGAAGCCAGATTCACTTTTCACGACATCCCGATGACGTCATCAGAAGCCAGATTCACTTTTCACGACGTCCCAATGACGTCATCAGAAGCCAGATTCACTTTTCACGACGTCCCAATGACGTCATCAGAAGCCAGATTCACTTTTCACGACATCCCGATGACGTCATCAGAAGCCAGATTCACTTTTCACGACGTCCCAATGACGTCATCAGAAGCCAGATTCACTTTTTACGACGTCCCGATGACGTCATCAGAAGCCAGATGCACTTTCACCAGCCTGCGTCCCCCCTTACCTGCCTGAAATTGACCGCCTGTTACCATCGGCAGTGGATACTAGCAGTGAGGAATGAAAAGCGTGGCGGCCTACGGCCTACGGCTCGCGGCCTACGGCGCACACCATGAATTTTTCCTAAGCTTTCGGGCTCACAACTTTGTTGTTTGTGGACCGATTCGGCCCAAATTTTGACAGCTGGTGTCATTTAGACCCCTTCACTTATATCCAGAAGGAAATCTGTAGAAAATTTGTTCTAATGGTTTTATAAACTACTTTATTAAATTATAAGTGATCACAAGGCCTAGGCAAAACCAAATTTCTCCAGCCGCTTCGCGGCTGGAGCGATAGGCTCTTCTAATGCATGCAACTCGTCTGATAGTATGTCTTCTAGGCTAAAACTTGGGCTACAGTCTAAAATATTGCTATTACATCGTTATGCTTTTAGAGACGCTCTTCACATGTTATGCTATAGATCTTATATTGATCCCTTTAATATTCTTCTTCGTATTACATCACTTTCGTTGTTCAACAGTGCCAGTAGCTTTTCTTTACTGAAAACACCCAACTATCCTCTTTATTTTTGACTCAAATTTTTACGTACCCTCAGAAAAAATTCAAAATTTTGAAAAGTTTCATGCGCCCACCGTTGTCCGGCCGGATAACTCCCGCTTGAGCCTGACAGGGGCATCCATCCAGTCCAATTACACCATGCGACTGAGGCTATTCGATAGAAAAGCCGTAATCGATGACGATAAGTCTTAGTGCTTCATGACAGAACCAGGCTTCACGTTGCGAGTGTGGTGAAAGCCACTATCTGAAGGCTTGATTGGCAAGTACTCCTTCATCCACTGTCCTCCGAATCTTTGGGCAACATATGTTACCTTTCCACCGAGCAGATTTCTGAACTCGTTGAAAAACGAAACAGTAGCAGATGTCGAGAATGCTGATTTTTGCCTTCTGAGTACTGCAAATCCATGCGTTAAAAATAAGAGATTCTGGATTATCTAAGAAATCACAACATTCTCATAGTCGAGAAAAATTGCTTTTGAACCGTTTACTGACTTTGCCATTCACTGCACAACCTGTTGTAAAAATGACGGAGAAGAAACTTTGCTAACCTATTGCACAAACCAAAAGAACCTATCTCGAAATGAAAGTAATCTTGCACACTCGAACATACAGTACCGCGCATTTTTTTTTGCAAGAAAAAAGCGTTCTGCAGCGTTGTTTGCGCTCACGAAGCGACGCATCGCCATATCTCGCTTGAAAACGGACGGAATGACTTTTCAGGTAATTTTTATGCTCCTCTCGGTGAGGTGAATGATGGTCTGTGAAGAAAGGTCAAAATCACAGGTGAAAATCAAAAGGATTTCTTCAATCGTGACCGTCTGATCAGTTCATAACGAGAAGTTTTGTAGCACAATTATGCAATTTTCGATAAACTGCTGGAGTTGAGTCTATTATTTTGTAGCCTTATCGTATAGGACTTAATGAAAGCAATACAGAAACGACCTTCGAAATTGAAATCGGACGACTTTGAAGCAATTCATGGCGACGCGGCGCTTAGTGAGCGCGAGAAACGCCGCAATTTTCTTTTGCAAAAAATACGCGGTACAATGAATCATGCTTTATCTAGTGAATATTCTTAGGAGGTACGCAGATCTGGACTGTCTTGGTACACGAGAAGTTTTGGCGATTCATAAGGAGAAACAGAAAAATGGCAGAATCTTTGAAAAGGTAAGGTCGTTATGAAAGGGGTTGTTCGCCCACGCGGTCAGCGTGCGTGTTGAGCGACCGCAGTGGAGGCATTCTTCGGACCTGTAAATCAATCAGCAGTAATTGTAGACGAATATGGGAGTATTATCCCAGCCAGCTGTTTGTAGCCTTGGAAAGGCTTGTTCAAAAAAAAGCTTCCGCAACGGTCGCTCGACACGCACGCCGACTGCCCGCATGGGCGGACAGCCCTATTCGGACACGCTTTATATGATCAGCAATTAAGTCCGGGTAGATCTCCCGCTCTTGGAAAATATTCTGTACATATGTGTAAATGCAGAAGAAGTGTTCAGCTATTTCGACTGTTTTACGAGAATATACTTATATGTGCATACTACATATTCACAATATCAGTGGAACTCATTAGTCCCGGACATCACTGGCAGTGCGTAAAACGCCGAGGAAGATGAGCGAAACCTTACTGGCGCTGCACAGAAAGCTAGTTGAAGTATACGGGACTCGATTGGTAGTGTGCAGAGCGCCAAGGAAACTGAGCTGAATCCCACTGGAAGTGAGCAAAGCGCCGGAAAATTTGTACGGGACCTCACTGCGAGTGCGCGAAGTGGCGGGGAAACTGTGCGGTACCTAACAGGATTTCCGCCAAGTGCTAAGGAGACTGTGCGGAACCGTAGTGGGACTGCGCAGAATACGAGGTGAAGTATCCGGAACCCTACTGGAAGTGCACAGAACGTCGAGGAAAGTGCGCAGAACCGAATTGGGAGAACACAGAGCGCCGGGGAAAATATGTGGAACCCAAATGAGAGTGCGCACAGCGCCAAGAAAATTGCACGAAACCACACCATGAGTGTGCAGAGCAACGGAAAAATTGTGTGGTAGCCAACTATAAGTGAGCCAAGCGCCTTGCGAAACTGTGCGAGACACCCATCGGACGCGCCAAGAGCGTCGAGGAAAGCGTGTGGGACCTAATTGAGACTGTGCAAAGCGCTAGAAAAACTGGGAGTTCGCAGAGCGCCCGGGAAAGTGTGTGGTACCCAACTGGAAGTACACATATTGCCAAGAAAATGAAACTGGTCTTCGCCAGGAGTGTGCAGAGGGAAGGAAAAGCGTGCGGGACCTAGGCGCGAATGAGCTCAGCACCGGAGATGTTGTGCGTGACCTCAATGGGAGTGCACTGGTGGCCGTGGAATGAGGGCAGGACTTCATTGAGAGTGTGCCAGACGTTATTGTTGGTGTGGAGGACATTACTGAGATTGATCCGGATGTCGTGGTATGTGTGTAGAACCCCTCTGACTGTGGGCACCGGTCGTGTAGTGGATGTAGGACTCGAAAAGTCGAATATTCAAAAAAATTGAAAATATAAAAGTATAGTAACTACTTTTCATATTATAGTGGTATTTCCGATCGCTGCTGTAGGCAACCGCTTTTCCAGCACACAGCTTAGAGATACCTAATCGTGCTGGAACCCTGTGGTCCAAGCTTGACAAAACACTGCACCTTGTGTTTTGCGCATGCTTGATAAACTGTATTATGACTGTAAGGCTGCAATTTTTATACTGAGATTTTGCTTCGTTGATGACGTCGTTTTCAAGTGATAATTTCCAAGGAGAGTTCAAAGGATACAAATTCGCTTCCACTTGGGAGAAAAATAGGCGAGGTTGACCAAAGGTGATACAACAATAATGTGATGCGTTGAAGCCTCGCGCCCTTTCCGCAATACTGCCCTGGCTTCGCGCCCTTTGTGAGCCAGAGGGCCGCTGCGGCGCAGGGCCCTCCGACGTTTTGGGAGACAGAGAGAAATTATGAGGAGAGCGGGTGAAACATTTGAATTGATGTCGCGTAGTTTCACCGCGGCATTCAGATTAGGGCGCGTTAACTACGTCGCCATACATACAATCTCAATGTAGAAGTAATTCAGAAGTTTGAGAGTGTGCGAGAAAAAGCTTATAGCAATTTTTTACCCAGTCCCTTAACCTAAATGTATGGACACTTGGTGGTTCGAGATACTGTTGCTGAATGGGCGCCACCCGTAGGATAGTGGTGGCGAAAACCTTGCGATTTACCAATGTGGCTTGTCAACGTCCACCACCTTACCTCGGCTTAACCCCTGTCCATCAGTTGGATTGGGAAATGAAACTGTGACAATTTGTGGGGAATTCCATGCGGAATCCAGCCTATTTTTTGAAATTCAAAATTTAATTTTAAATGGGGGGTCGTACGTCTTTCAGTGTTTTTAGAGATGAAGTACAGAAAATTTCCGCCTAAAAAGGGATATAAAACCAGTTGATTAGACTCGTTACTGGTTTTTTTCAAGTTTTGAGCAGTTGCAGTTTTGTTTTTAATTCGCAGAAACCAGTTTTCTACAAATTCTACAACGTTTTGTTTCTCTTTAAAGTGAATTATATACTTTTCTTCCTGGAAAGTTTACGATCTCCCTCCGACTTTCCTATTCACCCCAAAAATTTCTACCATCCTTCCCACCACTCTTAGGAAAGCTATCCACACTTGTTGGACCCTGCACAAAGGATACACTTTCATCGATCACAGAGCCAAAAAAGATGTCTACGTAACAAAATTAGCCCGCCTATTTTGTTTTTTTCGAGAACATATTGTTTGCTACGGTTGTGCCGTATTGGTCTACTACAAGAGTGCCTTCTGTAACTTTACTAGTTACCTTCGAGAATGGGATGTCGAGCCTGGGGTTCGTGTTCGGCGCCTCCATGTTTCATGTGTAGGAATTTCGGCTACAATATTGCGCTGTATTCAGATGCAGAGTAATCGATGGGTTTCTTGTATTATACTCAGAAATTGGTGAGGATGTTCTCAAGAACGACGACGGAAATTCCCTTGAAGCAGCTAGGGAACTTCCTCCGAATCGAGCGGAGGCGAAGGGGACCTCCTGCCAGCAGGTCTTCCCTTGTTCTCCCGATCGCCGGTCTTCCCCATGCTGTCGCAGCTCAACACCCCTTGTTCACTGATTGATCAAAAATCAGCTTGCAAAACTCGCTGTTTAAAACAGCTCCCTGTTCTTGAAAAAAAAAACTGGAATACGGTCAAAAATAGTCACCTGTAACGAAAGGTTACAGAGAAGCTTGTATTTTCCCCTGAAATCTGAACGGAGATACCTTAGAAAGTCTTTGAGTGGCAGATCTCCTCCCTCAACTTGCGAAGGGTGAGACCACCTCGAGACCGGCCAGTTTGCTACACCGTATACACTGCGGCTTTGTATTCTCGTTCATCACGTTCGGGGAGAGGCCACGGGAACAAACGTGAAGCAAACTTCTCTTGTTCTCCCCCTTCCCGAGTCTACTGTTTCTAACGCCTTATCTTTGTGTATAATTGGAGTTGCCGAGTGATAATAAGGGCTGTGCGGAAATCTTTTCAAGATTTTCGGGAACAGAAACGGGAGAAAAAATATTCAAAAAATGCCGGAAACGGAAATTCGGAAACGGAAGAGACCGAAAATTTGCTGGGTATTCTCATTCTCACCCTTCGCTACTCATCGCCCACAGCTCTCATTCAGTAACCAATGATTTTATTCAATAAAATAACATTATATGTACCCGCTCTTCGAAGTAGTGTAAAGTAGAGTGTTGCTTCAAATTATATCGATTTTTTTTTTCAAATAAATCTTATTTTCTCTTCATGAATGAAATGGTTTCAACAGTGTTCATTTTCAGACGTTACAGTGAGTGAAAGGTTCTCTTATTAAAAAAAAATAGGATTCCGTCCATTATTGAGTGCCACAGTCAACAAATTGTTTTTTATTCGAATATTCGAGTAGTCGAATAAATTGTAATAGTGCTTCCATGAAGGGACAGAAATTTACTTCCTCGTTAACTATGGTAGCCTTGCCCCTCACGTACATAATGTTTGATACCAAGGACAGTTGAAACCATTTCGGCTCTGAGGAAATATTATAATTAATCGGAAAATCGAAATTAATCGCTCCAACACTCTCGTGTACAGCAGGTGTGTGCGCAAAATGCCGTTTGCCTATATCAGTTCGCTGGCCGTCTTAGGGTTTGCCGTTGCCGTTTGCTGGGCTTTTATTTTTTGTTGTCGCACACCTCTGGTGTACAACCTGTATCCCAGAAAGCAGTCCAGGCGGCACCACCTGTTCTTCAAGGCTGATCAAAAGCCAATTTTTGGATAATCAGCAGCTACTTTTTTTTCTTTCGAACCATATTTGCCTATTGGAGTGGATATCAAACGATTGAGATCAAGAAATGAAAAAAAACTCCTCGGCGAGATGGGAAATTCACTTATGATCTGCCTCAGACGATCCTCGCCGCTGCCCATGGTCAACTCCACCTGTCTCCACCGACACTCCTTTCTGAAAGACAGGCTGCACGTGCAAAAAACTATCTCGATTTTTCTTTCTGTCGTTGCGGTGAACAAGCAAAGAAGTGGAATCAACGATAAAGGCTTCACGAAATCATGGAATCTCAGAGAAAAAGCTAAATATTCAAAAAAAATCCTCAAAAGGCGTTTGGATTCCTGCCAGGCCCATTTCGTGTCATCATTTTACAGATTCCAATCTCAGGTTCCCAGACTTCGTAAAAGATCGCAACCAAGCTCAGAGCTCAAGAGGTCGGATGCGGTTTTCAGCTTCTCATGAGCCCTTCAAAAATCCATCTGTAGACCCACTCTCATAGATCGAGTTGCACTAATTTATTCCATTTTCGGGCCCATAAACTCGAGAACGGAAGCGGAACGGAACAGTACGAAAACACCGGAAATGCAGAACCGGAATCGGAAACAGAATAGTTTCGCACAGCTCTGGTGATAACGATCAAATCAGGTCTATTGTCCTTGGGAGCTTCCCCGCAAATATCTGAGATAATTACGTTGATATGTATATAGCGTTAAGGTACACTTATTGTGATTCCCTTCATTATTATTCGTAGTTTTCCAGTGGGAAATGGGAGACTACCACTGGAGAACGTTCAAAGTCATCGACGAACGCGTTAATATGGTTGCTTCTGCGCTTTCCTCACTCGGTTGTAAGGTTGGAGCCTTATTCAGATCTGAATTTCTTCCAGAATGTCAAGAAACGTATCCGTGGCTTTCATAATAGAATATTCAGAAGAATGACAAAATCGTGCTGTTTGCTGAAACCAGAGAAGAGTGGATGACTACGGCTTTGGCCTGCTTCAAGAGCTGTGTGCCAGGTTAGGCATGAATTTTATTTACGTTTTTTGCATGAAAAATTTTATATTTCAGTTGTAACTGTCTATGCCACTCTGGGACAAGAGGCTGTAGAGTTCGCTCTGAAGGAAGTTGATGTTGCCATCGTATTTACATCAGAAAATCTGCTTCCTAAGGTCGGTCAATTGGCATGTTGGTTAAATCTCCTGTTGATGCTGAAACGTGTTGAATTGATTAAGGTGCAAACAGCGATCAAAAATGGCATAAATGTGAAAACCATAGTTTACTTCGAGAGTCCAGATCCGCAGCATTCAGAGCAACATAATGAAGAGAATATTGAGACCCTTTCCTTCGACGAATTGCTCAACAAGGGAAGCCGTACGTTCACACCTATCATTGAGCTTACTTTGGCTCTAAGAAATGCTTACAATCAGAGCGCTCCACAACTTTTGTATTACGAATCCTCGATTTAGCTAAACCTGTCCAGCTGAAATCTTCACCACAGGACGTGGCGGTCATAATGTATACATCTGGTACAACAGGAAATCCAAAAGGTGTCATGATATCTCATGAGAATATTGTCGCAGCAGTCGCGGGACAGATGCAGGGTTTCCATATTCAGTAAGTGCACATACATACCGTTGGTTAAAAGGTTAACCCGCGTGTAAACCGAATTCTCTTATTGTCAACAATGTTATATTTATCTCTTCGAGAGCTTCTTGCCGTCAAACGTTTCCATAAGGAAAGTAGCACAGGAAAATGGAGCGGAATAGAAGCTCGTGCATAGTTGACCAATGGCGTGATTGATTCTAGTCGAGGAATTGAATGGAGCGGGCGAGTGCAAGGGCAAGAAACGCTCTGACCACAGCGTGTTATGCTCCGCAACCGCTGCCGAAGTCGCGCCGTGCCATTCTTTCTCTCGACTAAAAACAGTGAGGCAACTATAGTAATGGTCAAAAGTATAGAAACTATAGTTGTACAATTTCGAAAAAAATGTCGAACGAACGAAAATCGAAATTTTTTCGTTCGAAATCGTTTCGAACGAACGAAAAATGAAAAAATTTCGTTCGAAAAAATTTCGAACGAACGAAAACGACCGAAAAAATTTTCGAAAAATCTTTCGATTCTTCTTTCTTCTTTCGTGTACAACTATTATAGAAACACCCACTGTCGAGCAACTCGGTTTTCTGCGGCTAGAATCAGAGAATAATCCACGATGTTCTGACACTTCATAGATAATCGTTTTCCTCATAAGACTCGAAGTTCGCTCTTCATAGGCTGGTTTATGAATTATGAATTTCAGAGGAACTCTATAAAGGCAGTGTTCACGATGAAAAAAGTGTTTGAAATTCCACTAGGAGTGGGTAGTGGAGGGACACTTTGTAACGTTAACGTCGAAAGAACGCATGAAAAGGAGCCAGTAAGAGCCCCAAAAGAGCCCGAAGTTGCCGCTTTGAGCGCAAGGCGAACCCCAAAAGCGCAATGCCCGCCCACCGACGTGAACGAATGAAAACTTGAAATCGTGAGATGAGCAATGGTTTCCGACAATTGGCCCTTTGTAACGTTAACGTCTAAAGAACGCATGAAAGCGAGCCAGTAAGAGCCCCAAAAGAGCCCGAAGTTGCCGCTTTGAGCGCAATGCAAACCCCAAAAGCGCAACACACGCCCACCGACGTGAACGAATGAAAGCTTGAAATCGTGAGATGAGCAATGGTTTCCGACAATTGGCCCCGTTCTTCCCTTCATTCTCAACTTCTCTCTTTACTCAGGTCAGCTCGCATACATCGGCGGCAAAAGACGGAAGTTACAAGCCTTGGAAAACTCGTCCACCATGCTTCCCTAGCTCAATTTTTGAAGGACCATAACTCCCAGAAGGTCGTATACGATTTCAGAGACATTATTGGAATCAGCATGGGACCGTTTCCAATGAAGGCTAGGAACAGAAAAACGATTTTTATCGTGCACACTGCCTTTAAAGGCGCAGCACACCTAAACAAATATTTTTCGGGATTTGTGCTTACCTCGTAGAGAATCACACCCTCATCACAATGGTGGCCCTGGAATCACTTAGAGCCCCGTACAAATAAAATTATAGCATCTCAAAAAAGCCTATACCATGAGGGCAAAAAAATAGTGGACGAGTGTCCTCAGGTCTGTATTTCTTTTCATTCGCCGTCGTTGCACGAGAGCGAACCTGAATGAGGCAATAGACCTGAGAGGGAGTGAAGAACGACGACGCGGTCGGAATTCATCAATCCATTTTGCCGCTACTGAGATCCAAAATCAAGAAAAGGGCTGTCGCCCATGGTGGGGACTAGAGTATGTCAACGAATATTCGGAAGAGGGATATTCGGCCGAATAAACGAATAATCGAATATTCGAACAATTCGATTATTCGCGAAAATCAGATTTTCAAATAATTCGTTTATTCGACTATTCGGAGTCAATTTTTCGAATAATTCGTTTATTCGACTATTCGGAAAAGTCAATTTTTCGAATAATTCGTTTATTCGAATATTTGAGAGGTCCAATATTCGTATATTCGGCCGAATGAAGGAATAATTTCAGAAAAATGTGGAGCAGAGTTTTCGGCACAAGTCCATTTTTGCGGTCCAGACGTTAAGTGTCCCCAATCAAGCTGGTAGAAAAATCGAATATGATCAGAATAATCCAATATTCAAAATGGGATATTCAGAAACCTGATGGTGGAGTATTCGCTCAGCGCCAAATTTCAGGTGTTGGTCGTAATATGTTCATGTACTCCAACTGCGAGAGAGGTGGGGAAACGGAGGATGAGCGGTGCGCGGGATCGGAAAGAACGCGGAGTTTTCCCCGCCTCTCCTGTGGCTGGAATACATTACGACCATCACCCCGGATTTCTGGACGGGGGTAATCGATACTGTTTTCCGTTTGCTCGAGTAGGTCCCGAACAGATTCGAGCGATGTTGCAGAAACTTTTTCGGTTTGAATACTTTTATGCTATATAATGTAGAATGTGTTGTACGTGGAAGTTCATTGGCATAGCATTGATCTATACCATACTATACAAAAAAATGTCAAGAAAATTGGTGGTGGCGCGAACGGGGATTATAGCCTAGGCCGCGTATTTTGAGCTGGTCGAAGCAAGGCTTATCGGGCTTATCGTTACAAAATCTCCTTATCACTGTTGTATTTTGCCATGACCGACCGCATTCTAATTCGAATACTCGCGATTTTGTCCGAATATTCGAATTATTCGTATTCGAATCATTAGAATAATTCAATCATTCGGAAAAGTCAAATTTTCGAATAATTCGTTCATTCGACTATTCGGAAAAGTCGGATTTCCGAATAATTCGTTTATTCGGATATTCGGAGAAGTCCATTTTTTGATTTATTCGGTTATTCGAATATTCGGAGAGGCCAATTTCTCGAATGATTCGTTTATTCGAATATTCGAGAGAGTCAATTTTTCGAATTATTCGTTCATTCGAATATTCGAAAATTTTTATTCGTTTGATATACTCTAGTGGTGACTGAAGGGGGTCGGGCCCATGGTGGCCGCTTATATCTCGCTTATTTGGAGGAGTCGAAATCTGACACTTTGCACGTATTATACAGGAGGGGTCTACTACACACCTACATAAAAATCACAAAATTCATGTCTGAGGATGCTCTGTGACTTGAAAGGCACTCCTCACGATAAACTCCGTCCTCGAGTTTTCTTCGAGAAACGGTGGTGGCGGCCCTCAGAAGCAGAACAGTGTTGAAAAAAAAAGGATTTGAAAGTCTTCCCAGAAGCAAAAAACGGTTTTGAAAATTATCCCAGTGGACAAGTCCGGCCTCCTTTTGTCTAGTTGTTGTCGTCAACACCGACACGCCTCTGTTACTGCGAAGCGTTGACCTGCGATCATCTACAGTGGTTTTTCATTGAAAGGGGGATAAGATTCGAGAATCAGTTGCCTAGAACTTCCCGGAATCTTCTTAAGGCGGACATATCTCCAGTCCATAGCCTAGTTCGATAAAAACCACTGCTGATAACTGCAGGTCAACGCGTGGCAGTGATGGAGCCGTGTCGATGTCGATGCCAATAACTAGACCCAAGGAGGCCGGCCTTGCTTACTGGGATAATCTTCAGAGCCGTTTTTTCGCCACTGGGAATGTGTTTAGAACACCCCCCCCCCGCGGTAGGAGACGTCATGAAAAAAAGTTCTTCTGAAAGTTGTGGGGGATGCATAGGGTAACATTACTGTATGTTGAGTTTTCACTATAGAGCTTTCAGCAGAGCGAAAAATGCGAAAAACATGAAAAATTAGCATTCTCTTCAACCGTCCACCATGGCTGTGCTTTTGCTTTTCAGAAGCGAAAATTGGCTGCTTGCTACATCTAACACCCTTCTCTCTCAATCTGTTTTATTTGGATCAATATGGGAAAAAATTTCACTTTTTTCGCCATATGCTCGCTCCACTCACTCACTGACCGTCGAACTCCATATAATTAAAAAAAATTCCTGCGTGATCGAGCCAAGTTTAGTAGTTTTCTATGAAGGGTTAGCAGATGTATTAGGCAACCGACTGGTGTCTTCTAAAAATGAAAACTGCGGCCATGATGATAATTTTTAAGAAAGGCTCATCGCTCTGCTTCTTACAATGGCAATGCATTTTTCTACGATGATTTGCAAACGATCTTTATGTGTTTAAGAAAGGTGTTTTTCTTTACTCGAACCAAGTAATACGAAGCTGCAAGATGCTCGCATTACAATATTTTTTCTTAATTAACCCGAAATGCTAGCCGAAAAAGAACAGTTTTTTGATCGAGAAAACGCTTAAATACTACAGGGATCCGTGCGATAGAAACTGTAAATCTAGTCATATTGGAAAAAGCAAGTTCAAACGTGAATGAGAAACCTCGTGGATAAACAATCGAATAAACGCAAAAAAGGTCTCATTCAGTAGATGCATTGCGGGAATCGAACCTGCAACCTAACATCCCTTCGTAGTTTGTCATTCCCCATCGTTATCCTCTTGCCCATCCCTGCACGCTGGCTATGGTGACTTCAATAAAGTGATAATAGGAATGGAATGCACAGTTAGCTCGAAACGATTTACATCTCACGAATGGGCCAAAATCAAGCCGTCAAACCTTGTATAGGGCAATTTTATTGTAACTAAATGTGTGCTGAGCATACGAACTCACTCCTGCTGCCCCTATTAGGAGGTTACAGGTGGTTTCAAATGATTTTTTTTTCTGGAATAATGGAAGGCCTGTAAGAAAAACCAAACATATTATTGTTACTCTATCCATCCCCCTCAAGTTTCAGAAGAACTTTTTTCAGAACGTCTTCCCGGTGTGTCGTCCTTTGTGAGGGCTCAAAGACAAAGTTCATCGCAAACAGTGCCATTGAAGGCGCAGTGTAAGCTCAGGGACGAAATCTGAGATTCCCATCTAATTTTGAAGAAGACCCCCCTTCCCTATATGCACCTGCCAAGCGCAAGCTCTCAATTCCTTCGAATATGCGAACAATGGCGAAATAAAACGGTGGTTTTTAATGATCAATAGAGCCGTTCTTCCCTGCAGTGACAAGCCTTGGACAACTCGTCCGCCATGTTTACGCAGCTCAATTTGTGGGGGGCCATAGCTCCGTTCCCAGGTGGTCTTTACCGATGCCAGAAACATAATTGGGATCAGCGTGGGACCGATCACAGAAAAACGATTCTGAGGTTGCACTCTGCCATCAAAGGCACAGAACACCCAGAAAGTCATTTTTCGGTTTTAATGCTGACCTTAGAGAGAGTCACACGCTGATCACAATGGTGTCTCGGAACTTGCTCATGACCTCCTTTGAACAGAGTTACGGCTCCTTAAGGGCACAGGACACCCAAAAAAATCATTTTTAGATTTCATGCTTATATTGGATAGAGTCACACGCTGAGTACAGTGGTATCTCTGAAATCGTTATGGCTCTTTAAAGATGCCTAGAGTTTGAGGGTTAAAAATTTTTTGGACGAGTTACCTCAGGCCTGTATTTCTCTTCATTCGCAATAGTTGCGCGGGAGCGAGCTAGGATAAGGAGACAGCCCGGCGGTGGACTGAAGAATGACGACTCGTTAGAATTCATCCATCCGTCGAAACGCTATAGAGTTCGAAAATCTGTCAGGTGGTCGGGCATTTGGCGGTCGCTTATATCTCGCTTACTTGGAGGAATTGATATCTCGCATTTAGCACGTTTTATACCTCAGGAAATCCCTGTCGTCACCTGTAGGTCTCCAGCGGGTTGTGGGGCGGAGTCATGCCCTACTACATCCTCACGACTTCGAGGTAACATGAACTCCATGTCACCTGGCATGTCACTCTGGCATGTCACACGACCCGCTGGACACCTCCAGGAGACAACACCAATTCCCTCCTCGCATTTTCGCGTCCACCCCGCGACCTGCTGGTCACCTCCAGAAGACAACAACTGACCCCTCCCCCTATTTTCCTGCTCGCGCTATACGATACGGCAGATTTGAAAAAATAAAATTACCACTAACTTTTTTTACTATTAGCAGAAAAAGCAACAATAACATGCATAACAACATTACATTAGCAGTAACAACATACTATGATAACATGTAAAAACGATTTTCCATCCCTTCTAAATAGATCATACACAAAAAACCATACATCTTCTACAAACGACAACAACACGGAAAATTTTGATTTTTATTAAACCTGAGTAGATCATGCATTTAAAAAATTATAAGAAACAAGGCGCACACCCACGCCGCTTCGCGGCGTATTTGTAGGCGTGCCTCTTGCAGTGTACATGATGTGATCGCACTTTAGGCGAAAGATAATGACGTGAAAAAATTCTACTACAAAACCTGAAACTTGGGAGAACTCTTGAAAAGTCACTCGATTTTCGTCAGCCCTTCTCCCTCTCGCCCGTGAAGTTTCAACTTAATTGCAAGCTCACAACTTAAACACATGCCTTTAGGTAGTTTTAGGAGTTTTTTTCAGAAATACGATCTTTGAAGAACCGCGGTCATCTCCCATCACCACCTTCTCGAATGCAACGGTTTCAACGGCGCTTGGCGCAGTGCTAGACTCGTCCCACACACTTTCCTCGGCGCTCAGCGCACTGCCAGCTGGACCCCGTACACTTTCTCCTGCGCTGGCCGCACCCACTAAAGGGTCACGCGCTTTTACTTCGGCGCACTCCCAGTTGGGTCCCAAACACTTTACCCTGCGCTCCGCACATTGACAATTGAGTTTCGCACACTTTTATTGGCGCTTGCCGCACGCCCACTTGGATCTCACACAGTTTCCCCGGCGCTTGGCGCACCCCCAGTTGGGTCCAACACTTTTTCCCCGGCGCTCGGTGCACTTTTATTTAGGCCCCACACACTTTTCACGGCGCTTGACGCCCCCTCATTTGGGTCCCACACTTTCCGCGGCGCTTGGCGCACTCCCATTAGGGTTCCGTACATTTTCCCTGGCGTTGGGCCCAACCCAAATGGGGTCCCACGCACTTCACCCGGCGCTACGCGCACTGTCAATTGGGTTTCGCACACTTTTATTGGCGCTTGCCGCACCCCCAAATGTGTCCGACATTTTTTCCCTGGTGCTCGGCGCACTTCCAGTTGGGTACAACACTCTCTCCTCAGCGCAGCGCACTCCCATTTGGGCCCAGCACACTTTCCCGGTGCTCGGTGCACTTTTATTTAGGTCCCACACACTTCCGCCGGCGCTCCGCGCCCTGACAATAGGGTTTCGCACACTTTTATTGGCGCTTGCCACACCACCAGTTGGATCCCACACAGTTTCCCCGGCGCTTGGTGCACCCCCAGTTGGGTCCAACACATTTTCTTCGGCGCTGGGCGCACTCCCAGTTGGGTTCCACACACTTTCCCTGGCGCTTGGCGCACCTCCAGTTGGGTCGACACACTTTCTACTGCACTTGGCGCACTCACAATTGGACACCGCACATTCTTCTTGGCGCTTGGCGTACCCCCAGTTGGGTCCCACGCACTTTCCCCGGCGCTTGGCGCACCCCAGCCAGATCCCAGACACCTTCCCTGGCGCTTGGCGCACCCCCAGTTAGGTCCACACACTTTCTTCTGCACTTGGCGCGTACACAATCGGACACCGTACATTCTTCTTGGCGCTTGGCGCACCCCCAGTTTGGTCCCACATTTTTTCCCCGGCACTTGAAGCACGCTCATTTGGTTCTCATAATTTACGCGGCATTCGGCACACTCCCATTTGAGTCCCGTGCATTTTTACTTGGCGCTTGGCGCGACACCAGTTAAATCCTTCACTTTTTCCTCGGCGCGTGGCGCTCTTGCATTTGGGTCGCGCACACATTACCCGTTGCGTAGCGCACTTCCAGTTGGGTCGCGCACACTTTACACGACGCGTGGCGCACTTCCAGTCGGGGCCCGAACACTTTACACCGCGCGTGGCGTACTTTCAGTTGGATCCCGCACACTTCACACGGCGCGTGGCGCACTTCCAGTTGGGTCCCGCACACTTCGCACGGCGCGTGGCGCACTTCCAGATGGGTCGCGCACACTTTACCCGGCGCGTGGCGTACTTCCAGTTGGGTCCCGCTCACTTCACACGGCGCGTGGCGCACTTCCAGATGAATGGCGCGCACTTTCCACGGCGAGTGACGCACTTCCGGTTGGGCCGCGCACACTTTACACGGCGCGTGGCGCACCCCCAGTTGGGCCTTTACTTTTTCTACTGCACTTGGCGCACTCACAATCAGACACCGCACATTCTTCTTGGCGCTTAGCGCAGCCTCAGTTGGGTCCCACACACTTTCCCCGGCACCTGAAGCACCCTCATTTGGGTCTCATAATTTCCGTGGCGCTTGGCACACTCCCATTTGAGTCCCGTGCATTTTTATGTGGCGCTTGGCGCACCCCCAGTTTGGTCTACACACTTCCCCCGGACTCTTGGTGCACTACCAATCGGGTCCCCCACACTATTCTTGGCGCTTGGCACACCCCCAGTTGGGTCCCACACACTTTCCACGGCGCCTGGCGTAAGCTCAGCTGTGTCCCATACACTCTCCCCTAGGTGCGAAAAAGACATTCCGAACTTCGTCGAGTAATGCATAAATTCAAAGAATGTCCTGCATTCATTTGAAATGGATAGTTAAAAACTTATAAGAATGATGATATAAACTAGATAGTCTACTTTCGTTTTCGAAAAAGAATTCAAGTGTTTTTTTTTGGAAGCGTGCAACTGGAGTCTCGCGTCCGAGATTGGGGTAGTGGTGTGGTTTCGGTCATTGATGCAGTTGCACTAAAAAAGTTGTGGAAACCTGTTCGAAACGCGGGCAAGCAAATAATTTATTGCATACTCCTCATAGCCTGTGCTATGCAATGAATTATGAAAATGAAACTAACCTGATAATAGCGAAGCGGAAGAATTTTAGAAGGCAAATAGGAAAAAGGATAGAAGTGTCGGCGCTCGTCGAAAAATTAACAGCTGATTGGAAGGGATTGATTAGTTCCACAAAAGAAGACGGCCAACGTGTTTCCGCAATGATCCCTGCTTTGTTTTTGATCCCTCATCGCCCGTTTTACTGGCGGAAGCCGTTAAAAGACTATCCCCTGAAATACCTTTCAGTTTTAAAGATAGGCTGACGTCCTGAATCAAAATGGCTAACAGTGCTATCAAACTTCCTCAACCCTCTGCATTAATTAAACTCGTACTTGCCCTCAGTATAGATGGTCAAAACTATTCCTAATGTATCTTGCTAACCGCATCCAAAAAATTCCTCGAGAAGAGTTTTTCGGTAACCGCCAGTTCCTCTCGCATTTCAGCACTATTTCCGTGCTGTCTGCGAGAGTATGTTAAACGCGAACTTACCGCGAGGTTGCCACATGTCGGAATTTTAGAGAAAAAACAGACCTGCAAACGTTTTGAAAAGGCTATTTTTCGTAACAAAGGTTACAGTTGTCGCTTTTTCGAGGCGTTTTCATTGGGAGTGTATGAGAGGCCTACCACAGGGGGATGTTAGGGTGAAACTAGAGCGAGTTCTTTCTTAACTATCAAGAGTTATCATTACAATGTGGTGTGGTTAAACTCGCGTTTAACGCGAATCGAACTCCTGTTAACTCGCGTTTAACACCCCAATTACTACCACCCCAAAGGTTTGGAGTTGGTTGTATTGGGAAATGACGAAAAAAAAACGCACGAAAACTGTGTGCAAATGGAGGAATAACGGTTATTTCGTTATCAGGTGAAAGTGGACGAGTTTTACGGCGCGCGGTTGAAACAGCGAATATTAGCAACAAAACGGTTGAGAAAAAGAAGCCGATATACTCCTACAGCCTGTTCTGGAACGTTAACCTCGTCGGAAGCATCAAAAACCAGCCGAAAGGACCGTATTAGTACTATCAATCTGGACGAGTTTGTATTTTGGGGCGGGGTTGCAGAAGCTCAGGGGTGGGGTTGCAGAAATTTTTCGACTTGCATTGCTGAAATTTGGTAGTTTTGACTCGTTTTTGACGCTTCTAACGGCGTGAGCAGTCTACTAGGAGCCATGCGACTTCAGAAACGTAGTTATCTTAACAACTTTTTCGAGCGTGTCTGCCGCCTTTAAGGGCAGGGCTTGCGATAAAAAGCGGTTGTTGTGCTCTCGTTATGAGAAAAATGGAAAATAAACGACGACAAATCAAGCGCACGAGAAAATCTCATTGATTGGGGACAGACGAGCACCCTATAATTATCCGTTATAATTTGCTGCTGCCCTTTTTTCTCCGATCTTTCACTTATTTTCGCTTCTGTTATGGCCAGATCTACACATTTCCATGAGGATAGCACAATAACCGTTCTCATAATGAACCGTGTTTTCAAGGGACAAGGGAGCAAGTCATAATTGTGGAACGTACCTAGTTTTCGCCTCCAAGCTTTTTGGAGAACATTTTCAGATGATTTCAGAATCCCTCTATGGGTCACATTTGTTCCATATTCTCGCAGTCTAGCGTTCCGCTTTCTTTTTTAGACGTTTTTAACCTACCCACGCGCCGTGACTGAAAGTTCAAAACTTAAAATTGTTTCTGTTCGCCTTCCCCACAAACCTCGATGGACCATTTTTTGAAGCATCACTTTGATTTCAGAGTAATGCTTATTTAGTGTTCCACGCTCATAATTTTGTTAGAGGTGATTCTTGCCACTCAGCTCATTGAGTCCGCAAAATAAACCGCTGGATGTATCATTGCGCTGAGAATCTCGCTCCTCACAGAAGAGATATTGAGTACATGATTTTTTAGTCCTGGCGACTGTTATATTGGCTACCTTCCTCTTGCTCACATACTGGAAGTATGCGCAGAGATTGTGGTGCTTACTAGTGTAAGTTCAATGCTACAGAACTACGAACCAGCTCAACTTAAGTAGTAGTCTCTTTCAGGGTGTTCGTATTGGATACTCTTCCGCTCAAACACTATTCGACAGAGCACCGAAAGTCAAAAAAGGCACCAGGGGAGACTGTTACGCTTTGAAGCCTACTCTTATGGCTTGTGTACCAGTAAGTGCAAATATTTACAACGCTCATGAATAGATCACCGTATAACAGACACAAGGTGCACATCCAAGCAGCTTCGCTGCGTATTTGTGGGCGTGCTTTAGGATCTTTGGATTATTTGAGTTGTGGAATAGTGCCTCGCTGTGCTCAACAGCCTTAAGCCCGTTCAGTACCGCAGAAGTTTTTACAGAAAACCCTTTTTGCGTTTTTTTCGCACTCACAAAGCGCCGCATCGCCATACCTTTCTTCAAAGTGGTACAATTTCAATTTCGAAGTAATTTCTGGATTGTTTTTTTTGAGTCCCATACGATAGTGTCGGAGAATAATTAATTGAACTCAAGAAGTTCATCGAAAAATGCATATTTGCATCACAAAACCCCCCTCATTATGAATTGGTCAGACGATCATGATAGCAGAAATCTTTCATGTTCTGATCTGTGGTCGACATGAATTTTAGAAGGAAATACACTGTGTTCAACAGGATACGGAGTCGCAATGACTCTCTACATTTGCCTCACTGAGAGGAACATGAAACCTTCCTCGAAAATTCATTTCGTCAATTTTAAAGCGAGATATGGCGATGAGGAGCTTTCTCTGAGAAATATTGCCGTGACTCTTCCGCTACTGCCCCACGACTCCACCGCGATCCCAGACTGTCCCGCGACCCCAAGATACCCTCTGATCTTCCACGGTTTTGCCGCGACTTCTTCGTGAATCACGCTTTCGCCACTTTATCGCGACTCCCCCGGAACTCTTCCGCGACCCTACCGCGATTTG